>OZ007546.1:4955753-5395342 GCA_963931895.1 Eupithecia pulchellata | reverse complement strand
CAATGCAAAGGAATAACATTGTCTTGCATGGAGACTACTACCATCCCTAATTTTATAGGATTAGCTGGTGTGTTCCATTTCTGTCTGGATTGTAAAGTGTGCAAATACTCGTTACGCCATCTATTCCAAAAAGAATGGACAAGCTTATCGGTCAATTCATATCGAGAAATAAGATGCAATCGATTTTCATTAACATCACGAGTGGGAAGAAATACAAGCGGTTTCGAATGCAAGAAGTGTGCCGGCGTTAATGCAGACGGTTCCGAAGGGTCAGAGCTTAGCGAATATAGGGGCCTTGAATTCAACAAGGCTTCAACTTGAGCCAATACAGTATTAAGCTCGTCAAAGGTGAGGATTTGCTGACCGATCACCTTAAAAAGATGCGTTTTGACGCTCTTGACTTCACTCTCCCAACATCCGCCGAAGTGTGGAGCGCGACAAGGAATATTTTTAAGCGTTATGCGATGATCTGCCAATTCCTTTTCCCATAAGGGCTGATACTCTTTAGCCAAGAACTGATAGAGTTCACGTAGGTATGACCTAGCACCAATGAAGTTAGTACCGTTATCGGTATAAAGACATTCCACCGGGCCTCTACGTGATAGAAACCGCTTGAATGCCAGCAAGAAACTTGTCGTGCTGAGATCAGCAGCAACCTCAAGATGGAGCGCTCTTGTAGTCATACAAGTAAAAAGGCAAATGTATGCCTTGCGGGTTCTTTGGCCTCTGCTACGAACTAACGTGATTTGTAGAGGCCCCGCATAGTCGCATCCAGTATGAGAGAAAGCCTTAGGGGCAGTCTCTACACGAGATCTTGGAAGATCAGCCATAACCGGGAAAACGGGACGCGGTTTAGCTCTAAAGCAAATGTTACAATTAAACGTAATGTGACGTGCGATTCGTCGTGCGGACAGGATCCAATAGCGCTGTCGTAACAGAGACACGAGCAAGTTGGGACCTGTATGAAAGTTACTAATATGATAATGTGAGACTAAAAGCTCTACAGTACGATCTTGACGTGGAAGGAGAATCTGATGCCGAGAATCAAAATCCAATTCTGAATTAGCTAGGCGGCCTCCGACATGAATAAGTCCGTTATGAAGAAACGGGCTTAGTTTTTGTATTGCTTTGGAACACAATTGCCTGCGAGATAGTCGATCCAGGTCGAGTTCAAAATGTTTTTTCTGTACTGTAAGCCAAACCATATTTTCTGCGAAAGTTAGGTCCGAAGCGGTAACGGGTCCCTTGGGGAGCCGTTTCAAAAATTTATAGATGAAACATATTGTTTTCAAATACTTTAACCAATTAGACATTCTAGAGGCTAGATCATGCAAGATACCCGAAGAGGACTCCAAATTATTCTGTGCGATCACCGGGAGAGCTATGGGCTTCATTTCTAGAAGTTCCCGAGTCTCATCGGTGCGAAACGGTTTGATTGGCCACTCGAATCGTGGCAGTTTAAGCCATGTCGGTCCAGTAAGCCACAACGGATGATGGCGCAGCTGAGCCGGCGTCAAGCCACGCGAGAGGCAGTCGCTCGGATTTTCCGAGCCTTTGACATGGAAAAACGATTCAGCTGAAAGGTTTTCGTGGATCTTGGCAATGCGGTTGGCCACGAATGTGTGCCAGCGGTGCGGTTCAGAATGTATCCAACTCAACGTTACCGTTGAGTCAGAAAAAGCTACGACAGCCTCAATGGCATGGCGAGCTGCGTATAATGTATAAACTCGTCTTATCAGAGTAGATAAAAGGAGTGCGGCGCATAACTCAAGACGAGCTAGCGAAATAATCTTTAGTGGGGCGACCTTTGATTTCGCACAAACTAGCGAAACAACGATCTCCCCATGGGGTTTGACCACATGCGCGTAGATAGCTCCACCGTAGGCTTTCTCGCTAGCGTCTGCGAATCCAACCAAGGTGATCTTACAGCGATCTACGACACCGACATGTCGTGCGAATTTCATTTCTGAAATTATAGGAAGCTCGGCCTGAAATTGTTCCCAGGCGCGAACAATGCGGGTCGGCGGGACATCATCCCAGCCTATTTTTGCGAGCCAAAGCTCTTTTATAAGAAGCTTGGCGTAAAGAATCATAGGGGCAACAAGCCCTAGAACATCATATAGACGTGCGATGGACGATAAAATATTTCGCTTCGTACATGGGCGGTCATCCGGATTTACTTGGAATCCGAAATAATCCTCATCTGAATACCAACGAAGGCCTAGTATTTTCTGTGTCAGATCTTTGTTAAGGTCTAAACTATGCGAAAGTCTCAATGATTCAGGGATAGCCTGAAGCACTCGAGAGCTATTACTTGACCATTTAGTTAGCTGAAAATTGCCTAGCGAAAATATTTTTATCAGCTGATGAGCTGATTTTATAGCTAGCTCAATACTAGGGCTTGAGCTGACTATGTCGTCCATATAAATATCCCGCTTTAATATTTCCACAGCCAGAGGAAATGGCGGACCTTCATCTGAACACAGCTGTTGAATTGTGCGAATAGCGATGAAAGGGGAACACTTCAAACCGAATGGTAGGACTGAAAATTCATAGGTTTGGAGCTCTTCGTCCTCGTGAAACCGATATAAGATGCGTTGAAGCGAGCGATCGTCTTGGCGTATGCCTATACGAAGGTACATAGCCTTTACATCGGCTGAAACAGCGACACCGAAAAGTCTAAAATTCAACAAAATGTTGAAAAGGTCCGCTTGAAGCACTGGACCTGCGTACAGGATGTCGTTAAGCGATAACCCATTGTCTGTACTCGCACTGGCATCCAATACTACACGTAACTTTGTAGTCGTTTTATCATCGCGAATGACAGCGTGATGTGGGATATAATATGCGATCTGTCGCTCATGAGACTCCTGTGCATGTGAAACATGCGGAAGATTATCGTTCTTCAGTAGCGAAATATAATTATTATTTAAATAATCTTTAATCACGTCATCATACATGAGTTTAACGTTAGGTAGCTTCTTAAGTCTACGCTCTAGGCTATAGAATCTCCGACTAGCAATGTCTAAAGAGCTTCCCAACGCTGATGCGTCGGTTTTGAGTGGCAAGGCAGCTACATACTTCCCGTTCGGAGTGCGAGTGATGGTGGATCGATAAAACTCCTCACAGTGTTTATCGTCTATGTCTACAACCGTAGAGGCTGAGACATCTTCAATCTCCCAAAATTTACGAAGATCGCAACTATCAAGGCATGAAGTTGAGAAAAACGATAGCGTGTCTGTAGGAGGATCCAATACGGGTGCCTCTCCCATAAAGATATAACCTAGTACCGTCTCTAAGGCGTCCGGGCAACCGGGTGCACTAGTGACGCTACCTGGTCGCAACAACTTAGCGAACAGTTTTACGCCGAGTAAAACGTCGATATTACCCGGCACTCCCCACGTATCGTCAGCGGTTAGTTTTGGATCAATGTGATTCAAATCAGCAACATTTATACCGCACAGCGGAAGTTCGCCGGTGATTTGATCCAGTACTAATGCATCGATATGGTATTTGGGCAATGAACGCAGTCGCGAGCTAAACGTGAGATCGACGGAACCTCGAACAGGTTGAGATGTACCACCGATACCCCTAACTGTACTAATAGAGTCCGCGCGGATAGGTAAACCTAACATGCGACAACAACGCGTAGTGATGTAATTCTTCTGCGAACCGGGATCTAGCAAACATCTGATCACAACGTCCCTACCCTTTTTATTTACAGCTACTACCTTAGCGGTAGCCAAAACCTCGGTAGTCCGTTTAGTACCTAGTACCGCTGAGTGTGTACATAAAGCGACCCGTTCTGGAGCGACTGAGGATACTTCAAGTGAGCCCGAAGAAGGAGTAGATGCGGGGGTAATATTAGGGGATACCGGGGCGGAAACCATCGCGGCGGTTTCCACGTGCGGCGATCTTTCAAAATGAAGCATTGTATGATGCTTGCCATTACATTTTTTACAACCGGTTTTCGATTGGCATTTCAGGGTAGTGTGCTGCTGACTTAAGCAATTGACACACATTTTATTATCTTTAATAAACTTAAATCGTTCAAATGGCAGTAATTTTTGAAACCCAGAGCATTTGAATAGATGGTCATGGGTTTTGCTACACAGGGAGCATTTGTTAGCTACGCCTACGTAGACCTGCGATACCTTCGTAGAAGGGGAGGAGGAGCGAGCCACTGCGGCCGCGCGCGGGGGCGCTGTTGTGCGGTACATTATTTTAATTTGTTCGCGTACAAATTTTACGAAATAGTCGTAGTCAACGACATCTTGATCCTTTTGACCACGCAAGGACATTTCGTAATATTTTGCTACATCTGAGTCAATTAATTTGAGGCCCAGATGAGTAAAAATAAAATCATCAAGTTTTTCTATTTTTAATTGTTTGATTCCCGCTATAATTGCAGTAAATTTATCAAACACTTTTTCCAAGTTAGCGGGCGAAGATGTACCGCCTGATTTTAAGACAAACAGCTGATTTAAATAATTTACAGCGAGCGCACGGGTATCTAAATATTTTGCGATAAGCGCATCCCAAACGACTCGGTAATTTTCCGCGGAGGGGCACAAACCTGCCGACACATTCCTTGCCTTGCCTTTGAGGCAGTTTAACAAATAATGTATACGATCTGAATCCGAGAGGTCAGAGTTTGTGTGAATCACCCTTTTAAAGGTTTCATAAAAGAATGGAAAACTTTGTATGTCCCCGTCAAACGTAGGGAGTTCGATTTTCGGTACCTTTATATGGTACGCACTCCTACTGGCCGAGCTCGTGGTTGCAGAAGGCGATGACGGCGGCGGCGCCGGCGGTTCTAATAATGTGCTTAAGGTATCCTTAATTTCACAAGCCAAATCATCAAACGCATTTAAACTTTGGTAATTAATCTCGTATTTATCGTCAAGTTTTAACGACAAAAGATTAACATTATCTAAGATTTCGCTAAATTCGCTGCGCAAGCTATCAATTTGCTTGGAATGCGCAATGAATGACCTACGAGCGCGTTCTGTTGTCAAAGCCTTTGATGATTCATAAATAGCTTGGACGCGTGCGAAACCTGCATCGCGTTTTGCGATATAAAGTTTTAATTGAACCTTATCCTCCATATTTCAAAGAGAAGCACAAAATATGTATTTTAAAAGAACCAATTAGCTACCATACAAACAAAAAACCAAAAATAAAACTTAAAACTTGTATCGAACAAAGCTTACAAACAAGCGGAACCCTAATGCGCTGAGTAAATTAAATACGTAAAAAAAGTTTTACTTCTAAAAATAATACGGAACCACCTATTTTCTAACAGTAAGGAACCCTATAAAACGCGGCGCGAGTATTTGACAAAAATATTTAATTCATATCAAGAAATCAGATGTATGATCAATTGAAACAATTCAAAATCTATAAAAATATTTAAAGATTCCATAGAAAAAAGATCAATTGAAACAATTTCGTTTACGTTAAGAATGACTAAGAATTTCCTAACAAAAAATCAAAGAAATTTCAAAGTCTTTAAAAATAACGTAAGCCGTGCGAATTAAGATGAACGAATTAAATTAATTCACTCAAATGCGAGTTATGAAAACAATGCGATGCGACAGCAAACCTACCTATTGTATTAGAGATTCTCGTCAAAAAATCAAAGTCACCTAATACATTACTTATAGGTAGATAACGATCGTAAACAACTTATGCGATGCGAGCGTACTATGAATGGATTGTAGGTACATTCCATCAAAAACAATGCGAAGCGAACTTATTAACTAGGTATCCAAATAAATTTATTTGTTAACCTAAGTTTAATGATTAAATTGCATTAATTTAATCAAATGCGGAGGAGTCTACGATTTCATTAAATATTAATTAAATGTTATAATTATAACGATAAGGACAAGACAACGAAATGAACAAAAGAATATCTAATTAATCCTGGGTAGGTATTAACCACATATCTAAGACAACCCAGAACATTTACCTAGTTATTCAAATAACCTTTCAAGGTTAAAGTGAACCAAGTGGACTTCCCACATTTCGAATTACCCCCGAACTGCACGAGCAGAAAAAAAGATATACAATTTAACGAAATACAAACGATTTTAAGGCAATGACTTATTTTACGATATGAATTCCCTATTATTTTCTTGAAATTCAACAGTTTATCTACAAAAAATGCGAAATAATCGAACAAGATTTCTATTTTTTCTGCCGGTAGACAAGGATGTTTGTACAAGAAAATAGGCCTTAACGTGTATGCAATAGAGGTGAGATTCGTGTGACGATATGCAAGATGTAAGAAATGAATAGTTCAATTTCGTAACCTTTTAAACAATAATCTAGACTTTTAGGACCCAAATTTAGGCTTTAATCCTGCCCGAAGGGCCAGAATTGGTGAATAAAGAACCTATAATCTGATTCTAAATTCTATGCGGGTGCTTAGGCCAATTAGAGTTGGTACATCTAAGATTCAAGGTTATTTTAGGTACTAAAGCCTCAATTAAATCCTGCGGAAGGCGGATATAAAAAAAGCCTATAGAATTGTCGCTGTTCTTGGGAAAGCTAATCACACAATAAAATGCTTTACACTATGCACCCACCTCGGATCACACTTCGTCTCGGGCGTGGCGCGGCGGCGGGATGTCCCTCCTGGAGTGTATGGGATACGGAAGTCACCTTCGATTGGAAGTCCTTGGATATCACTAGGTACACTGCTAATTAATTACACGAGCCAAAAGTTCTAACGTGGCGGGTGATCGCGGTAATTCATACGCGTCTGTCCTTGAGATGCGTGAATCGTAGACTGCTGCGCCGGAGTGCAAACTTCATTGCATCCCTGAGCGCGGCCTTTGACTAGTTGCTCACTTCAATAGGTAACATACCATAAAACATTCCTAATTGCGTGACAACCACCCAAAAACAGCGAAGTTAAAAATAATATAGAAAAATAATAAACGAGCGTAACCAATAACCTTGAATCTTAGATGTACCAACTCTAATTGGCCTAAGCACCCGCATAGAATTTAGAATCAGATTATAGGTTCTTTATTCACCAAACTACGAGTATTTTTTTGTTTGGCAGTTATGGTACTTACATTACGTAACGTAAGTATCATGATATAGTAACTAATAAACTACGTACCTAATATCTATACCAAATACACTTTTAAAGTACACTTGTAAACCCATTTTTTTAACTAAATATTTTTATTATTTTTTAAAGGTATAAAATTGTTAAGTTCATGAGGTCACCAAAGTGACCTCAATTCTAAACTAAAACACAATTCCCAACCTGCAAAATGTTCTAACAAAAACTCTCGTCCCACAATTTAACTTTTAAATTCAGATGTTACTAACTAGATCAACTACTGTCCCCAAAAACTTAAATGAACCAACTAATTTGGGGTCTGCTCTATCATACAATGTCATGGGATTTCTCAAAACCCTGTTTTGGGTCATTTTATTCGCTTTGGTTGGGTAAAAGCCGGATGAAGTAAAGCTTTGTGGAAAATAGTCGGATAAAATTATTTTTATCTCGAATTTGTTAATATCGATTGTATGGGTTTAGAAATACGGATTTTAAATAAAAGTAAAAAACATATAATTACACAAAACAGGTAAAGTGTTTTATAACTCAAATTGGTATAAATCAAGGATAAAAAAATAAGGGTTTGTAGATGTTTGTGCAGATCTCAATAGAATTCCTCAACGCGGATTTGTTTTCAAAAGTTATTCCGTCTAAAAGTACATGCAGTATTCGAGATCTAGATTATAGCTAGGTATATTCTCTTTAAGCTTGTTAAATTAGGTAGTATTACCGCAAAAATATCTCAAAAAGGAAATGAGGGGGAGAAGCTTGTTTTACGTCTCTTTTATTAAGACTAAAAAAAAACCTATTCGGGCCTGTCTCGTAAACATTACCCCACCACATATTATGTACAGTGCGCGTCACATATAAGTACCCCCCCTATCTCAATGTATGTGGGACACAATAGTTGTAATTTTTGGGAATTTCAGACTTTGAGTATTATTTTGGATCCTGAGCGGCAGCGTGACAATTTTTTCATGTGAAAATTTGTGATAAGTTACAAGGGAATTAGAATTCGTAAATATTTAGTAGACAAGGGGGGTACTTAATTCTGATGCGCACTGTACATATAGAAATTAGTGGTAAAAGGTAAGTACCATACATGTTTTGTTCAAAGCTAGGGCATGCAAATATACATTTACATTACTTAGTTTCCCCTTGAACTAGATAAAAAAACTTACAAATTGAGAATTAAAAATACATTAAAGAGTAAACTGGTTAAATAATAATTAATTAATATATTCATTTCACTAATTCATTAATATTTATGTTCTTATCTCATAAAGTCATTCATTACACAGCATTATGATATAACCTTTAACCGGATAAAAATCCGGCTTTTTCGTAACTGTCTCAACCCTTTTCATCAAAGGGCCCACAAACCAAGGTTCAATTCCCTTACATTGCAATGTTAATATTGACTCGGGACGGGACCAACCCTTTCTGGCCTGGGACTCATTCTATATGGAGATTTCTACCGAATTTTATAAAACAAGTCATTCAAAAATCACTGGCCTACACATATTCAATTAGGAAAATCATATATTTTTAGCGCAACTTTTGTGTTTATTGAAATCGACCCAATGCGTTTTCAGTTGTCATTCATGCATTGTTTTTTTTTATTTACATAAATTTCCATGCGAAGACCTTTAGTTGTCGAACAAAATTATTAATTTCTTAATATTTTATTTATCAGTAACAAACTAAGCGATATTAATTCAAGAAATAACTGCAATCTATCTTCATATTCACAAAATAACACCCTAGTAACCCTAAGGGACAACCTAAATAGTCAACTACACTCGAGAGCAATGAATCCGGGTCACTCAAAGAAAAAATTTGAGTGACCCGGATTCATTGCTCTCGAGTGTATTTTGTTTGTGATTCACCTTTCCAACCTTATTAGGACAAACCGCATCGTCCAGTCCCTAATCCGTGGTCCTTGTTTGTTTTCATTTTGTGTGCGGTCTTAATTTAAGTAGGCTTAAGTGGTTTGTGTGTGGCTACCCTTAGTTTCACTAATAGTGAGACTTATACCTAATATCTTACAGGTTTGTGATATAACCCGTTTCATTAGACTTTTTATAATAATGTATAATAATAATAATAATACTGGACAATCAACACATCATCATCTAGCCCCAAGCTAAGCAGAGCTTGGATTATGGGTACTAGATGAATGATATACATAATACAAAATTTAACATTGTATATATTATATTTTTATTATATTTAAAACAGCTAGAACACCCTAAACAATCTACAAATCGCACAAATATTTGTCCAAAGGAGGGAATCGAACCCACAACCTCCTGCGTCGCAGGAGGACCCTCGCCCACCGCGACACAAAGATTGTATGTAAGACTGAGGTATTTGTTGATATGGGCCCTAGAATAAGTTTTTACCATCCGAAATAAATGATTTAATATTGTTGCGGCACTAGAAGACGTCAGTGTCAAGTCAACTCCCGTTTTCAATATTATAACTACAAGATTTCAAGACAACAGAGTTTTCATTAAAATATCCTGCACGCCACAAGACTCCAGGTTCCAGCCGCTACAATTATTTATTATTAAAGAATATAATACGAAATATCGGTGCCATTATCTTCCTCTCTCGCTTGCACACTAGTACCTCTATACACACCCAACGCGTACAGTAGACAGAAGAAAACGGTCTTCATTTGGTTTTGTGAGGTGTGTAGTGCATGTGAATTTATAATGACAACCTCTGTGGTGTGGTGGACGAAGGTCCGGAGGTTGCGGGGTCGATTCCCGCCTCGGCACATATGTTTGTAAGATCTACAGCTGTATCGGGTAATCTAGTCGATATATATACATAGGTAATTAACTGTTCCGGGTGTTCTAGTCGATATCTATGCATATTTAATAAAAATATATGAGTATCAATATTAAGTATATATTGTATTACGTATAACCCATAACACAAGCTCTGCTTAGCTTTGGGCATTGATGCTTGTGGATTTGTCCAGAAAAACAAAATGGCGGACAATTTTCCAGTAGCAAAAATTACAGCACAATATCATCAGATGCCACCGCTCCGCGTTCGCTCGATCAAAATGCAATGACATGAAAGTAGATTCCATTTTATCTACGTCGACACACCATGTTGGTATTCATTATGCCGACATTGTGTGTCGCATTTTCTCGTTGTTATAAAGAACTTAGTTTCTGGGGTAAAAGGGGTGAAAGGGATGAACGTATATCGATTTTACCCTTAAATTTATAACTTTAATATAACTTAAATTTTCTAGGTGTAGGTTTTTACACATAATGAATATAAAATAAATTTTATCATAATTTTTTTTTTTAAATTTTTGTACCAATATAAAAGAGTAATAAAATAGTCTATTGTTTATCCATGTAAACAAATCAGCGGGTAAAAGATAGTTATAAACATGATTCGGCGGATAAAAGTAACACGTCTTTTATTGATATTGTTATACATAATATACTAAAAATTAATTCGGTTTTTGATAGCAATATCCATTTGAATAGACTTTTGCATTTGCCAAGGTACTTTTAATCAAGTCACAAAATCGTAGAAGTACAAATTACAATGTGTAAGGTCAGACCAATCTAGTTTCCCTAAAGTACTTGCAATACGTGATGTATGTTGTTCCGCATTAAACATGAATTCATATCTATTTCCTCTAAAGTCCCACGTACGTGACGATATTCTTTCTCAATATACCTTCATCATCATCAGCCTATAATGGTCCACTGCTGGACTTCTAAGCTTCCCCTAATGAACGCCATAGATAGCGATATTTATCATTTAGGGGCTATTGCCCAAAATCCCCACGCTGGGCATGCGGCTTGGGGTCAATGTCAAATGAGAGGAAAATAAAAAAGATTCTAAATTACTTAAACAGTGTTGCCAACTGACTAGAACCTAAAAAAGTGGGGTTTCTTTTCATTTGGCATTACCATACCCTAATTTCCAGAGACCCTGCCACCTTATCGAGATATTTAATTAATTTAATTTTCCTTAATTTTTACCTAAATCTTATAAATAAACCAGTGCGAACTATAACTGTTAGAGTTATCATTTAACCTGTTTCCACTGTACTTCTAACATTCTTCGAAACAGAACAAACCCACGCCCAAACCCTACTCTAGCTACACGTAATTTAGCAAAAAATATACGTCTTCTACACTTCGCAGCCATCTCGTGTAAGATTATTAGAAAGCTTGTTTCACGAGGCAGAAAGTTTTCGCAGATTCTCTAATTAAAAACTCGGGTGTGTTGTTAGGTATGTAGAATAAATTAATTGGATTTATTAATTAGATGAGGGTACACTGAAACAATGTAAGCGTTGCTCGGAAATTTAGAGCTCTTGTTAGCTTTTTGTTTTACTGAAATAAGCGATCGGTGAATATGCGATGTTGAGTTGTCGATTATTTTGTGTAGTTGAGTATTCGGTTGAGGATTCTTTATTTCTCAAAGAACACACAATTGTTCAGTTATGTGAGAAACAAAACTTTAGTAACTTAAAGTAAGTAGGTACACACGGAAGAAGTCGGGGGCATAAGCTTATAAAATGGTAACAACATGTAAAAATATTGCCTTGCGTGCCGGTGGTGTGGTGCTGCCACACTGCCGTGTGGTGCCGGTATAGAATTGCACCACCCCAACTCTTCCCGTGGGTGCCGTAAGAGGCGACTAAGGGCAACACACCGGGGGGTGGGCAGCAGCGTCCTCTGCAGAACAACTCCACCGTACTGCGATCCCCAACCCGCATGCCCAGCGTGGGGATTATGGGCAATAACCCCCAAATGATCAATAATGCCATCTATGGCGCTCATTTGGGGAGGCCTAGAGGTCCAGCAGTAGACTATTGTAGGCTGATGATGATGTAACAAAATGGCGTACGACTAAAATATGGTGTGGTTATAGGTAACAACGCTGATCGATATAAGAAAGAAAACATAAAAATTCAAAAGACCTCGTTATCCGAAAAAATCTGAATATAGATTTCATGGCATTCCCCAAGCGAAAACTACGTTGGTTTAACGTCACGTATCCTTTGGGTTAACGTAAATAAGATGTCTCACACGAATTTACTGTCAACGTTACGTCTAGTGGAAATAAAGATCCTTTTACGATGGAGATCCTTTTAGGGAAAATATTATTTACGTACCTACTACATTACGGTACTACATTACGGTTAGAAAAACGTGGTAATAGTTTAAAGACGTGAGCGGTTTTCGATTTGCATTTTTAAAACTAAAGTTAGTGGAGTCCAAATTTGGCTTGCTGACGCTTGGGACACAATATTTTCGGACACTTTGTCCGAAATGTCACTTTTCATTTTAAATAATATTTTAACTAACATTTCGGACACCATCAAATGGGTATAGCAACGTCAAATGAAAGGAAAACCCAAACACGCGACTCTAAAACGAAATGATATGATTTGATCGATATTTTTCTAGAAAATATTTTTTGATGTTATGATAAAAATCATCTCTCTGATTTGTAAATCACTTCTTTTTTATTAAAAGCGTTTTTATAAATATATTTTTGATTGAAATCCAATTCCATAAAGTAAACACTCGTTTCGTACGCAAATAAAGCAAAAATATAAGCAGACCGTAAAACCTTTTACACAAATAGAAAATGGCAGACATTTCAGAAAAACTAAAATTTTCAGTAAAATGCAACCTCTCATGGGAAATTATTTAATACATTCCATCAGCTCAAAAGTACCTTCACGCCAAAAGTAGATTAACAACCTGAATGTCGCAGCTTTTAGAACTAATTTTGTGACGTTAATGCGGCATTTCTAACTTGGTTCATTCAATTTTGTCTGGCGTTTAAACGTCAGACAAAAGCCTTTGTAGTGTGTTCATAGATTTTTTTTGGGTTTTTCACGTATATCCGTATATTGTTAAGGTGGTTTTAATTTGCTGGGGTAAACGTGTTCTTGAGTGGAGCCCGGGATGACGATCCGCGAATGATGGCCGAGTCTATGAGGTGTAGAGACTATTGCAAAGGAAAATTAAACAAAAAAGGGCTCTATAGCCATATTACCCAGGCGACCGCACTCTCCCCTATGGGAGAGTGTAGATACCTGCCATAAATATAGTCTCATTAGTGACCCGGAACATGGGCTATAGTGGCCCGTGATCATAGAATGAAATAAAACAAATAAATAATGCTGGACAGTTCACACTAGATGTCCCAGATGTCACAGATCACCGTGTCCACACAGAGGATACCTACGTAACCCGGCACAGGGAGATCACCGCAAGATAACCCTCCTACCCTACAGCATCACAATCACCAAGCAGCGTATCCCCCACCACCACCACCGCTTTTAGCCCTCTCGGCGCGTTCTTTGCGCGTATTTCGCCGTGGGCGCGTACAAGCGATGCGGACGCGTAGCCGCGCTCACCCTTATAAAGTCCCTCATCGAGGATGAATTAGATGAATAAGTGTTCTTCCAACACAAACTAGGCTCGTAGTCAGCCACTAACATTCATAATGAATTCACACGGCATCATCTAGCCTCTAATTAAGCAGAGCACTAATTTCTAATTTTTTGAAAATACCCTATTGTACGTTACATTTGCAGCGACACACTTTAATCGCCCTATGCGCGCAAGCACCAAGATACATTTGTACGCAAGAAATGTGAAATAAATTCTAGTTTTATATAAAACTAGCAGCCCGCCCCGGCTTCGCACGGGTATTTTAAAGAATTTTAAGTTCTTACACACACACGTTAGATAAGGTACTTTATTATTGAAGTTTTCATAAGGATCACTAACTTTAAAAATATTCAATAGCCCATCTATAGCCTATGATTATCATTCTAATGATGATTTTTTTTTCCAAAAAGGTCTAGTAGTTTCAGAACCTATTCAATTCAAACCACAAACAAACAATAAAATATTTCCTTTTTAAAATTGTACCTTTACCTCTTTTACCTTATAGGTATAAAGACTTTTCTCTCGCACCGCTATATCGCCTACATCGCATGGTTCCAATCTTGAAGTTTTTATATTTTTTGACACTGAGTTACCTCTCGCACCCCAGTAACGAATTGTGATGTCTATGATGACAATCCATAACTGACACTGGCGGAGTCGTCGTAGCAAAAGCGGTGCCATAAAAAAAGAAGTTGAAGTTGAGTCACGGCCAAGCAAGGAACTTATATTGCGGCCAAGTCACAGCAAAAGCGAGCAGCGCAAAAAAAGAAAAAAAAAGAAGTTGATGTATAGCGCTATGGTTTTATTATTGAAGTTTTTATACGGATCTCTAACTTTTTGAAAATATTTTATAGCCTATGTTCATCACGGAAATTTTATTTATTTATTTATTTATTTATTTATTGCATTCATGTCCTTTACAAGATGTTACATTTTAATAGGTAGAAATTACATGAACCCTGTAAGGGCGTGGCATAATTCTGAGTTCTTAGTTTTACAATTTCATATTATTAATAAGTATTTAAATGTTTTAGATCAGTATAATACACACAATTTGTAAGCTTATCATATTTTATATGTCAAAAAAAAAATATATTTATAGGTATTATTAAGTATTCAATGAAATATAATTATAGAAGCAATTCAATGAATGTCCAGAAATTTAAATGTCAATGAAAAAAATATTTAAAAATTTAAATGTCAATGAAAAAATTATTTTTAATGTCATATGAAGCATGATATGCCCACCCCTGTCAAACATTTGTGCTAGGTAATAAAGTCTATGTTCTTAGTAGATAATTGTCTTAATCTAAAATAATAATAATAATAATCAAACCTACTTTACACCTGTACAGGTTTTGTCATTAAGGAATTCAATCACAGTGTAGTAACATTTTCGTACAAGTAATAATTTTAATCTTGACTTAAAAATGTTGTCAAGTTTTTCATCTTTTATATCAGCTGGCAGTTTGTTATATATAGTTACTAACCTAGATTCTGGGCTCTTACTTACTATTTTTAGGGTTGAACATGGTTTAATTTTTAGGATTCTTATGGTGGAAGAATTTTTCAAATTGGTCCAGTAGTTTCGGAGCCTATTCAATTCAAACAAACAAACAAACAAACAAACATACAAACAATCAAATCTTTCCTCTTTATAATATTAGTATAGATTCTCAATCTGACTAAACATTGAAAATACCCAAACTAGGAACAAATGTTTGCATTCCTTACAATCACTACTCCGAAGCGTATCCTTCTTTTTGCGTCATGGAAGAATATTCTACTATTTTTAACTAGTTTAGTTTTTAAACTGAACCAGTAACATTAACAATTTTAAATATAACAGCGTACCAACAAGTATAAGTATCATTTTAATTTTCCAAACTTTGAACATCCTGCTATTTACGACATAGCTAAAAATATATTTTGTACACACAAACGTAAAGTTTCATTAAAACTTCTAAGTTAGGCCGTCACTTGGTACAGGCGCCGAGAAAAGTGACGACGTCAAGTTTTTCTGACTGCGAGAAAAATAATAATGTTAACTTTTCTCGTCTAGCCAATTTCCTTTTATTTGCTCTGTTGAAGTGTACTCGACTCGAAAGTTTTGCATTTTTCAGTAACGAAGCACGTATAAATGGTAATAAAGATGGACGTAGAGATTTTTATGCAAAGTCGTACATTTTTAGAATGTTCATAAAATGTGGTTCATTGGCTAGTTTTTATTCTCATTTTTTGCATTTTGCCAACATTAAAATAAATTCGCGATAATTTTTGCAGTGAACTTATGTACCTACTGTTTAACAATTTGAGTAAACCAGCTACTGCTGGCGGTTTTGTACATTTGTTATTTGGTTATCCAAATAACTAATTATATTAATTATGTAGGTATAGGTATCTATAGGTATCTTGTACTCATATGAGTACAATTTTACGCAGATACCTAAATTTTACCTTAAATTTTGAGCAGATAATATTATCTGCTCAAAATTTAATCAGACTCATGGTTTCCGAGGTAACGCATAATGAAGGTACAAAATTTACGTCATTTACAGTCTGAGAGTGTGGATTTGTAATTACCTCACTTATGAATGCAACAAGAGGTTTTTAGGTAGTATATTCTACGGCAATTTTTATAAAGCTTAAAATATCACATTTTAATAACAGTAATACAATAACAAGCTTTTATTATTTTATATAGGTATTCCTACTATTAAATAATTTCATAAATCCATCGAATAGGCTCCGGAACTACTGGATTTAAATTTATTTCGACATTAGATTCCCTGATGAACATAGGCTATAGGTTATTTACAATAAAGTTAGGGATCCGTATGAAAACTTCAAAAATTTTACCGTAAGCGTGTGTGAAAATTTCAAGTTTTTGAAATATTTATAGGTACAATATTTTGTGAAGCCGGGGCGGATCGCTAGTAGTTAATAGAACTTAAGATTTCTAACAAATATCATTATAATAAAATAGTTCTACAAAACTTATGCCTGAAATATACAGTTTCCTTGCTCTATTTTCCCTCAAATATCCATTTTCCGCACAACAGTACCTATCTCTAAAACTCAATCAGATGTATAATGAGCAGAGTTCGTTGTGTACGCGACTGTACATTATGTATTCTAATTTGACTGTACAGTTTCATCACATCATCATCACCAGCCTATAACAGTTCACTGCTGGACATAGGCCTCCCCTAATGAGCGCCAAAGATAGCACTATCATTTGGGGGTTAGTGCCCATAATCCCCACGGGGTGGGCATGCGGGTTGATGATCGCAGTTCGGTGTAGTTGTTCTGCAGAGGGCGCTGCTGCCCGCCCCCCGGTGTGTTTCCCTTAGTCGCCTCTTACGACACCCACTGAAAGAGATGGGGTGGTGAAATTCTATGCCGGCACCACACGGCGTAATGTTATATATTTACTACTAGCGGCCCGCCCCGGCTTCGCACGGGTATTAAACAAAAATTTCAGAAATTATACACACTAAAACGATGGGTGAAACCCAGTTTTCATACGGATCTTTACTTTTTTTAACAGCATTGGGGTTTTTGACATTGACTCGACATTCCAAAACTGACACTGGCCGTAGAGAAAAAGCAAGCACCGTGCGCTATACAACCTCTTTTTCTATTCTGACGCGCCATAATAGAAAAAGAGGTTGAATATACAGCCCACGGTTCAATTATTGAATTTTTCATGCGGATCCCTAACTTTTTTGAAAATATTATATAGCCTATGTTCATCACGGAAAATTAAGGATTCTAATGGTGAAAGAATTTTTTAACTCGGTCCAGTAGTTTCGGAGCCTATTCAATTCAAACAAACAAACAAACAAACAAACAAACAATCAAATCTTTCCTCTTTATAATATTAGTATAGATTAGTTGCACGCAAGCAATTTCGAAGTTCTATTTAAGGTTAGGTTTCTTATGAAATACTTTTGGCCTTTTGAAATGTAAACAACGCCTCGATAATTCGGACATTTTTCATTGTATTGGTATTTCTAAAGTATTAAATAATACCCAATTATTATTTAACCGATTGTCGCTTCGGATCTACAGTTACCTCAACTGATACATATCAATATACTTCATCTATAATGCTTAACAGGATAAAATCTTAAGTTATACAGAAAATAACAATCAAACAATCAAATTAGAACTAATATTTACATTTGAGCTAACTGCAGACTGTTGCAATATGTATCAATACCGGTCAAGCGTCCCCAAGACGCTGGCTGCATTGTCTCGCTGTATGGAAACGCTGATGCGCTGCGCCAGATACTAACCAGCTCTCATGCTTACCTATTGTTTTCAATAATACAGCTCACTGATAATAGACTTTGTATTGTTTGGCTTTATTCCTAGAAACCTTTTAAAAAGCTTTTAATAATTCAGCCCTGTCCACCCTCTTAATGGTAACTCAAAATACGAGTATGCGTTCTTGGCAGCAGAAAAGATTTTCTAGAAATTTCCAATCCGTATAAAAAGACTTTGTACTATAAGGTTGTCGTACACATAAATAAATAAATAATGCTGGAAAAATTCACACAGCATCATCTAACCCCAAGCTAAGTAACAGCTTGTTTTATGTGGATGTACTTTATACTTTTTATACAGAACACCCGGAACAAATATCTACAGAACGTACGAGTATAATACACATTTGTCCCGATGCGGTAATCGAATCCGCGACATCCTGCCTCAAAAGCCGGGCTTCGCCCACGGCACAAAAGTTGTAGAATGTGCAATCAAATATGGTACTTTCAGTTGTAATATTAAGTTGCATTTTATATTGACAGCATCATATCAATAACTCAAAGCTTATGATACAGCTCCCGCTTATCGCAAAAAAAAATTTCTGCTAAGGTCTTATAAACTGTATATAA
This sequence comes from Eupithecia pulchellata, assembly GCA_963931895.1. Taxonomy (NCBI): domain Eukaryota; kingdom Metazoa; phylum Arthropoda; class Insecta; order Lepidoptera; family Geometridae; genus Eupithecia; species Eupithecia pulchellata. The sequence continues at coordinate 5,376,902 of OZ007546.1, read as the reverse complement.
TATTATCTCCTTTTTCTAAACCAAACCATATCTCGACCAAACAAAATCCGAACTACCGAAACGGAACGCAAAGTCGTATTCCTGATTTATAACCACTAAATATCTGCGTAAAACGGAACGATATTTATCTTACGGTAGACCAATAAATCACCGATACTGATATTAAATTGTGGGTGTATTTTTAGTATTTGTTTTTGATTTATCATTTATCTGAGATTTTCGGACTGCATTAGGGAGAGAAGCGATATGATACAAATGTAATAACTAAGGTAAAATAAACAAAATAATATATAAAACAATTCAAGAATATCCGTTTCCAATTTCTATGCCAAAATAATTAAATAAAAATTACTATCGACAAGGTCAAATTGTAAAATTGTTTTATTTCAGTTTTCTGAGGTACTTACTTAAAACTACAATACGGTAATTCTAAATCTGAAGAATCTAGGTGAACCCCTAGATTCTAGGTATTACACACTGATATCCACAATAATGATTCTGATGAATTTTGTTGGTTTTATCTTTGATTTTTACATTTGAAACCAATCCTATCCCCTGATATAAGTCGAAAATCTCAGTTAAATTATAAATCCAAAATTTTTACTGTCTACTTGACTGGGGAGTAAGGGGGCTTGAAATAATGATCTATCATTGAAATCAGACGTTAACTTGTTATATTTCTCAAGTCAAAATAAGTACTTTTACAAATCCAATTGTATCAGTACGAAAGAATAGAATAGAATATTTCTTTTTTCATCATCAATACCAATGGAGCAATGTACGAGTTCTTAATACTAAATATATCCAGAATAGCACAATCGCCTTAGGGCTCTATATTACTTAGAAATAAAGCGTTATTGATTTTCTCTTAATATTTGTCTACTGGTTAGATAATACCTATTTAAAATACCTAACGATTTAAAAACTAATAATACTCTAACTGGTTAGTTGCGTCACAAACTGTAAAATATTCGAAAATGGAATTTGCTGTATTTGAGTGCTGGCAATACTTAAGCCATTATATCTATACATACCTACTATAAAATATGTATTGAACGCAATGGTAATGTATTATTGAATAATTAAAGTTAGATACTTAGGTACCACATAAACACACATTATGAAACTTATCCAAGTATTATAGGTATGTACAAAAAAGGTGTCCACCAAAAAGTTCTTATTAGCGGTAATATCCATGAAAAACGTCATATTTTTTTTTGTACTCGCTAGTATTATTAGCGTTTGCCATTTTATTTTATTATTTATTTTATTATCTCTTGAGCTGAGCATCGACGCGAGTTTGCAAACGCTACCAACCGTTCGTTTATTCCAAGTCCAAAAAGGTTAAATCACATTCTGATCTATCAGATTACACTGGACTACACAAACAACTTCTATCATACCAACCTATTAAAACCAATTTTCAGTTCACTTATAAACTGGCTAGTTACGTCACAGACCATGAAAGTTCGCTTTTCCATTTCCATCGACTGGCAGAATGAAAGACCGCTAACCATTTTGGACAGTAGCGCTGCGGTTTAGCGTTTATTTGCTGCATGTTGATAGAGACGCGACTTTTTGTCGCGATTTATACATTATTTATGTTGCTTTAAAATAGGTCCCAACACTAACATTTTATGTTGTGATTTTAAGTTGGGATGTTAGTTACCTCATTACAACAAGAGCACTGAACGGGTCGCACTCAAATTTTGTATGGATATATAGTTCTAGATCTTGATTAGTCGATCGTAGATCGAATAGGCTACTTTTTATCCCAAAATGTGTACGAATCAGCGGGCAGAAGCTTATACAGAAAAATAAACAAAGAGGAATACAATGTTGTAGGTCAATAAAATTAGTTGACGCTGCGCAAGTATAGCAAATATTCGTAAGAAAGGCTGAAAGGTAGGAATTTCAATGATTTTGCGACCAACAATGAAACTTTCTAGGATTTCCTCCAAGGTTGAAAGTTATTGGCTATAGATTTATAGGTATTCAGCCAATAATTTTGTTCAGTTTTCAGGCGTATTGAATTTTCGTATCGAGACATTCCTTCTTCAGGATTATTTTAATTTTGTTGGTGATTTCAAAAAGTCGTGTCCGCGATTACAGTTTCATACAAAGGTGGTTGCATAATTGGATTAATATAATGAGCATTAAACTCATTACGTTGCCAACTTTGTTAGTATATTATGAGACCCAAAGCTGCTAAATTTAGCTTGATATTGATAACAATTAGTTTAATTTTGTAAATCCTGCTGAAAATTTACAAAATTAGTTGGAATTTTATGTTATGGAATTCAGCGAAACTGATTAATTTATCAATATTTAATTTAAAATTTTAAAATGTTCTTTTTTAATAAAGTTAGGTATAAAAAAAAAACAACACAAATATTTTTATGACAAAGTAACTAGCAAATAACGTTAGTTAAATAAACATGAAAATTGATTTGAATTCTTTATAATATAGTTAGTGTTTTTCTTACCATTCAAATGATTTTTTCAGTGTTTTGAAGATGGCGTTTCTAATCATATTTCACCAATTTCTCATAATCGATATTACCTATCATTGTTTTTTTCTAACAATAAAAAATATTTTTTCAGTTTATTGATAGATTCTTATTGATTCTACTGATATTTTACCAAACTCTTAACACGCTGAAATCCGTATTTTCCGAACATCGTAGCAAGAAGATGTAAGCTACTTTCCTCTGATCCATAATGCTGTGAAGGAAACAGCTAGCTCACTAACGTCCGTGTTCGTTATCTATATCTTTACTATGCCTATACCCGATAATATTGTAACGAGTAAAAAGATTTGATAGTTTTTTTGTTTGAATTGAATGGGCCCCGGAACTATTGGATCGATTTGAAAAATTCTTTCGCCATTCGAATCCTAAATTTCCGTGATGAACATAGGCTAAATAATATTTTCAAAAAGTTAGGGATCCGCAAGTAAAATTATTTTTTTGTTTAATAACCGTGCGTAGCCGGGGCGGACCGCTAGTTAATTATATTCTCTTAGCTGATTTTCAGTCATGATGGCCAAGGCTAGAGAATGCACAGAACAGCACAGAGGACCTTTATGAGAGACATTTTCAAAGGGGCTACACAAAGTGTATCATCCTCGTTTTTTTATGATAACTAGCAGTCCACCCCGGCTTCCCACGGGTATTTAACAGTATTTCAAAAGTTTGTACACACACACGTTGGGTTACACTATTGAAGATTTCATACGGATCACTAACTCACTACTAATTCTATATACTATAAATAGCCTATGTTTATCATTCTAATGGTGATTTTTTTCCAAATCGGTCCAGTAGTTTCTGAACCTATTCAATTCAAACAACGAACAAACAATCAAATCATTCCTCTTTAGAATATTAGTAAAGATTATAAGATGAAATAGGTGGCGGCACTAATTTGGGACAGCTACCTTCACAGACTGACAGATTTGGAACAAGGAGAGTGATGCTTGCTCAGATGTAGGGAGAGTGATCTAGCTGTAATTTGCGTATATTCAACAAACTAAGTCTGCTTCGGGCTATGAAGGATCGATTCTGAAAGCAAGCGAACGTTATTATTAAATTTTAGAAACTTCAATGCAAACTGTTATTAATAAAAGCTAATTCGGTTCAGCTTTAAATTATCCATTGGCATGCATCATTATCATCATCATCGTCCGTAACAGGTTTTTACCCACAGCTGGGCATAGGCCTCGCAAAGCTTGTGGAATCCGTCACGTCACTCATCAACCACCTCCGTGGCTCCCCACGATGTCTCCTTTGCAACTGGAATCTCTATGGAATAGGAGATTCCTTGCCTTAACCGTGTGACGTCACAATGTGTTCTAAATACGATTTTGTTCGATTCCACGCCGCTGTCTTGTCATATCTGTGAAACGCGTTGGGATTGGAAATAGTGAATAAAGGCCCAGGGCGTCCGACGTTTCTTTTACCCCATCGTTTTACCCATAATTGGCCACCAGTTATTTGCTGTTGCTTGATTAGGAAGATTTTATGAGGAAGTTTGTTCTTAGAGAATAATATGACTATGGACTAAATAAAAGCAACATATCGTTGACTACGGCTGACCGTCAAAGTTTTATTGATAAAATACCTACTATGCCAGCATAGGAGGCTAAAAGTAGTGGTAGAACAACCTGTACACTAGCTTATTGCATTAGGACGTAGCTGTGAAAGTAGATGATTAAATAAACATAAATACAAATTTAAGACCACGGCAATGACACTTTCATTAAGGGCATCACGGAGAAGAGTTCGGGTGGTACAAATTGTATTCTATTATAATCTATAGACCTTTGTTTTGAATCAATAAGTGGGTTAAATTTATTAATAACAAATAATAATTCTAATAGCCTAGTTTATTAATAACAGTGTGTTTTACTGCGCTTTCGTGTAAAGGCTTTTACAATATTCGCTGTATATACATACAGGGTGTGCTATTTCTCGCTATTTTGTGATTCACTAAAATTTATAATGTACGGTCGACTTACACAGCGTCAATTTCAAATTCATCTATGAACGAGTAGAATTTGCATTTATAATAAAAATAATTATCTTTTATGATTTAAATTATTGAATTGAATTAAGCTATTTTATTCAAACAAATAATTTTGTTAAATTAAATTATTAAGTAAAATTAAACAACACATCAATTTACATTTTGTTAAAAAAAAAACACTGTTTGTGGGATGCTATTAGGGCAACACTTTCTTTAAACGATTATAATTACTTATTCCCATACCAAAGAAATCAAGTCAATATCATTGAAGTGTATGAAGGTTAAGTTTGAGTCGAATTAAAGTCACTTAAAACTGGACTTTTGTGTTAATAACAAAAGTTTTCTAATTAATACAATAACTTCAAAAGTTTTAACTAATTGTCGACGGTCATTTTCATGATAGTAATAACGCTGCAGTCAAATAGTGAACAAAGATTTGTATGACCAGGCGGCTTTAAGGTCAGTCGCCTCATACAGAAACAAACAAATTTAATAGTTTATTAGACAAAACCTATAAAAGACACAAATAGAAAGTTAGTACAATTCTATTGCAAAATAAAATACTTAATACAATATAACATGATGAATGGAGTTTTTAGTCAGTCGACTCCCTGACGTTGTCTGTTCTACAATAGGTCAAGGCATGACAAAATGGCGACGTTTTTTTACACCTAGTTATTACTTTTGGGCTGATTGTCCGATACGGTGGCGAATATACACATTAAATTTCGTAGTGTTTCGGCCCGCGGGCTGAGTGGGGTGTGGGTGGGCTGAGTTGACCAAGGAACCACTCCCTTCTTTTCGATTTGGTGGATAATTTAGAAGATAACCACTAAAGCAATCTTCACAAGTCTTTTACTCCTAGATCCTAGGGGAAAAGAGATTGCATGTAGAAAGCAGAGGAAATTGCATGATTACACGGTTGTTGTATTAGTTGCAAATAAATATTTAATTATTATTATTGTTTAATATTCTAGGCTTACCTGATTCCTCTATAAGTATCTCTTGCTGGCTTTCTATGCTCTGCAGGAGAGAGAGCAGGACGCAAGAGAAGACAGAACGGGACAGCGACATGTTACCGCCTGTCTTTTGTTTCTACGGAGCTCATTACTGGACACTTGCACTTAATCTGTAACAATAGAAAAATAAATAAATAAGATTGTCGACAGTTCAGTGTCATGTTTTATTTCCCTAAAATACACAGATTCGTCTGCAATAAAATATGATATTTTTTTTTTCTCTGTGACACACTTTTGACGCATTAGATTTTTTTTTTTATTTCAGTGGCATCATCATCATCATCATGGTTTAGGGCGGTCGTGGACATAGGCCGCTCAGACGAACGTAATAGCGGCTTGTCATCAGTTTCTATTACATTTTATACTAAAAATTACGTTTGGAATTTTTGTTTAAAAAAATACAGAATTAGTCATAGACAAGATCTTTTTTGAGACGTGAAAAGCTTCAGGAATAAACCTTCATAAATAGAACCTAGAGTTTAGTATATTCCTGATATTAAATAGCTGCTGGTACTTGATTAAAATGATAGATGACTTCGCGACACAAATGACAGTTCTCACCCGACGAGTAATCATCCAATCATCCAATTGGGCCATCATTAGTAGGGCATGCAATATCGGATGGTTTTCGATTCCGGAACTGAGTTCCGATATTGGAGGCCTAATTTCGGAATTCCGAAACTGGTTCCGGTATTGGCACGTTTTATTTGAGGAAAGGATCGAGTCAAACTGAATGTGTTTTTCTAACAGTCTTTTAATATCTAATAAGGTCTTTACCTATGAAATTGCCGTTTTGTATCATGTATCATGTATTTTTTATTTGTATTAATCGAAGTAATCACCCATGCAATCAATGCATCTTTGCCAACGCAGTGGCAGTTTATTGATGCCCTTCTTAAAGAAATCAGCAGGACGGGAGGCAACAAATTCTTCAAAGGCATTTTGTACTGCCTCTCGGGTATTGAATTTTTTTCCCGCCAGGAAGGTATCCAAATTCTGGAAAAAGTAGTAGTCTGTAGGCGCAAGGTCTGAGTAGGGCGGATGACGGAGAGCTTCCAACCCCAGTTCTTGCAACCTGGATACCGTCTGCTGTGCAGTTTGAGGCGCGCGTTGTCGTGCAGGGGCAGCGGAGAGGAGCGCTTGACCAATGCTGGTTGGAGATGTGCCAGCTTCTCCATCATTGTGTTCAGTTCTTCACAGTACACATCTGCAGTAATGCTCATCCCGTTTGGTAAGAAGCTGTGATGAATCACACCGGCGCTAGACCACCAAACAGTGACCATCACTTTTCTGGGGGTGAGTTTTCGTTTAGGGCATTGTTTAGGTACTGAACCAGGATCCAACCAACTTGCTGAGCGCTTGCGGTTATCAAACAGAATCCATTTTTCATCGCAGGTAACAATGCGGTTCAAAATTCCTTCATTTGTGTATCTGTTGAGCAGTGCAAGGCACGTCTCGACGCGTACTTCGCGCTGGCGATCATTGAGTTCGTGGGGCACCCATTTGTAAAGCTTTTCTACCTTGCCAATTTGACGCAAATGGAACAATATTATTTTGACGCTAACGTCGAAAGCTGCTGCTAATTCAGCCATAGATTGTGTATTGTCTAGCATCAGCTTCCACAATCGCCTTTAATTCGTCATTGTCGACCGACAATTTCATAGGTAAAGAAAAGATGTATTATTATGGAATAAATCTTACGATAAAACACGAATAATATTAGTTTCACATTTGAAATCTTACATAAACTAATAATTGTTTATTATTAGTTTATGTAAGTTTTAACAATATTAATTTAGGAATAAACTTATAAAAAAAATTACACTTGATTTATAGAATTTTCACTTTGAGAGGAAACGCTGTTCTTTTTAGTGAGTTTTCAAGAATAACAATGCATCTAGCATTTTGTCACAGAGCGAGCTCCTGAGTCTGTTACAAATGTAGCTTGCACTCGAAAATAATCTTTCACTCTCGACACATACGCTACACGCAGAACACACAAAATATATTTGTAAGCTTCTGTCAGATGCACACTTCGTTGTCCTTCGTTATAATACATTTACGTTTCACGAACGCTTTAAGGTCAAAATTGGTTGAAAAAAATTGCGACTTTTTGCATTCATCCAGTTTTTTGTCTAGCTGCTCTTATAGAGTTGGTTCATCAACTGCAACGTCTTCGTCTGCAGGAGACGAAGAAACGTTTATTTTTAGCTCGGAGGACACGGAATGTGTAGGATTAAGGTAGTTGGAATCACTGTTATTATTAATATCGGAATTACGATATTCGTCTCAATTCCGGAATTGAAATATAATAAAAAATTATCCGAGATTCCGGAGTTGCGAAATTCCGGAATTTCGGAATGCATGCCCTAATCATTAGTCCGTCTCACTAATCAATTGTGGCCATTATGAGCGGTTATGAGGTCTTGTCTTTGACTGACCTGTGGAAAGGAGGTTGTATATTTACGGTTGAGGTCAAATAATTAAAGGCTATTTGACCTTGTCAGACTGATTTTTACTAACTTTTGTTTAATATAATCAAACGTAGCATGTAAACAATAAATAATGCTGTACAATCCAAACAGCATCATCTAGCCCCAAGCTAAGCAAAGCTTGTGTTTTGGGTGCTAGATATACTTAGGTAAACAATATTACCTAGATAGATATTTTTTTATTGTAGATTAAGTGCAGGTCGGACAAACATATTCCCGCCTTGGAACAAATTTTGTTCCAAGGCGGGAATCGAAACCAATGCGCCACAGAGGTCATCGATGTGTACTAAAAAGTAAATTTTTTAGGTGAAATCGTGCAAACCCATTTGAATCACTTTCTCAAAATTACGACGGCGGCGATATTTTGCTTGTTCACTGTATAACTTCACACCTTATGTAAGTATGGTACCTACTAGATAATAGTTACCAAAAAGGTAAAATCCTTATAGTTTATAAATAAATAATGCTGGAATATAATTATACACACGGCTAAAGGACAATTATTAAAATATTTAAAAAGATTGAAGTGAACAATTAATCGAAGTGATCACTTTATGTCCCATTTTATTTCTTATTTAACTTGTATTTTGTGACGAGTCCAAGAGTCCTGTAAGGTGTAAAGGAAATAAAGCACTTTGATTTTGATTTTATGAGTTGTGTAGATATTGGTAGATGTTACAAACTAGAAAGGATACCCTGTATAATTAAGGTTCAATGTGTTGCCAGACAAAAAGATTTAACCCAAGGTTACTCACAAAAACCCGAGATTGAATCAATGGTCAATCCTAATTTATGTCCCATTGAGAGGAGCCGTTCCTAATAGATCTATTGAGACGCCATATTGAATAGTGACGTCACAATGGCGTTGGTGGAATTACGCTATTCGACACCAAGATTGTAGGTTAGGTTAGGTACCCATTTACGCCACTGCCACCACTACTATGAAAAAAGTGTTTTTTCAGTGGGAACGATAAAAAACATTCAATATTTTTTTATTTTACTCAGCTTTTGTACCTATCGAAGACGCCGTCTCGTAGACGAAAAATGCTGTGGATCTTTATTTTAGGCAGAATTGCTTTTCCTGTCATTACATAACACAGAAAACATTTTGGCTCTGCAAACTATATTTTTATAATAAATTTCCCGTTGAGTATCGCGATTTTCTAGAGGTATATAAAATAATAAGACTTAATTTGTTTTTAAAATGAAAGACTCACGTGTTATTCACTTTGCCAAAGGTGCCCCTGGTAGAGGCCAATTAATTCGCGCCCTGTGGGATGACATCTTATAGTTCAAACTTGTGCGAGTTTCCCCGGATCATTTTGTTATTTATAATTAAAGCGTCCCCTTTACAACTAATAATTACAAGGTTCATAACTTGATCATAGCTTTGCTCGTTCAATATTACGACGGGAAATTATTTATTTTTACAAGCAGAAAACTAGTTGAGCTGTCTTTATAACCTTTAGTTTGATCGCCATCATGAAAATATCAACCTTATTAAGATAAATTAAATATCTAATTAAATTTATAATTAATATAGTATAGAGGTTTAAACGTTTATATAAAAAATTATATCACAAGACAGACCTAATTAAAAGTGAAAAACAAGTTCGTAATCATACAAGACATAAAAAATTAAACAACGAGGCCTGCGGCATGCTTTTTCTTCGAAAAATTTTTAAGAAGTTATTTTAATGTTTTAGACATCTTAAAACCGACTATTAAAAAGTCCAGTTTTCTAAGTTCAGCGGGACCAAAATGAATGCCTCGGGAATATTTTTTTATTTAGGAACACATCTTTTTTAAAGTCGGTTTTAGCTCTGTATTAGTAAAGCAGCATCGTAGATTATTATGTTTGAGTGAGCTATGCCATAAAAATACTGCGTTTCTCAAACATAGATCGATAACTGAGTAAGGTTTCATGGGCCTTAAGAGCCAACAAAATATAAAGCGTAAGGAACATCTGTCATACTTTTGTACTACAAAAATGCTGAGGGTTAAATTTTAATTCAACAGGATATCTTAAAACTATCCTATTAACTGTCGAAGCGGATAATTTTTTAAACCAAACCAGGTCTTAATTAACTGTCATTCTGACGCGAACGAATTCGTCCGTCAGAAGGAATAAATCGAGCGCTGGTAATTGGAGCAGTAATTAAGGGTTAATTCGTTCGATTGCTGTCGTATGATTGGCACAGAAGGTATTGACGGTCATAATCGATAGCGTTGGTGGCGTAGTGCAAAAGTAGGTTTGACAGCAATGAAATAACTGTTATGATGTTAAACTGTTAAACTTCTAAACAAATAAATATATATAGGTAAGTAACACAAAATCAAAATCGATAAAATCCAGAAGCCATTGTTTTATTTTTAAGTATTATTATTTTTACAATTTTACCAATCAGTTTGAGCCAAACAAACGTATTAATTTCTTTCTTTCATTCTATGAGCACGGAGAAAAGTAATTTCTAATCTAAGGGCATATCTAGAATGCTGAACCAGGTCCTCAAGCTGTACAGTTCTGGCTATTTTTATTTTTATTATTAAACCTCTGTGGGGCATCAAAGAATCATCTAAATTAATAATTATCGGATGGGGCAACCCTAAGGGGCTGTAGTTATACCAACTGATATGAGAGCCATGGGCACTGAAAGAAGTTAAAAATATCGTAAGATGTTAGTTTGTTACATTGTAAACTTGTGGGTCGAAACTCACAACACTTATATACTTAATTAAATTCACATTCCATCGCAGCAAGGGTATAAATTTATGACAGTTGCATATTATTATTATTAGTTAATATTAAATGTTCTATTTTGGCAGTCCGTAATTTTATAACAATTTCAATCGATTTCTCTTCTGGTCTTTTCAAAAATCAAAGTTGAAACAAAAATCTTATCTCTGATTGGTTTGTCTCGGGTAATGGCAACAATTCCCTCAAAGCTCAAAAGTTCCAATTTTAAAATTCAAATCTTGGAACATTGTTAGGCAAACCGGTTCGATCCAGATTAAAATTGCAAACAAGCTGACAAGTCTGACAACAGACGCGGGAATAATCCTTCGAGATTTGAAATAACGCTTTACGGGACCAATTAGTTCGATTTAAGTCGGGTTGTTTTTTATAAAAGGATTCTATTTTACTTCCGGTTTTGATATTTGTTAGTGTCATGTCTTATATAAAAAAGAGAAGAAAAAGTTGTCTAAACAAAAGTAACATAATATTATTTTATTGAGAGTTGAATGGATCCTTTCACGCGTTATTGATAAAATAAGTACCAAATTCAAGCGCCATTTTTACAATATTTAGAGAAATCCCCTTTTTCTTACAACGTTATCTTTCAGGCACAAAGGTAATAAATGTTCGTGTTCTCTGTAGATTTACCTGACTGTGGACTGTTCAAATAATACCCAATTTAAATTTCGAACATCGACGAACCTTTGGAAAAGGAGGTCTCCAAAAAAGTTTTATACCAAAATCCGACGTCTTTCTGACTATCCCTGAAGCAGATTTAAATTTGGTTTATGTGAAGCCGAAGTCGTTTTATCTATATACTAATACGATAAAGAGGGGTGATTTGATTGTTTGTTTGTTTGAATTGAATAGGCTCCAAAACTACTGGACCTTTGAAAAATTATTTTACCATTAGAATCCTACATTATCCTTAATGCACAAGGGTTTCATATTTCTTCTTCCATATTTATATTTTACAATAGTGTGTAAGAAATTTTTTGGTTGCCTCGAAGAAGTCACTTTAAATAAATAAATAAATAAATAAATAATGCTGGACAATCCACACAGCACCATCTAGCCCCAAGCTAAGCAGAGCTTGTGTTATGGGTACTAGATGACTGATATACATAATACAATATTATTAAATAGATAGATATTTTTTATTGTAAGTACATAGAAAACGACCAGAACCCCTGAACAAATATCTGCAGATCGTTCAAATATTTGTCCCGAGGCGGGAATCGAACCCGCAACCTTCTGCGTCGCAGGCGGACCTTCGCCCAACGCGCCACAGTGGTCGTCAAAGAAAAAAAAATTAGGCGGCCTTATCGCTTAAAGCGATAAGGCCGCCTAATTTTTTTTTCTTTCTTCTCTCAATTTTTTACATTTTATCTATGTTTAGTTTTATAAGTTTTTCAGAATAATGTGTTCTTTCTTATCAGAATATATCTAATATTATAAATCAGCAGTATGTCAATTTGACAGGCCGCCTTTAGAAAAGCTCTTGCGAAGCCGCGAGCTAAAGCTAGCTCGAAGAAAATAAATTGTTATCTACCCACTGAAAAAAAATACCTCCGCAGTTTCTTAAGCATCCAATTACATACCAAAAGCCGCTTTTTACCGAACCACGGCATTCATTTGTATATTCGAATAACAGTATTAAGTATTCGAATAATGAAATTATTCGTATAATGGAATTATTCGTATAATGAAATTATTCGTATAATGAAATTATTCGGTTCAGGAATCGCGACTGTGCGATCGAAAATTACATTGTTATTGACGACTCGTGAGGCTGTATAAGAATTATTATATTTTTGCATTCGACCTACTTTGTAACTACGTGGTAGGTTCAATGCCAATTTATCGAAATACAGAAAAACTAAGTATCACCCTTTTAAAATCAAGTATCCATTCGACATTGATTTTAAAAGGCCGTTTGGTTTTTTGCCGTGTGGTGCCGGCATAGAATTTCACCAGCCCATCTCTTCCCGTGGGTGTCGTAAGAGGCGACTAAGGGAAACACACCGGGGGGCGGGCAGCAGCGCCCTCTGCAGAACAAATCCACCGAACTGCGATCCTCAACCCGCATGCCCAGCGTGGGGATTATAGGCATTAACCCCCAAATGATAATGCGTGGTGCTATGGCGCTCATTATGGGAGGCCTATGTCCAGCAGTGGACTATTATAGGCTGGTGATGGTGGTGATGGATCCATTCGATAGGTAGATAATCAATAACCTCTTAAAGGCGACTTGGGTAAATCAAGACTAACTACTTTTGTTCTATGGCTTTTGTCAAAACGTAATACAAACGGTTTATCACAACTCCTTTCTAAGTCATTATTTACTTGCAGCATATAGGCAACCCTAGACACGAATAATGTTAATTTTGGACTGAATATATTATATTTTACCTAAAAGCGCCAAAATAACCTAAAAGCTAATCAACATAAAAGCAACCGTTAAACAGTCAGCTATTTAAGAGCGAAGCCCCATGGGCGTAAGAACACCGTGCACATAAATTAAAGATTTTTAATTAGTGGAAACGCCTTTGATGTTTTTCATTAAGGTTGATCGGTTCGTGTTGGCACACTATGAAATTATTATTGTTTTTTTTTTTTGCGTTAAACGGGGTTAAAACTTCCGGAAAAGTAATTGACCGCAAATCTTGAACTACATATTTTCTATGGACTCATAATGACGTTGCGCGGTGAGGCAGGATATTTTTTTTTATTTGTTGTTTTATAGTAACGTAGTTATATAAAGTAGTTGAAAAGTAATATGAAGCAAACATTTAACTATTTTCTATGAATCTGTGATAAAAACAACTTCGATTCTATTTAATGTATATAAGAGCATTTTGAAAAATTATGATTTAACTTAACAACTTACTCATATTAGTATAAAAGTACCAAATTGATAAAGTTAGTTAAAATAGCTCCAGACTAAGTAAAGGCTGGTTTACAAATTGCGGCAAATTATATTTCCACTAGTTTAATTCCATGTAGACTGCAGAAAAAACTTAAAACCACAAAAAGATAATCTGGCGCCAACACGAAGCGTTCAACCATTCGTTAAAAGTGTAGTCATTAGTAAAACAAATACATACACAGGGAATATGTTATTCTTGGAGAGGTGATGGTTAAACAAATCACTTCTTTTATAGTATAATTGATTAATTAAAAAGAATATAACTGAGCGTCTGTTTGAAGCGACACGTGTGAGAGCCGGTCAGTATCTGGCGCAGCGCATCAGCATTGCCATACAGCGAGGCAATGCAGCCAGCGTCTTGTAGATGCTTCCGACTAGTATTGATATGGCTCAGTTGAGGTACCTGTATACTCTTTGCAACAGTCTGCAGTTAGCTCAATTGTTAGTAGGTACTAGTTCTGATTTCTCTAATTTAATCAATTGTAACTTTTTGAAGGTTTTACTTCTGGTTTTACGTGCTTTCGATATACGATTTCGAAAACCGAAGAGTACTTATACATAGTCATAGAATGTCAGTAGACATTGAAGAGATGAAGCCTAAAAATGCGATAAGTACGTCACATTTTCCTATTGCAACCGTGTAAGACAGTGCCCAGAATGCTATTAGCCACGTTGGATGGCGCTAATTCATGAACCGAAATAGAAGTATAATAATTAAGTAATTAACGGGTATTTATCGCGTTTTTTTGTTCTTTTTTCTCGACGTTTCAACAGGTTTGCACTCAGTCGTGGTCACAAGATGACAATCATCTCGTGACCCAACTCGTGAAACAAATAAACAAGTACGACAAGTGCGAGTGTAACTCGCGCGCCGAGGGTTTTGAACTTTTGTCGTTTAGGTAGGTACGTATATGACAACCTCATGGCGCGGTGGGCTTACAACGCAGGAGGTGGAAGTTTGATTCCTGCCTCGGGACTAATATTTGTAGGATCTTCAGATTATTTGTTCGGGTGTTCTAGTCCTTTTCAGTACACAAAAATAAATCATCTAATGTGATACTTATACTTTATTAAGTATAACAGCTATCGTAGTAATACCAATAATACAAGCTTTGCTTAGCTTGTGGGTAAATGATACTGTGTGGATTATCTAGGATACATACCTATCTCTTCTCAAAAATTTTGAGAACAACGGTTTTGGTGCGCTGTGGAACTCCTATTACAGTTACTACAGAGATTAGTGGGTAGGTAAGTGGGTTGGTACCTACAATATTTTTTCGGCTTTTTCAACCTATTTCACTAAGTATGAAACTTAGACGATTTTCAAAACCTGTTTTGAATTGTCGAAATCCATACCTTTGATTTGATATTACTCTCAATGAAATAGCCCCCATTGTATGAAAATTAGTTTTTTGACCATATTTCAAAAAGTATTATATTTACAGACTTCTCTATATTTTTCCTGTAAAATATAGATCTATATCTACAAACGCTTAGTACATTTTACATCAATCACTCTGCAATCTTCGGAGATAAGGGGGGGGGAATGGTAAATTTTTTGACCTTTTTCAAAATATTTCAAAAAGTATAAAACTTATCGAAATTTCAAAAACTGTTTTGAAATGTACAAACCAATACCTTTCATTTGATACCCAACTCGGTGGGGTAGTCACCCCTTTAGAAAATTTTCCCGCCCTTTTTTGACCTTATTTCAAAAAGTGTTATTTTTACAGACTTCTCTATATTTTTCCTGTAAAATATAGATCGATATCTACAAACACTTGGTACATATCACATCGATCGCTCTGCAACCTTCGGAGATAAGGGGGGGGTACCGGTCAATTTTTCGACCTTTTTCAAAATATATCAAAAAGTGTAAAATCTGTCGAAATTTCAAAAACTGTATTGGAATGTACAAGCCAATACCTTTCATTTGATACCCAACTCGGTGGGGTAGTCAGCCCTTCAGAAATTTTTCCCGCCCTTTTTTGACCATATTTCAAAAACTGTTATTTTTACAGACTTCTCTATATTTTTCCTGTAAAATATAGATCCATATCTACAAACACTTGGTACATATCACGTCGATCGCTCTGCAATCTTCGGAGATAGGGGGGGGGGGAACGGTCATTTTTTTGACCTTTTTCAAAATATTTTAAAAAGTATAAAATCTACCAAAATTTCAAAAACTATTTTGAAATCTACAAACGAGTACCTTTCATTTGATACCACTTTCGACTTTGTAGGTCCAATTTAAAATTTCGATTTCAAAATTTGTATGGAAAATCTTCATTTTTATTTTTCATTTATTTATATTTATTTTTCTATAAATATGTGCGGGCGCACAAAATGTATTATTATTTCAAATTTCAAGTCAATAGCTGCAGTAGTTTCTGAGATATTAAGGATTCAAAACACAAAACAGACCCAAAGCGATTTCATAAGGGTTTTGCAACCGATGTCAAAACCCTAAAAAAGAATAACGCGAAAAATACCCGTTAACTACTGATCGTTATGTGTTCAGATTCAGACCGCGTAAGTTTGAAAACATTCAAAAGAATAATAGCAATTCCGATCACCTGTGGACTCTGAGTATCTTGACACATATTATCATAAATTAATATCAAAAAATCGTGTCAAGCATGCCGCGTGCGAACGTAAAATAAATAATTATCAGCTTTATGTAAAACAAGCGGTCCGCCCCGGCTTCGCACGGGTATTAATCAAAAATTTCAGAAATTATACACACGAACACGATGGGTTTCACAGTTTTCATAGGGATCCCTTACCTTTTTTAACAGCATTGGGGTTTTTGCTGGTTTTTGACATTGAGTCGACACTCCATGACTGACACTGGCCGTAGAGAATAAGCAAGCACCGTGCGCTATTACAACCTCTTTTTCTATTATGACGCGCCATAATAGAAAAAGAGGTTGAATATATAGCACAGGGTTTATTTATTGATTTTTTCATGCGGATCCCAAATTGTTTAAAAATATTATATAGCCTAAGTTCATCACGGAAAATTAAGGATTCTAATGGTGAAAGAATTTTTTAATTCGGTCCAGTAGTTTCGGAGCCTATTCAATTCAAACAAACAAACATACAAACAAACAAACAATCAAATCTTTCCTCTTTATAATATTAGTATAGATATATCTATTTACATGCGTTAATAAATTTAAAACAAATGAAATGCCGCCTGGTAACATAACCCATGCAATCGGATATTCAAATGAAAATAAGCTTTCTGTTTTGATATTTAAATTAATGAGCTTTATGATGACATTCACTATTAATAGATATTTTTAAACTTACGCGATTTGAACACATAATGATTAGTAAGTACTATTTTAACGGGAATTTTTGAGTCATCTCGTGACCACAACAGTGTGCAAACATGTTGAAACGTCGAGAAAAATTAAAAAAAAAAACGCTTTAAATATCCTTTAAAATAGTACTAATCATTATTCACTATTAATTTACACTGAAAAAACTAATTAACAAAAAAAGTTGAGGTATAATAAAATTAGCAGAACTTTAATAACTCGTAAACAAAGTATGATTATAAGTAAACCAGTTGATTCAGCTTTATCGTACAAAACAAGTAATGTTACTTATGTTATGCTACGCTTTACAAAACATTGTGTTAATAGTTAATAACAACTATTTTAGTGGTTATTAACGCAACTAGAATATGTTAAAATTAGGCTATCTCCTCATAATTATTTACACGGTAGTTCGTATGCCGACAACCAAACTTTCTTACCAATCGTTATGTTATGAGCAGTCACATTCGAGTTATATTTGCTAAAATAGTTTCTTAACACAAACAAATCCCTTTTGTCTAAATTTTACCTGTGATTTTGTTATTTGAATCGCAGTTGCCCAAATTTTGCTGCGTGTAACGAAACGTTTTGCTACATATAGTCCGCGCGCCGAACGACGAACAGGTTCAATCCTTTTTCTTGGATGATTGCGGCGTGGACGGTTGAGCTCGTAAGAAAGAGTATTTTAATGTTCTGTGCGGTTTAATTTTACATTATTTAGTGTTTTCATATGTATAAATTAAACGACAAAGTACAAAAACTTGGTATGGAGAATATAGAAACGGACGCGGCTGCAAATTTCACCATAGCAGACTACCTGAAGTCTTGGGGTATCGAGATTTCTATTGAGAAGTTTATCGGTGAGTACTTGTTTATTACTGTTTTATTACAAAGTTGAATACACAAATTCACTACACGACATTCATCATTACAATTACCAAATCAAAGGGTTTGACAAAATTTTATTTGTCGATCTGTACGGTTCAAGAGATTCCCTGACACCTGATGCCTTATTGGTACGGAACCCTAAAATAATAAATATTAATTCATTTTCAGAATATAATGAAGAGGGACTGGATATAATTGCTCTGATTAGTCTGCCATTTTTGATGAACACATCGAACGTCACATCAACCAAAAAGCAAACCAAAAAACAATGGCGACCGTCTAAACAAGAAGTGCTTGAAGGCTTCATTACTCATGTAACCAGCCCAGCTGAGATAGCAGAAACAGTGACCAGGAAAAGGAATAACTTAATGAATATGAATCTTCAACTGCAGCCATTTATTATGGTGATTGGATCATCCAAAACTACTATTACGGCAAGATACGTCATTGTTAATAATGTACAATATGAGATGCCATCAATAACCAAAGCAGTGGATGCCTTTTTGAAAGTTATATTTGTCCTTAATGCGAGTATCCAAAAGAATCTTGCCATGTATGGCAATTTATTGAGAGAGGAATTTTTAAAATAATAACTAAATATGATAAATGTTATACCACACTTAATACTCTGATGACTGAACTTGGGATTAAGGACTGATTAATTGATCAAACATGGAGCGTTGTTTTTTAATAAGAACAAAAAAAAGTTATTACATGTATGTAATTAAGAATAACATATGATTATCTGCTTCTGAAATGTTAACAAACCAAAATTTCATTTTCTTGTTCATTACCATTCTATGATGCTAAATTTGAAGATGTATGAAGATGTAAAAGATGTATGTAACACAGAGTTTCTCTGTAATTTGTTTATATTTTAGTATAAGTACTTAATAAAAAGTTTATTAAATCCTGTTAGTTTTTATTAGTATGTCTTAGATTTCATTTTCATTAAATCACTACTAGTACCTAAACTGTTTTGTTACTGTTAACTATATTGTTTCGTTTCGTTTGGTGAATTGGAAGGAAATCATTTGTTTTACTGTCGTTAGTTATTTTGTGATATTACCGTACATGTTGTCGTACATAAATCACTAAATAATTAACGACAGTAAAACAAATGATTTCCTTCCAATTCACCAAACGAAACGAAACAATTTAGTTAACAGTAACAAAACAATATGGTTAACAGTAACAAAACAGTTTAGACACTAGTAGAGATTTAAATCACGTTACGAATAACATAAAATGAGGTTGAGAGTAACAAAACGCGTTAGGTTACGAATAACACCACGGTAAAGTTGGCTAACAGATATTTGGTTATGTATAACAAAAAAAAGTTACGGAATTATACGCAAATCATTGTTTGATAGCTACAAAACCATTCAATAAAATTAACCACAATGGTTTTGCAGAAAGCAATCGGAGGTTTAATAACTCGTCGTCAAATTGTTACACAGTTTATAACAAAACATAAAGCTTGCTATGAACAAAATATTTTGCTTCCATCAACATTGCATTGGCCTATCGGCAAATAAATGCTTTTGTTTAAAGTTACAAAAATGTTAATATATTATTTAATAAAGTAGTTTGATTAATAATGTAACAAAACCGGATTTGTCTACGAATAGCAGCAGTTATGTTGTCACTATTTTTAGATTACTGGTAATCAAATTTGAGTTACACATCACAAAACAGTTTTTTCAGTGTATCTTTCATCTAACGTACACATACACGGTTTAGGATGCCTCTGGCCGGTAAGGATGATGATTTCAGACTGCTGGAAAATGTAAATGTAAATGGATACGACCGAAGACAGGGCGCCATGGTACTCGTGATTCATCATCATCATCATCATCATCATCAGCCTATGTTAGTCACACACTCGTGATTGAGGCTGCCTAACTATGGATCATTATCACAGCAGCCTGCAAGTCGCCCACTGCTGGGTATAGGCCCCTGTAACCTTTGCCAGACTGTGTACAGTACGTACAGTTTCGATAAATTAGGAGCGAGTAGGAATGCCGTGTGGTGCCGTCATAGAATTTCACCACCCCAACTCTTCCCGTGGGTGTCGTAAGAGGCGACTAAGGGACACACATCGAGAGCGGGCAGCAGCGCCCTCTGCAGAACAACTCCACCGAACTGCGATCTCCAACCCGCATGCCCAGCGTGGATATTATGAGCAATAACCCCCAAATGATAAATAATGCTATCTATGGCGCTCATTAGGTGAGGCCTAGAGGTCCAGCAGTGGACTATTATATGCTGAGTAGGACTCTGTAATTTCGTAGATGTTGAGTGTGTAGTGCACAATCATGAGAAATAAAATGGCGGAAATACCAATAATACGTCCCATCTCCTTTGTCGCTATTATTACGCAAATAAGGGCAGGCACGAGTACGTTTTATGCATCATCGCACAATCATAGGTTATACAACATAGCTGGTCCACTTATCAACAAAAGGGGTTCAATCTAGCAAAAGACATAGGTACCACTAAAAAACTATAAATACAATCATAAGGTTACACAAAAGTACCTCTGTTTTACTGTTAAGAATAGGAAGCAGTATAATTATTATTAGGTACTATTTTAACGGGTATGTATCGCGTTTTTTTGTTTCTTTTTTTTCTCGACGTTTCTACACGTTTGCACTCTGTCGTGGTCACGAGATGACTTATTATGTGTTCATATCGCGTAAGTTTAAAAATATTCATAGGAAGAGGTAACCTCTCATATTAAATTCAAAATATATTAACTTCTATAAATATAGTGCTAAACAACATCACACACATCATCTAGCACCAAGCTAAGCAGAGCTCGTGTTATGGATAGGTACTAGATGACTGATAAGTAAATAATAATAAATAAATAAATAAATAATAAATAATGCTGGACAATCCACACAGCATCATCTAGCCCCAAGCTAAGCAGAGCTTGTGTTATGGGTACTAGATGACTGTTATACATAATACAATATTATTAAATAGATAGATATTTTTTTTTTTGTTATACATATACGACCAGAACCCCTGAACAAATATCTGCAGATCGTACAAATATTTGTCCCGAGGCGGGAATCGAACCCGCAACCTCCTGCGTCGCAGGCGGACCTTCGCCCACCGCGCCACAGTGGTCGTCGGTTCATCGCCACAGTTCATACAATGCATCCACACTTACACTATTTACATAGACAGATATTTTATATAATACATAGAAGTCAACAACAACACCCCGAACAATTATCTGCAGATCGTACACACATTTGCCTCGAGGGAATCCCCGCAATCTCTTGCGTCGGACCTTCGCCCACCGCGCCACAGAGGTCGTTAAAAAAGGTCCAATTCAAGTCAAAAAACTATCGGTTTATTCATACTGTTAACTAGATTTCTCTATGTTGCAACGTAGTGTTATCTATGTGTTATCTAAGACAGGTGTGCGTCTGTCCGTCTGTTTGAAATACGTAGTTCAGGCCTGCAATTCCTAAGAGATGAGCATATATCTCACTTGTATGTCCAGTCAACACAATCAAAATATACGGCCGTTTATCCTACATATGTTATATTGTTATTATCATTATATTGGGGCCGTTTATGATAAATTGTTATAGTATTGTTATGATATAAATTTTCAGTATCCAAAGTTTGAATGGACTTAATCTGTATTTCTATTTTTCGTAGTATACTTACCTACGTGGTTTTTAGGGTTTGTGTCCACGGATCCCAGGATCAGATTTAATTGGCCACTGATACCGCCAAGTTTTATCCACCGATACCGGTATCGGTTTCACTGAAGTTTATACCACCGGGGGTGGTGATATGGGGGTAGTCAAAACTTCACCACGGTACAAAAAGTTATGGGATGAAATGTTCTTCCAAAAGAAACTAAGTTCGTAGTTAGCCCGATTAGTTCGCTAATGAATACACTACCTTATAAAAGCCCCCAAATATGGGATTTAAAAAACTTGCCAAAAATTCACTGCAGCCTTATTGTCTAACTTGAAATCAATAACCAGTGAACTTCAAACCGATTACCAGTTGTCTACAACCTGTAATCGGTTTGAAGTCAGAATGTTTTTGGATTTGTCTAAGGTATTTCAACTGTTCTTCGGTTGCAGCTATTTACACAATAAGAAAGTGACACTCGAAGTCCAGGCTAGGTTTGAAATTACAAACTGAAGCCGATTACGATTACCAGTTGAGTTAGACAATAGAGCCGCTGGTTAATGAATTAAGCTGTTTTTACAAAGGCCGAGCTGTTTCAATTTAGACTGTGCTGTCAGTTTATAAAAAATGACATAGCTATTGTCATCCCTGAAAGCGAACGTGTCACTAAAATCCTATTGTATGACACTCGCCTAACACAGCCTGAAGTTCCTATGCAAATTGAACTTTAAGTCGAGCGAATAGGACCGGGAATGATTGCAAAGATTCAGCCATTTTGTATGAATAGATGTCAAGCTGAAATAGGTTTTTGTGGAGTTTTTTTTTGAGTGGAAATATTGAAGTCGCAACTGTTTGGCATTTTCGATGATACCTTATGGCCTATAATATTATCATCATCATCTTTAGCCTATATCAGTCCGCTGGACATAAGCCTCCCCTAATAAGCGCCATAAATGGCTTTTTTTATAATTTGGGGGTAAAATAAAATATTAGGTGTTATTGGTTGTTGTGATGGGTTGCAGGTTATTAAGGAGTTTGTGTGACCTGAGCGATTAAAGAGTTTCCAACTGACAAATTATGTATTTGATAAAAAAACCGATTTCAGATCCCTCGATTATACCTCTACACTGTTATTAAGTTATCCGTTGCGTTACCTGTACTAGATTGTTTGCTACAGTCTGCAGTCTGTTCAATCGTAAGAACTTGTAATTTGCTTATTTAATTATATTTTTCTTACTTACTTTTTAATTTACATAGAACAAACATCTGCAGATCGTGCAAATATTTGTCCCGATATTATATAATACTGATGATGATGACGTAAATTAGAGATCCAAGGCATGTCAAGGGTGTTGCCAACGCTAATATTTTCCGAAGGTAAAAGGGTTAAAGTTTCCCCAATAAATAGAATAGGCCTAAGTAACTTTTAAAGGGAAAACTTCGGGCAGGCTTTTGTATTGAAAACTATTGTGATTATAATAAAACTACGGTACAGGTTAGAGAATAGGGTTGTCAAAACTTTGGTACTAAACTTACTCAAACGAGCTAGTAATTGAAGACTATAAAAAACCCAAGTCTGTCCACGCTTTTTAACTTTTTTAACTACCTACTCGGTCACCATTGTATTTGATACTAAAACCTAAAAATGTACACAATTATTGCAATACCTCTGCGGCGAAAAAGTACATTTTATCTATGTAGGTACTAAGATGTATTATAATAAGGAAAGATTGTTTGTTTGTTTGAACTAAATAGGCTACGGAACTACTTGACCGATTTGATAAATTATTTCACCATTGGAATTCTACTTTATCCGTGACGAACATAGCCTCAGGGTATTTTGAAAAACTTCAATAATGTAAAAAAACGTGTATAGGTGTATAATTTTTTTTTAAATAGGTACCCGTGCCGTAGCCGGAGCAAAGTGTATTTTGAAATGGTCCGTTGTGCATGTTTCCGCATTGTGACGCTTAACCCCTGTCTGATTTAAGCGCGTTTTATATCCTGTTTTTCTACAGTTTTCATTGAAAATCTGTCAATAAACTTTACTCGATACTTGTCTAGAACTGAGTTGCCTTGAATATTGGATGGTGATGGTGAATTTATTATTTATCTAACACCTGTAATTGTCTTGTCTTGTCATATGGAAAGTACATACATACGTCAATTTTAGATAATTCCCCAGTGGAACTATAAACTTGTTTTCATCTCGAAAACCAACACCGTATTTTTAAAGTGCCAAAATTTGTAACCCCATTTGGGTAACATGTAAAGTTTGGGAAAATGTGCAGAAGTTTTAAGCGTATTGATGCTATTCGTATGCACAAAGGGAACAATTTTTAGATTGTTTCTTGACTGTAGATAAAAAAGGTAGTAGAAAATAGGGTTTATATTTTTATATTTATACTAGCAGTCCGCCCCGGCTTCGCCCGGGTATTTGATATAATTTCAAAAGTTTTTACACGCACTTACACGTCAGGTTACATTATTTAAGTTTTAAAACGGGTCTCTTACTTTATTTTTTTAATTTCGTAGCCTATGTTCATCGAGATTGAAGTAGGATTCTAATAGTTAAATCATTTTTCATATTAGTACAGTTCGGACCCTATTCGATTCAAACAAACAATCAAATCTTTCCTCTTTACAATATTACTAGCGGTCCTCCCCGGCTTCGCACGGGTATTAAACAAAAATTTCAGAAATTATACACACTAAAACGATGGGTTTCACAGTTTTCATACGGATCCCTTACTTTTTTTAACAGCATTGGGGTTTTTGACATTGACTCGACTCTCCATAACTGACACTGGCCGTAGAGAAAACGCAAGCACCGTGTGCTATATATTCAACCTCTTTTTATGACGAGCCATAATAGAAAAAGAGGTTGAACACGGAAAAGAGGTTGCGCACGGTTCAATTGAAAATATTATATAGCCTATGTTCATCACGGAAAATTTTGGATTCTAATGGTGAAATAATTTTTCAAATGGGTTCAGTAGTTTCGGAGCCTATTCAATTCAAACAAACAAACAATCAAATCTTTCCTCTTTATAATATTAGTATAGATATATATATTTTATGTTCATCGGGATTGAAGTAGGATTCTAATGGTCAAATCATTTTTCATATTGGTACAGTTCGGATCCTATCCGATTCAAACAAACAAACAATCAAATCTTTCCTCGTTATAATATGATTAGTATAGATATAGATAACCCTATACCTAGTATATTAGTCGAAGCGACGTGTGACTCGAGAGCTGGTGTGTATCTGGCGCACATAGCTTTGCCATACAGCGCAATACATACAGCGTCTTGGGGACGCATTTCATTTTCATTTATTTGTTAATAATGGATTAATACATTACAAGTCAATTTTAAATTAAAATTATACAAATTCTCAGTTTTAATTAGTTAGTTCCAGGCTCGTGAGCTCATCGAAGGTGTAGAATGTCTGCTCGACAAGCCAGCTTTTAAGTTTTAGTTTGAATGTGGTGAGACTAGGAGCCTCCTTGATTTTCTTGGGCAAGCGACACCTTCGATTGTTATTGATAAAATGCCCCATTGGAACATCCACATGCATAAAGTTGCCAGTTGATTTTAACTCTCGGTCAGAATTATTAGACAAATTTTTCATTGAAAACATTATGTCATTTGAGAGATACTATACGAATAATATCTTGTCGAGTTTTAGGTTAAACCCTAAGAAACAAAAAAAAAATTGTTACCAACTCCTAAGGAAAATAAAAATCCCAAAAAATTAACAACCTACATGATTTCACTCAATCGTAAATATGTATAACATTTAATTTTGCCTCAATTTCCTAACATAAATGTCATCTTTTATTCCTTTTTTCGTTTCAAAATTACCTACTCTAATTTTTAAGAGGCCATTAAAATACGAGACCCACTGACTTCTCTTCAAATGCCCTTTTTTACAACGTTAGCTTCAAAAAACTTCCCTTAGAAAACTCAAAACCGAGGGAAAAAATAAATTTAATTTTGTATAAGAATTAACAAAATTCTCGGCATATTTCCTGGCGGCGGCGGTATTCGACTTCCTTAGACTAGTGATGGGACAAGTTCGAGTCTTAAGGTTCTATACTTTTTTTTTATAACTGATTCTTTTATTTTAATTATAATGCATGCAAATAGACATAAAACTGCAAGTTCTTAAATGTAAATAACATGTTGGTAAAAACATTGTTACTTATTTCAGGTCTTTTGATCTTTTCATTTGTAGATCTCCCTACCCTAATGCCGTGCTGCACCATCGTTGGGCAATTGGGCGCTTAGCATCATTTGTTCAATGACAATATATGTCATCAAATATTTGACTCTCATTCCATCATTGTTTGTTTTTTTTCCTGCTTCCATTCAGAATGGAGTCAATGAGCAGCGAAAAGTGACGAATCCTTCACTGAATTCCATGAGCTCGAGTCTTGTTTATAGTGACAAAATGTTTAAGACTCAAACAAGACTGCTTTTCCCCTCCCTACCCGCGACCTAGGATTAACGCCTACCGTCTTTTTTAATGAGCCAAGCGCCAAAGATCAAATAACATTTTGTACTTTTGCGCCCTTTCGGCATTGTTAGTTCGTTCCGTGACCGTGCTAAATTGCTTTCTCCTGGGATTATTTAGTTATTTTTAGTTAATCTGTTGCGAAAATGGTATTGCACGTCTTTTTTGAGAATGGTATAACAGTTGAGACAGCTACAACAAAAAAAAAAAGATGTGAGGGCTATTCGACCCATGTTAAATAGGCAATTTCTTTTTTTTCTCATGGTTCCATTAACTTATTTCTTCAAGCTTGCAAAATTAGCATTGATTCAGACAAGTCCAATTTCAAATGATAAATATCTAAACTTCACATTTTTACCAACTTTAGATAATTTTACATTAAAAACTAAGTACTTAGTATATCACAGAGGTTTGTAAACGAGTATTATTAGGGATTCTTTATAATTTATCATATAAATTATAGATTATCTAACGATAAAGATGTTGTAGACGATTCCAAGCATCTCGTTAGAATTTGTTCTGTATGGAAATATGTACCTCTACATAGATAACTTATTCTTAAATTCTATAACCAAAAGCCATCAAAACCAATTTAAACCAACATTCCCGTATAAAAGTATTTTATATGATAATTCGCGAATGCGGCAAATGCAAGGCGATTCAGACGATAATTTATCGTGCTAGATTATTGATTTTCGATAATGCTTGATTTCTTATGACTACATGAGAGAGCATTACCTATTTGAAGTGGATATTTATTTAAGTCGATGCATTTAAGGAAAGATTTTAAAATTATACTCACTATTAGTTGTTCTCAAAATGTCTTCTCAAGACCACGTGATTAGATCAAACAGTAATAAGTAAAGGCATCTATTTTATAGTTTACTCCCCCAGCTTCGCATGGGTATTTTACAAAATTTTCACACATACTAACACGTTAAGTAATTGTTAAATTATTGAAGTTTTCATAAGGATCACTAACTGTTTTAGCTGCATAGGGAGCGTTTTTTTGATATTGACCCTCGCACTATCTTTGTCAACATTGACTTTCCTCCCGCACCGCAGTTACACCCTACATAGCACGCATTGAACAAAAAAATATCTTTTAAAGAAGTATCTTATAAATACGAATATTTAAAAAAACAAGATTGGAATACAACAACTCAAACCATTTTTTTTACAACAATTTATTGAATTTTAACCCTTTACCGCCACACTCATAATCACACACCGCACTGAAATGTTATTATTTCAATTTATAATTGAACGGGACTGCTTCGTTTTACATTTAATTGTGGTTTGTATAATGAATGGTTTTGAATAATTTATCAATTGACGATTTTCAGTCTGTACCTATCTCATTACTTTACGAACAAGGAAAAACCAGGAATGTCTTTGATCAGAATATTCACATTATTTAAAAATAATCATAATAATGCAGGACAATCCATACACCAACATCAAGCCCCAAGCTAAGCAGAACTTGTGTTATGGTTACTATATGACTACACATAGAAAACGACCGGAACACCCTGAAATATTTGGAATATGTACAAAAAAATTAAGAAGTCATAAAGAAAGTACATTGGATACACATTGGGACACAATACAGGGACACATGACTCTGAATCCGGATTTTAATGCGTCTTTTAGATAGAAATAATGATTCTTAAGCGTAGGAGAGTAAAGTATAGAGGTAGTAGCTATTATGCAATTGATAAGTTATCAGGACAGACTCATCCGTTACTCGTTTCATAACCCAGAAAATATCTTACATACCTACATACTGAGTATAAAAGCTTTATCAACGAAGAAACTCCCCTCTTATTTTTCCCAGTAATTGAAATCATAGATGCAAGATTCTGGTAATTTTGGGAAATCCGAGCGAAGATTAACGAAGCAAGCCGTTGTATAAAATTACCGGAAGCGCAATTAAGATCTTTGCTTTGTTTTAGGTTGTTTGATGCTGAAATTTATTTTAGGAGATATATTAGCTTTGGTTACAGACTCTTTTGTATCTATATTCGTTATTACTTTCTATTCCTTGCGCAAAACGTATGACGTCACAACGTGTTTACAAGATCGAAATAAGGAATAAAATATTTATTTATAAACGGCACTGAGGATAAACAATAATATACATAAAGAAGCAAAAAAACACATGTAATTTTACGAAAATGGATCTCGCTTAGCATTAGTAGGATGGCAAGTAAGATAGATAATAGATCGATAATATCTTTATTGAGCCGTGTGGTGCCGGCATAGAATTTCACCACCCCGACTCTTCCCGTGGGTGTCGTAAGAGGCGACTAAGGGAAACACACCGGGGGGCGGGCAGCAGCGCCTTCTGCAGAACAACTACCTACACCGAACTGCGATCCCCAACCCGCATGCCCAGCGTGGGGATTATGGGCAATAACCCCCAAATAATGATGCCATCTACGGCGCTCATTAGGGGAGGCCTATGTCCAGCAGTGGACTATTATAGGCTGGTGATGATGTTGATATTTATTGAACTTTATAAAAAAGAAACAGTAACTACTATTTAAATCTAATGTGACACAATCAGCGGCCAAATCGCTGAAAGCGATCTCTTCCAGGCAACCTTATGAATCTTATGATGGACCGTGGCGGAGCTAAAAGTCGCAGTAAACATAAATATTTTGGCTACAGTTACAAGCTTGGTTGAAGACCAGCATCCAACGCTGGTCTTCAACCAAAGCCACTTGTTAGCGTTACGAATAAATTACTCACAATACAAGACACAATACTCACACACAATATAAGAAAATAGAAACATAATTAAACAAAAACCGAAAAAAAGAAACATTACAAACTTTTCGTTCTTTCGTATTCGATCTTGCAGTCTCTGATCAGGATTACAAAAATACTATATTTATGTATTGAACTTATCTTCATATGGAGGGGAAACAGAATAGGACGTGCGGTACATATATAAACCGTGAAATATAATTATTTTATCATTTTAATTCTATTATTGTAAGGTATTTTTGAAATTGAATATTTTCTAAACAAGTTTACTTATTTTTTTTTTTTGTGTTACTTATGAGTTATTAGTTTTTTGCCTGAAAAATACTTTATTTTATAGTGACCTTTTATTTTTTTTATTTGCTTTAGGTACCGAGTAAGTCCACATACAACTCTTTAACAATGTCCGGTAGCTAAACAAAACTAACTCGTTTTGAGATTCCGATTTTTTCGATTAGTTCACAGACATTTTGGATAAACTATAATCAATATGGCGTCACTCTTGACACCCTAACCATAACCACCCAACAAGCAACTTAATTTAAAATTTATCGTTCCGTCCACGGCACAGATGTCTTTATCAAATTTACTTAATAGCACTGGTTTTTGAATCGATATTAGGTGTCCGTTTCCACATAGAACGCGCTTTTACGAGAGTTCCGTGAGCATTTATTTTTATCTATACTAATCTATACTTCTATACTAATATTATAAAGAGGAAAGATTTGATATTTTGTTTGTTTGTATGTATGTTTGTTTGTTTGTTTGTTTGTTTGTTTGAATTGAATAGGCTCCGAAACTACTGGACCAATTTGAAAAATTCTTCCACTATAAGAATCCTAAAATTCCTAAAATCCGTGATGAACATAGGCTATAAAATATTTTCAAAAAAGTTAGAGATCCGTATAAAAACTTCAATAATAAAACCATAGCGCTATACATCAACTTCTTTTTTTTTCTTTTTTTGCGCTGCTCGCTTTTGCTGTAACTCAACTTCAACTTCTTTTTTTATGGCACCCTTTTGCTACGACGACTCCGCCAGTGTCAGTTTTGGATTGTCATAGACATCACAATTCGTTACTGGGGTGCGAGAGGAAACTCAATGTCAAAAAGTATAAAAACTTCAAGATTAGAACCATGCGATGTAGGCGATATAGCGGTGCGAGAGAAAAGTCAATGCCAAAAAATAGTGTTCCCTGTTTTTCTTTATCTAGGTAAAGGAGGTAAAGGTACAATTATAAAAAGGAAAGATTTTATTGTTTGTTTGTGGTTTGAATTGAATAGGTTCCGAAACTACTAGACCTTTTTGGAAAAAAATCATCAATATAATGATAATCATAGGCTAAAGAATATTTTTAAAGTTAGTGATCCCTATGATAACTTCAATAATAAAGTCTAACGTGTGTGTGTGTGTATTGATTTTAAAATTCTTTAAAATACCCGTGCGAAGCCGGGGCGGCTGCTAGTAATTTTATAGAGAGGAAAGATTTGACTGTTTGAATTGAAGAAACTGCGAAACTGCTGGACCGATTTGAAAAAATCTTTCACTATATAAGACTCCCGTATCATCCCTGACCTGACGAACAATGACTATATATTTTGAAAAAATGTTTTTAATTAATTTATTTAAAAATTTGTTTAATTTAAACAACAAAATCAAAGTGATTTAATGCCTTTAGACTTTTTTGTTTTAAAAACTCAAGTTTAAGTTGGGTTATATTCTCAGGCAATGTATTCTAAAATCGAACACACCACAAACAAGTGTTTTAGTTATATTACAATTTTAGTTTGGTTACTTTCTACATTATATGGTAAATAATAACAATACCACGGCTTCTTCCCTAACACTCAAGCGCGTGATGTGAATCTTCAATGATGCGTACGTTACGTAGAAGCGTATCTTTCATGTTTACAAACAACAGCAGGGATTAAAATATTAAGAGAACACACAAGATCAAATAAGTTTCCCTTTATAATAAAGCTAAAATATCATAACACTGACGCACTCATGTCAGGGATTACATATGTCAAGGAAACAGAAGGGAAAGCCTGACAAAGGCCGTATGATGTTTAAACACTTTTTGATAGAACCTTTCCTTAGAAAGAATATTATAATAAAATAAATAAATAAGACGCCATCCCCTCCGGCCAGGTGGGATGACGATCTGCGAAAGACTGCTGGCAGATGCTGGATGCGACAAGCTGAAGACAGGGCCCTGTGGCGCTCATTAGGGGAGGCTTACACTTAGTGAACTGAAAGACTCCTTCACAGATGGGAAAATTTTCGCATAACTCTTCAGTAAATTAAATACCTGGAGGCTTCCACTTCGCTAATCAATACCTGGAGGGCAAGCACAGGCTTTCTTGTCTAAGGTAGAATAGACAAAAGCGAGGAAATAGAGGGGCGGATTGGTCAAAGTCTAATTTCTCAGCGATCTTGGGCGGAGACACAAGATTTATCTTGATTCTGAGGGTCCTGGCATCTTGGTTCTGAGGGTCGAGCTCCCTGGAGATCTTACAATACAATGATAAAAAAATCTTTTAAAGGCGCTCTTAGCCTGTTGAGTTATTTATAAATTTGTAATGAGTTGAGAGAAACACTACTACAATCTTTATACATTAGTGAGAATTTATTGAGTTCATAGGATTTATATGTATGTATAGTTTTTAGTCTTAGTTTGGGGCTAGGCTTGGTTTTTTTTTTCAAAAACTCCTAATTCAGGCTGTATCATCAAACCCCAAACTAAAACTTACTTCATTTAAACCTTTTTTGATGAGTCTTCAATGAAATCTGTCAAAAAATAGCCACTTGAAGTTTTCTTAAATCTAAGTTGCGATCTGATAAATTCGTTTGATAAAATATTTTCAATATAGCCAACGGAACCCCAAAAACTCGCTCTATATCGAATTAAGTCATTCACTTTTATTTACGACACCCTGTAGGCGACCATTGTGCTTGGTGTTCACCTACACACCGATATAAAGCAGGCTTATCGCTAACAAGAGTGGACGGTTGGAGAAATAGTGGGTTACATTCTTTACGGAGGCAATATTGAATGCTTTCAAGTAAAATGTTGCCAACATTACAAGTGTTGGGTTTCAGGTTAAGCTTCTTCGGTCGTTTCAATAGCTATTTTTGAATGTTTCTGTTTATGAATGGAGTTCTTATTTGTTTGTCTATACTATCTATACTATTATAAATAGGTAAGATTTGACTGTTTGTTTGTTTGTTTGAATTGAATAGGCTCCGAAACTAATGGACCGATTTGAAAAATTCTTTCACCATTAGAACCCTTAAATTTACCGTGATGAACATAGTTTAAAATTTTTTTTTTAAAAAGACAGCTTGAAAAATTCAATTTTTCAAAATATCTGTGCGAATTCGGAGCGGACCGCTAGTAGGTAGGTAATAAATGAATTTTGTACTATTTAAACATAATTTTCTCTGTTAATATTTACAGAAACTAAGTATCGAAGCTGTTTATCATAAATTGTACTAAAACCACGCCAACGCAACGTCTTAAACAGAAGGCGATACAGATTAATTTGTACTGAAGTGCATTTACTTAATTTAGATAATTAGTTAGTTGGTTTTGGAAATATAAAGGCTCCGAAGTTGTTTGATTTAAAGAATTATGAAATAATTTATTATGAAAGAAAAAAATACTTAGAAGAATAAAACAATTAAACTAGTATTAACACTTAGGTACCTACTACTATAAAACGATGATTTTTTAAAATGCTAAATTTGGAGTACCTAATTTCGGTCTAGATTTTAAGAATTTCTAATTGTTAGGTAGGTACTGCTTAAATAAGCAGTACCTAACAATTTGAAATTAAAGGAAGGAATAATTTGAAGTAAAGGATTTCCTTTACTTCCCTTAAACTAAGCCTGCATCGGGAATCAAGCTTGTCCCTTTGTAATCAGTGTATGTTTTTTATATTTTTTTCTAGTCGCTATGATTCCATTATGCTGCTTATTCATTATCAGCTTAGCCTACAACAAAACTGAATATAAGCTTTCCCTAACTCTCGCCAAAGCGCACTGTCTTCAGCTGCATCCAGCATCTGCCGTCTTCGCAGATCGTCATCCACTTGATCACCAGCGATCGATTGCCGGTCATGTTTACCTGCAACAAAATCATAAATAGTATAAGTATTGTTATTCTAGTATTGTCGTATATTGTTAGGTTTTATTTTATTGCCACCGTCTATATTCCTTCATGTCGAGTTCATCCCAAGATTGCCTGGAAGAGATCGCTCATAGCGATAAGGTCGCCCTTTATACTTTCTTTACTATAAGCATGTCTGTTTGTAATGTTTTCTTTCTGTAGGGTGCGTAGTGTGCCCCCCATAATCCTATGTGTTGTTGGTGGAGTTTGTAGTTAAAGACGTTTGTAAGTTTCACGGTTTAATATAAGTAGTTAGGTATACGGTCGCGAGTTTACACCGTGACGTGTTGTCTTAAAGACAGTTGTTTGCGACTGGCCGTAATTGGCCGAGGAAACACGTCACCATGTAAACTGCTGACCCACGGAAACATGCAACGCTGTCTGGTATGCAAACCGTACACTTTCTTTGAGTGGTATAGTAAAGCATTTTCTATATATCTATCTATCAATCCATCTAATAGTAATAATTATGACAAAAATTAAAAATTAACATTACCGTTTACTCTACTTCGTACTGCGTACCGTATTGGTAGCGCGTTCCTTCATAGATGGAAGGTTGCGTGCTCAGTTCCCGTTACAGTCGATTTTTTGATTGTGATATTATTATCGCTATTGTACTTACTATTGTATTATTTCAAGAATAGCTCCTATTGTATAATTCTCATAGTTAACGCCGACTATTTTGGTTCTGTAATAAATATAAAAATTCAGGGACAAATTTTAGGTGGTTCAGTTTTACTATCGTGACAATGAAATACGAGGATTGTCGTAATATGTGATCGTAAAAATAAGCTGGCGCGTATTGTACGAAAGTGTAAGTTGTAGGAACTACAATTTTACGAGCATCAGCAAATTTGATATAAAAATGAGAGCTTGTCACGGCACTAACTAGGGTTTATTGGAAAAACTACAAAAATCTATACCTATACTAATATTATATCATCATCATCATCATCACCAGCCTATAATAGTCCACTGCTGGACATAGGCCTCCCCTAATGAACGCCATAGATGGCATCATTATGTGGGGGTTATTGCCCATTATAATATAATATTATATAGAGGAATGATTTGATTGTTTGAATTGAATAGGCTGCGAAACTACGGGACCGATTTGAAAATTATTTCATCATCAGAATCCTAAATTTTCCGTGATCAAGATAGAAGAAGAGAAAAAACATAGGGTTCCGCGTGAAAATTATTGTTTTTTGTTAAATACCCGTGCCAAGCCAGGGCTAGTATATTATAAAGGCCTTTAAATGGCCTTTAAGATTGCATTTTGACATCTTCACAAACATATTTTGTTTGTGAATATGTCAAAAAACATAGGGTTCCGTATGAAAAATTCTATTTTTGTAAATTCCCGTGCCAAGCCAGGGCTAGTATATTATAAAGGCCTTTAAATGGCCTTTAAGATTGCATTTTGACATCTTCACAAACATATTTTGTTTGTGAATATGTCAAAATGCAATCTTTACATTCTCAGAGTTTTACCCGAGACAGTGCGGAAATAACTGAACGGACCGATACAAAATTTGACATCGATATGGCGCTTGACTGGTAAAAACACAAAGTTCACGACTTACAAATACAAAATGCTTTATTGTACACCAGAAACAGAACAATAAAAAAAGACATTACACAAGACAAGCACAATGGACGGCCTTTTCGCTTAGAAGCGATCTCTTCAGGGAACCTTTAGATGGAAAGAATATATTAAATATAAAAAAGACAAGGGGAACTTATTACCTTCTAACAAGGCAAGACTATATATTAAAGCTAAGGCTATACAAAATTCCGGAAAAAACGCTTGTGAACAACCTGGCTTACTGTTTACCCACTTGTTTTGAGAGAAAATAATAATTCTGGGAAGGAACTAATTTTATCCGCTACGAGTGCTTTCCAGGGCTAGGAAACCACTCGTGTCGGTTACTAGAAACCCTTGAATACTTATTAGTATTAAACTCATTTTGTTCGTCTTTATTTTTTTAAGTTTCAAATAAATATCCTTATTCATTCAATCATTCATTCTCAATTTTTTTTTCCAAACGAAGATAAAACCTCGTCAATACAATTCAGCAACTTATATGACACCATTTTTTACGACCCGATCCTGTCCATCCAAAGGTTGCCTGGAAGAAATCCGTTTTAGCAATAAGTGCGATTGTGCCACAATAGATTAAAGTAGTCAATAAATAAATAAGGTGCAATAAAGATATTATCTATCTATCTATCTATTGAACTCAAGATGAGTGTTGACCTATGTTGTAAAGACGTTCCGTCGCCATCATTCATTACAGTTTCATTTACGAAATTGGACTCTAGTTCAAAGTGGTAAACCTCAGATTTGAATGTTGCCTTTGGTTGGGGAAGATTTGCTTCCGTACCGGGTTATAGGGAACCGGGGACAGTCAATGACAAAGAGAAGGATAACGCTTCAGAAAGCTCGCTTTTTGTCCTACTACGTATAGAAGCTAAGTTGCCATAATATGGCAACTATATATATCTATGTATACTAATATTATAAAGAGGAAAGATTTGATTGTTTGTTTGTTTGTATGTTTGTTTGTTTGTTTGTTTGTTTGAATTGAATAGGCTCCGAAACTACTGGACCGAGTTAAAAAATTCTTTCACCATTAGAATCCTAAATTTTCCGTGATGAACATAGGCTATATAATATTTTCAAAAAGTTAGGGATCCGCATGAAAAATTCAATAATTGAACCGTGCGCTGTATATTCAACCTCTTTTTCTATTATGGCGCGTCATAATAGAAAAAGAGGTTGAATATATAGCGCACGGTGCTTGCTTTTTCTCTACGACCAGTGTCAGTTTTGGAATGTCGAGTCAATGTCAAAAACCCCAATGCTGTTAAAAAAAGTAAAGATCCGTATGAAAACTGTGAAACCCATCGTTTTAGTGTGTATAATTTCTGTAATTTTTGTTTAATACCCGTGCGAAGCCGGGGCGGGCCGCTAGTTATATATACAGGGCTATAGGTAGATGATAAACAGTCTCTCAAAAGTGACTTGGGTAGATCAAGATGAACAAGTTTTGTTATATGACTTTTGCAAAAACATAATATAACATAACCCCTTTCTATCCCCTAATTCATCTACCAATAATCCTGAATAAATAATAAATGTTTATAACATTTGCATTAGTTATCGTTTATCATTAACAACAAATAACCAGAAGACTTAAAATAACTTAATAGAAATATCTATAGAAAAATTTGAGTGGATTTTATATAAAAAATGACCAGTGGGTTGGTGAACGTCCTCTCGTCAAAACAATTCACCACCATATTTGGCAAGTTGAGTAATACCTACAGCGTCGCAAACAGTCCAAAATTAATTAATATTGCGGTTAGAACGAGTTATTATTATTTATGAGTGGTGCTTTTGGTATGGTTTTGTCAGTTCAAAGGGAATATTTTAATAATAGGTACCTACCTATATAGTTATTGAACAAGGTAGTACGAAATGGGTTTACGAAGAAAAGATCCGGGTTACAAATTTTGGTATACGATATTTTAAATTAAATTTTTGTTCTATCATTTTGTTTATACCTATTTTATTTGTATTTTATTCGTATACTAGCGAGCCGCCCCGGGTGCGCATCGGTGCAATGCTGGTACAAAAACCTTTCTGTATCACTATAGTTAGTAAAGCTTTTAAGCTTTATGGCTTTGTTATGCGTATATGTGTTCCCTTTAAAAGGCCAGAATCTTACCTTCTTCTCTATACATCTTTAATAAGATCTCAGCTTGAGTACGCTACATCTGTATGGAATCTTTTTTATGATAAATACGACAATCGCATTGAAGGCGTACAGCGTAAATTCTTGCGCTCTACAAACTACCGATGCTTCCGTTCGAGGTCCTCTTACGATCAACTACTTTGGAAGTACTCACTTCCTTCATTGAAACAGCGAAGAATGCTCCTTGATCAACTCATGTTATATAATATCTGTCATAATAAGTTCGATTGTAATAGTTTAGTCAATCAAATTTGTGTACATGTACCATATTGTTCACGCCCAATCAGAGAGAACCGTAAACGTGCGTTTTTCGCTCCTACTCCTTGCAAAACGAACGCAGGTATGCGAGCTCCATTGCATAGAATGACAAAAGCTTATAATGAGTACTTCTCCGAAACTGATCTATTTGCTACTTCACCTGCATTATACAAGAAGGCTATCAAACTTATCATGTCATCTGATACTAATTTAGAATAAGATTCTAACTGTAATGTTCTTCTGTGCAATTATCAAGATCTATATAAATGTATAATTTAGAAATAATTATTTCAAATGCCAAGTGTTCAATAACGTTCACTAACATCACCCCCTTTTTAATAGTAACCTGTGGATAACGGGGCTGGTTACACTTTTAGAAATAAGTTAACTTAAGTACATTTAATTAATATATAAGTGTGATTGTTTGTTATCCCTAATAAAGAAAAATAAAAAAAAAAATAAAAACTATCTATAAAAAACCGCATCAAAAACCGTTACGTCGTTTTAAAGATCTAAACATACATAAGGACGAACAGACAGACAGAGCGCCGGGAAGCGACTTTGTTTTATACTATTATATATACTATGCCCACAGCGCAGTGATGAGGCTCGGCAGTAAAAGCCTTGAGAGAGAATAAAAGTTCGATAAAAACCTGTCAAAAAATCCTTCTTCCATCCCACCGAACTACAACCTAAACACAGCAAAGCGCAAATAAAAAATCAAAAGTCCACCGCCAATCTATAAAATAACCATAAATCCGGCACTATTTAACCCACAAAGTGCTATCGAGCGGAAAAGCGCAAGAAATTTCAAAATTTCACGGACGAACACAAGGCTTAGCCCTTAACGACGTCTATAAAGGGACTGGTAAGGTGTCCCTGTTCCCATACGGCCCATTTGATATGGCCCTCGCACATCGGACTGCAGATATTCAGGGCTTGGTTTTATGTAGGCTTTTTTACGAGATCTTGGCGAGCTTCCATGCTGTTTGCAGCGTAATACCTTCGATAGTGATGGCGGTTAATGGGTTAAGGTTTATCGATATCGATTGTTTTGGTTTTTAGCCCATATACCTACTGTAGGTGGGCTACGCAAACTGTATGAAACGTGAAATCCTGTTAAATTGAGCAGGTATTTTTAAGTGCTAATTTTAGGCAGCTAAGCTTATCTGAGGGAGTTGTTTTCTATAGAACATGTAGTAAAACTTGTAGTTACAATACATTGCTGATTGTCATCTAGTTTTATCTGTTAACGCAACCGTGAAAACCTTAAATGAGCTTTCTGGTCCTTTAAATCAAAGTAACGTCACGACTTATTTGGGCGAGATACTTTCAAACGCAACTCTGATTTAAGCACGACTTGACGTAGAGTTTTTTTACAGAATTTGCAGTTGGTCTAGAGATAACTGCTTAGTTATAAACCCTAAGAAGTCTAAGTATATGTTTATAGGTACCAGACAGAAATTACAAAGCCTTCACAATTACACAGCAAACATCTTTGTTGATGGTATGACTGTAGAGCGTGTATCAGAGGCAAGGAATCTGGGTCTGACCATGGATAGTTCCTTACACTTTGAAAAACACATATCCGATAGTGTGCGAAACTGTTTCTATCGTTTAAAGGTCCTATACAAAATCCGCCCATACCTTACTGAATCTGTCAGAATAACACTTTGTGAATCACTTATACTTTCTAAACTGAACTACTGTGACACAGTGTATGGGCCCTGTCTTCTAAATCGAACTTCTAAACTCATCCAACGTGTACAAAATGCATGTGCACGATTCTGCTTTTTTGTTCCTCCACGCTCTCACATAACACCATTTTTAAACTCATCAAACCTACTTAAGATGGAAGCCCGTAGAAAGCTCCATCTTGCATCCCTTCTTTTCAATGTTATCACTAAGCAGTGTCCCAAGTACTTGTTTGAAAAACTTACATTGGCTCGTGGCAATTCTCGATTTCCAAGTAGAACATGTACTCCTGTCTTTGAAACACCACAGCACAAGTCACGGGCATTTCGAAGCTCTTTCAAATTTGCAGCCTCGAAGTGCTGGAACGTCATTCCCCCACCAATGCGGGCTGTCAAAACCGTGTTTATTTTCAAGAGAAGGCTGAGGGATCAACTGCTCGGTGTTCAAATTTTCAGCCAGTAACCTCTGTAAATAAAATGACAATGAAATAATCTAAATTTCTTATGCCTAACAAAATTACTGGGTACTTTATTGTACCTATTCTAATAAGATTTAAAATATCTACTAAAATATCTTACTCTATTACTATTGTTTTTTTTATTTACATGATTATTTAACCTGCCTATTATTATTATCAATGGACCTGCTATTTTATTTATTTTTAGTTATTTTAATTTTTTTTTTTTTACAAACCTTTTTTCCTGTTGAAATATGTTGTTTGTATATTTTGTATATTGACTTGTCCCCAGTAGGGTAACAAATAGAATGTCTCTTGCTGTAAATGTGTGAATCCATTATCTGTGTTCATTGCTCTTTCTGTTGCACTTTTTATTATTGCCTTCTTGTCCATCTTGAACTGACTTTAAATCCCTTTTCTACGGCGGTATATGTTAGTTTCCTAAAAAGAGTAAATAGCTATTATATAAATACATCCAGCTCCCAGCACCCAAGCTTACAAAAAGTTAACCAAACTTATAAAAGTAGAACACTTACGGTGATATTTTATTTATACCTACATCATGAATTTGTTTCTCCATTTTTCCACTTTCACTCATGACCTTTGCACTCTTTAAACTCAGTCCCACCATAATCACACACCATAAAATACATTAAATAATTGCTGTATGCGCCACAATTATGTATTAATTAGTTTATATTAATAATTTCACATCTATTTATTTTCAATTACAACATGTTTTCCCAAATTTCCCAACCCAACTTCAACTTCTTTGTTTTTGGTGCCGAGTTCTTAATTCACCGAAAAATGTGTCAGTTCTCCAATTCGACATACATACATATTTTACGTATGAATGTCAAAAAATCAATTGTAAGACTAATGATAAACCTAAGTTAATTTTAAGTTAAGTTCATTTATTGTTATGCATTTTGCCTGTTGTATGTATTTGTCCCCAGTTATTATTTCTTATCCTTCCATGTATTCTTCTTTTCTCATCTTCTCATGTGTGTACCTACCTTTTATTTAGCGTGTCTATTATCTATAAATAAAACATCTGTGCCACCCTTTCTTTACCACACCACACTCTACCAAGTCGGGCCCTGTCTGAAAATCAGCGTCGCTATTTAGCTATTAATTAGCTGGTAGCGGCATAAATGCTGAGATGGGGACCTATTTGGACCCCTTGTAACACTGTTTCTTTAGTTCTGTTTTCTTGTGTGTTTATTTATTAATGTTTTCTATTTTTTCATTATTATTTTCTATTCTTTGTACCTTGATTTGCCTTATTTACTTTAGTGTGTATGTGTGTTACTGGGTTTCAAATAAATTTATTTTCTTTCTTCTTTCTTTCTTTCTAGAGTTTTTCAATGAATTTTCTTAGTAGGTATTCTAAAAAAAATATATATATTTTATCCTAAACAATATAGGTACTAAGATAAACTTAAGACGCTACAAAAATATAGCGTCCGACTCAGCATATGATGTGAAACAGTTATACCGTTACCGTTATCCGTTGGGCAAAGGAATCATAACAATTCGACAAAAGATGTTACTTGAGGCGTTCTTAAATCGAGTTGCGATTGAATATTCGGACGAATGAGATTCTATTTATAGGTTCTATAATTTAAAGACTAAAAACACGTGATATAAGTACTTTCATTCAAACTTATAATATGGGCTAAAATAACTGAAATATAAATGTCTAGGTTCATTTAAAAAAACAAAACCCTCACGTTCGTCAATTTACATAATTTCAGGTACGTAGTTCGGGTTTAAGCTAAAACTTGATCCCTCACGTATCTAACTCAGTTACGCAGTACAAACTTGAGTTATGTCTAATGTGAAACGTCTGTGAAATGTCTGTAAAAGTATTAAATAAAACAAATTATAAGATATCAACGTAATACGGGGTAATACAAGTATTATTTATGAAAGTTTTCACGAGGAGAGTTTCCCATTTTGGCAATGTCACTTGACCAAAACAACACAAATCATGGTAAATTGATATATACCATAGCGATCTCGCTATGGGTATATTAGTGTGCTAAATCCAAAGTTTCAGAGAAAATTTCTTATTGTATTTAGTATAACAGTCATCTTGTACCCATAACACTAGCTCAGCTTAACTTGGGGCTAGGCGATGATTTGTGGAGTGTCAACCATTGTTTATTATAAATTAGACAGGCGAACTTGAGTGAGCGCATAGAAATTATGTCGGTTTTCAAATGCACAACTGCTCAATGCACCTAATTGTACTCTCTGATCCGACTGTGATCTCTGATCCGTGAAAATTCGGAACCTATCGATTATTTCATGTAATCCACTTGCCAGTGTCGAAATTTTATCGATAATCCAATTTCCCAGCCCTAGGCGTACTTAAAGGTTCATAGAGCATTTACATACAAATGTTTAGTAGAATCGCTGCGAATGACATAACACCACTAAAGGAAAACAAGTGGAAAATGGCATGCTATTAACTTAACGTTTTATGTATTATCTGATTGATGAAATGTATGCTCTGGGAAGAATAAAATAAGGGTGAGTTTTGCAGTTCTTCTGTTATGATGAGTTAGAAGGGTTAAGCGTGTTTTTGTTGGGTGTAAGTTGTGTAACGCTGAAGTAAGGACAAAGATAGTCGACTTTATTATTTGTGTGATAGGGAAAATAATGGGAAAGCAGGTTTTTTCTGGTATTTTTGTGAGTATTTTCATCGGTCATTGGGTAACTAGGCGAGGTACAATGAGGTATCGGCTAGAGTCGATCGACAGTGTTTGGACAAAATGGTGGTCGCCGCTGTATTATTTTACAGGGTGCCACAAAATATACGCTAAGCCGAAAAGGGATAATTCCAGACTCTGGTAGGACTAATTTTTTTACTTCTTATGAATTTGTTTATCATTTGAAATCACTTTTTCCGTTGAAAGCACACTTAGCTGTACCTAGGCAGTAAGTTTTCATCCGCCATGATACAATAGGGGAAAAAATATCGTATAAAATTGCCATTCGACCGTGTTAAATCTATATAGGTACTGTTGTGATCTTAAGGTATAGGTAGGTACAGTATTTTGCCTTAACAGTGATCCATCGTCTTTTTTCATCTGTTTTATAACACAGTGAGTGTTGACGGTATTCCATTTAGTTATTATTAACTCGCATTAAAAGTTATATAGACCAGATAGATAATTTCAAAACCTTGAAAATAATATCAAATATATTTAAATCTAGCGGTTCGCCCAGGCTTCGCACGGGTATTTAAAAAAAATAGATTTTTCATGCGGATACCTACCCATTTTATCAGGAAAAATTAAGGATTCTAATGGTGAAATAATTTTTCTAATCGGTCCAGTAGTTTCAGAGCGTATTAACAAACAATCAAATATTTCCTCTTTATGATATTAGTAATAGATATAGGTAGATAAATTCCTTCAACTTCAATAATTAACGCAATGTATTTCGATGCCATGTTTTATCGATTCTATTCTAGAGAACCATCCCTGTGCTAGGTTTTCATTGCATGTTACGGAAACCCCTAACATAAACACTTTGCCCATTACGAAAATGGACGTATCTTTTCTCGTTGTCGTCCCGGTCGCACCATTGATGGGCAGTGAATGT
This sequence comes from Eupithecia pulchellata, assembly GCA_963931895.1. Classification (NCBI taxonomy): domain Eukaryota; kingdom Metazoa; phylum Arthropoda; class Insecta; order Lepidoptera; family Geometridae; genus Eupithecia; species Eupithecia pulchellata. The sequence goes on along the minus strand of OZ007546.1, from coordinate 5,334,067 downwards.
ATTAACTGCCGTTATAAACCGTCGGCCGTTATATCAAAGACGTGACGTCACTGGGCCAGCACAAGAGCTCTTGACACGTCTTGTACGCTCCAACGATAATCTTGCTCTAGTTCCAACCATATTTCACTTTTAGAGTTCCGCAGTGACACGGAACGCTTGTAAACTGAAGATGTCGAGATGTCATGACGTTATAGAGAGGAATTAGTTGTTACATATTTTTTTTGAATTAAATTCGATAATCTTGCTCTAGTTCCAACCATATTTCACTTTTAGAGTTCCGCAGTGACACGGAACGCTTGTAAACTGAAGATGTCGAGATGTCATGACGTTATAGAGAGGAATTAGTTGTTACATATTTTTTTTGAATTAAATTCGATAATATTTTTATGAACTCAAATTTCGAATAAATTTTATTTATTTATATATTAAGTGAGAAACAAACTAATAGCTACATTTCTAAAATGTAGCTATATGTGGGAACCTATAAATGGTCACCTTAAACTATATTTACTAAGACTGTTGTTGTTTCTCCTGAAATCAATAAATAAATACATTACAATAAATAAACCCTAACTATCCATAATATTATTTGTTTAGTCTCAGCATAGATTAGTCTTAGCACAATAAATAAATAATGCTGGACAATCCACACAGTATCATCTAGCCCCAAGCTAAGCAGAGCTTGTGTTATGGGTACTAGATGAATATACATATTATTATACATAATACAATATATTACATATATATTTATGTTTTATATATATATTATTATGTATAATATGTATATAAAGAAAACGACCAGAACACCCTGAACAAATGTCTGCAGATGTACAAACATTTGTCCCGAGGCGGGTATAGAACCCGGAACCTCATGCGTCGCAGGCGGACCGAGCTGCGACTGAGGTCGTCGAAATACACAATAGCAACTTGCAACTTGTTCTTCTGTTTGTATAAGTATTACCAGTTACACACCCCTTGCCGTAAACAAATCCGAGTGCAGCAAGTGTAGATTGTTATAAATAAATAATACCTACTGGTCAATCCACACAGCATCACCTAGCCCCAAGCTAAGCGGAGCTTGTGTTATGGGTACTAGATCACTGATATACATAATACAATATGTTGTGCACGTATTCATGTATTGTACAATATTTAACAATAACGAACACAAACAAATAAATTGAACTACATTCTGCCCGTAGCTTGTTATTCCGTAGCGATGAATAAAATAATTGTAATTTATTCTTTATTTGTTATTGTACACGCTTCAAAACATTGTATAAACTTAAACTATGGGTATGTACATGTGCGAGCTCTGAAAAGAGTTTTCTTCCAGCAAACCTAAGAGTTATGGGAGAGGCGATGGCACAGATAGAGGAAGTGTACTAAGAATGAGTCGGATGGACAAACTACATATTTATATTTCCGACAATATACATAATATGATTACAATAAACATACAACAACAGCAGCCTATAATAGTCCACTGCTGGACATAGGCCTCCCCTAATGAGCGCCATAGATGGCATTATTTATCATTAGAGAGTTATTGCCCATAAGCCCCGCGCTGGGAATGCGGGTTGGGGATCGCAGTTCAGTGGAGCTTTTCTGCAGAGGGCGCTGATGCCCGCCCCCCGGTGTGTCTCCCTTAGTCGCCTCTTACGACACCCACGGGAAGAGTGGGGGTGGTGCAATTGTATGCCGGCACCATACGGCCAATATTATACAATGAACATGTACATAATTAAACTTATTGATAAAATCTATAAAACGTAAATTATAATGCACTGTAATAAGCTCTTTCGTTAAAGTTACTAAATCCTTTGTATTTAGGATTGTTTTACGCGTTGTTTCTATGGAAACGTTTAAAGGTTATGCGAACTGATTTATGGGGTACTAGCTGTCCGCCCCGGCTTCGCAAGTATTTTGTTAACTTTCAAAAATTATACCTTTTTACATTTAGGTTAACATTGTTGAACTTTTCATACGGAACCCTAAATTAGTTTGATCATACTCATTAGCCTCCTTCATCATGAATAATAGGATTCTATTGGTTAAATATTTTTTCAAAACGGTCCAGTTGCTTCGGAGCCTGTTTCATACGAACAAAACATCAAATCTTTCCTCTTTATAATCTGTAATTAATAGTTAATATAAAGAAAAAACTACTCACAAAATCATTTGAGTATAGGGCAACGATCAATCTTATTTAAACCAATATCTGTTCATAAATACAGAATCTTAATTAACACATACACCCTGATCCAAACCCAAATAGAAACGATAAGTTCAGCGTATCAATCAAGCTCCCAACTCGAAGTCGTCCAAGTTACCACTATGCCAATAGAATATAACTAATCGGGGAAATGCTGTCTCATCCCGTAAATTGGTGCGGAAACATACGGAGGAGTTTGTTGACCTCTAAGTAGTCAGAGGTTTATAAACTAGCGGTCCGCCCCCGCTTCGCACAGGTATTTAACAAAAAAAAATTCTAACCTAAAAAATCATTAGAACCTTTACTTTTTTTTCAAATAGTTTGTTTGAATTGAATAAGCTGCGAAACTACTGGACCGAAATAAAAATTTCTTTCACCACTACAATCCAAAAAAATCCTGAAGAACATAGGCTATAGAATATTTTCAAAGTTAGGGATCCGCATGATAAATTAAATTTTTGTTTAATACCCGTGCGAAGCCGTGGCCGGCCGCTAGTATTATATATAGTTAAATGACCAGAACACCCTGAACAAATATCTGCAGATCATACATTTTTCAGAGGCGGGAATTAAACCCTTTCTTTCTTTCATCTTTCAAACCCCTCTCCGTCGTAGGACCTTCGTCCACAGCGCCATTAGGTCATCATTATGTCTATACTAATATTATAAAGAGGAAAGATTTGATTGTTTGTTTGTTTGTATGTTTGTTTGTTTGTTTGTTTGTTTGAATTGAATAGGCTCCGAAACTACTGGACCGAGTTAAAAAATTCTTTCACCATTAGAATCCTTAATTTTCCGTGATGAACATAGGCTATATAATATTTTCAAAAAAGTTAGGGATCCGCATGAAAAATTCAATAATTGAACCGTGGGCTGTATATTCAACCTCTTTTTCTATTATGGCGCGTCAGAATAGAAAAAGAGGTTGTATAGCGCACGGTGCTTGCTTTTTCTCTACGGCCAGTGTCAGTTTTGGAATGTCGAGTCAATGTCAAAAACCACAATGCTGTTAAAAAAAAGTAAAGATCCGTATGAAAACTGTGAAACCCATCGTTTTAGTGTGTATAATTTCTGCAATTTTTGTTTAATACCCGTGCGAAGCCGGGGCGGGCCGCTAGTCTTAGATATTGATAGCGGGTTTTATTCTCGGTAAACAAATGCTATTTGATCGTCACTTGTCGATTGTAAGTCACTTGTTTTAAGTTTTTTCCTTACTAATAATTTTAAGCGCAAAAGTTTGCGACAATGTATAAAGCTGTGGTTTTCAACATCAAAAGCTCGGCATTTAAACAGACAAGAAGTTCTGTCTAGAACTTCTTGTCGAACATTTCGCTGCTATCGTGAAATTCGCTTTTATAAGCTAGTGTATTCATCAGGAAACTATAATAAGCGGGTTAACTACGAATCTTATTTTTGTTGAAAGAACACCAACGAACCGCACCTTTTGACGAAGTCCAGAAGGATTTTTGAGCTTCTTGTTTAATATTCATAATAAAAATGCAAAAATTATTGTTAATATTAATTTTTTTTAACCATAATTCATAATAAAAACCAAATATTATGAGTGAGCTTACGAATATTAAATCGACCAACTGAGTTAACCTAGTTATAGCATCAGGGTTTTTATTTAGCGTCACATAAGATATAACTTCAAATTCAATTTAATTATTTTAATTGTTTTTAAGGATACTTTGCACGCTTCCCCATATACCTAAGTCTACCTACTATTCATAACCGAACATTGTTTCATAGTTCTAAAAAACTTTATTTATATTCCAACCCGTAACGTATATCGTAAAGATTGCTCTACTCTGTTTTACTACTAAAGTAATACTAAAACTTAAACAATTCATCAAGACACCGCCATAAACTTAACAACGGTTTTTAGTGTTGCCACTTTATTCATAAACGTAAGTTTCAACTTATACCGAATATTTGGATGGGAATTAAGTTTATCGTCTTCCTTGCAACATTTCTGGTAGACTAGACATAATTATTTTAGTTAGGTGACTTATTATTATTACTATAAAAGAGCTAAAATTAGATCTTTTTGGTGGATGATGAAGTTTTCTCCACTTTTCTCTTTCCAATGCGGTTTCTTTTATACTTCTTTATACGAGTTCGAGTACATTACTAGCGCTCCACCCCGGTAACTTCCATATAAATTTGTGGTTTAAAATATGTGCAAAACAATCTTTACAAAATACTAAACATAATATTAACTGCTACCAGTCAGAGTACCTATTTCCTTTCAAACATTTGACACTAAATCAGACGATATAACGTCTAAAACAAAGCGATTTCGTGCGTGATATACTCCGGTATGTTTACAGATAAAAATCTTACAGGCAGGCGGAGACGAATTGTATCCAATCTGTCCACGTCTCCTCTAACCAGGAATCTTGAGCTTTATGTCTGTTATATAAGGTTGAGAATATTAACTGAATAACTAAGCTTCTATGTAGATGTGATAAGGTTCAAAATAAGACGGGATTAGTGCGTGTGATATAGTATTTCGCATATGCATCTTTACTTTGATTTGAGTGACTCGTTATAGCCTTGGCTCGTACACTAAGAAGAATAATCCATTTTCTGTAATAAAAGATAGAGTAATATTATTATTCCGTAGCTTTTAGACTTGTATAGAGTTTCTGGTCGAAGCGACGTGTGACCCGAGAGATGGTCAGTATCTGGTGCAGCGCATCAGCATTGCCATACAGCGAGGCAATGCCAGCGTCTTGGTGACGCTTCTGACTGGAATTGATATGGATCAGTTGATCTTACAGTCTATTGTTTGCAACAATCTGCAATTAGCTTAATTGTTTGTTATAAATACTAGTCCTAAGGACATCATCGGGATTTCATACATTTTTGGTCCAAATATGAAAGTGCCGGCCAATAAAAAAATATGCTGTATTCCGTTAGAACTTGTCCCCCTGAGTATTTATTATTATGACACCAAAGCTGTAGGGTCATTGTCCTTGGTTTTATTGGAGTTCAAAAATTCAACATCTTCATACATTTTCAGTGAATTTAATAAAGAAAAACAAATGATTTGTTCTACCATATTTTTATTTTGAACATCGTTTAGTGAGATACATTGGTTCTTGACCTATTTTGGACATGTTGATCTTGTTTTATGTTTTTGAGGATTATAAATAAAACTAGAGGGTATATGTGCCCGAGTTGCAAGCAGCTCGGGGGGAGTGCTTCGCCTTAGGCGGCCTTATCGCATTGGAGTTTTGACTTTTCATAACCTAAAACGTCTTTGATTTGATGGAAATCGATATCCATGTGTAAAATCTGCGATAGTAAACTGTCAGCCATCTTGGATTTGAAAATGGACATCTTTTTCGTAATCTACGTGTTTGATTTAGTCGAAAACGATACCCATTTAAATGGGTGTTGGGTCACACAGCAAGGCTCGCTTCGCTCGCCTTGCAGTGTGACAGTTGTCGAATTGCGGTTCGCTTCGCTCACCGCAACAACAGCGAGCGAAGCGAGCCGTGCTGTGACCTCCCATGACCATCCTCTTCCAGCAGGCGGGGAGCATTACGGCGAGCGAAGCGAGCTGCAATGCGACTAAGGGGAGCGAAGCGAGCCGTGCTGTGACCCCTCTCTTCCAGCAGGCCACGGGGAACAGCACGGCGAGCGAAGCGAGCCGTGCTGTAATCCCCACGACTCCCCATGAGGAGGGCCGGATTGCGGTGAGCGAAGCGAACCGCAATTCGACAACTGTCAACAACACTGCAAGGCGAGCGAAGCGAGCCCTGCTGTGTGACCCAACACCCATTTAAATGGGTATCGTTTTCGACTAAATCAAACACGTAGATTACGAAAAAGATGTCCATTTTCAAATCCAAGATGGCTGATAGTTTACTATCGCAGATTTTACACATGGATATCGATTTCCATCAAATCAAAGACGTTTTAGGTTATGAAAAGTTAAAACTCCAATGCGATAAGGCCGCCTAAGGCGAAGCACTCCCCCCGAGCTGCTTGCAACTCGGGCACATATACCCTCTAGTTTTATTTATAATCCTCAAAAACATAAAACAAGATCAACATGTCCAAAATAGGTCAAGAACCAATGTATCTCACTAAACGATGTTCAAAATAAGAATATGGTAGAACAAATCATTTGTTTTTCTTTATTAAATTCACTGAAAATGTATGAAGATGTTGAATTTTTGAACTCCAATAAAACCAAGGACAATGACCCTACAGCTTTGGTGTCATAATAATAAATACTCAGGGGGACAAGTTCTAACGGAATACAGCATATTTTTTTATTGGCCGGCACTTTCATATTTGGACCAAAAAAGATGATGTCCTTTGGTTTTGTTATTTAATTCTAAATTTATCTGTTAATAAAGGTTTTCCTATACTAATATTATATAGGTTTGATTGTTTGTTCAAATTGAATAAAGAAACTACTGGACCGATATGAAAAATTCTTTTACCATAAGCATTCGAAATATTTTCTGATGAACATAAGCTATTGAATATTTTCAAAAAAGTTAGGGATCCGCATGAAAAATTCAGTTAACAAACGTTGTGCTATATATTTAACTGCTTAATTCATTATGATGTTATTATGCTTGATTTTCTCTACGGCCAATGTAAGTAGGGAGAGTCATAAACTTAACTATGTTGCTAAAGGCAAATCGATTATCAAAAAATAAAGTCAATATCAAAAAACGCAATGCTGCAAAAAATGTTGGGATCCGTGTGATAACTGTGAAACCCAACGTGTTAGTGTGTATAATTTCTAATATTTTTGTTTAATACCCGTGCGCAGCCGGGGCGGACCGTTGGTTTTCTATCTAAATAAAATATCCCACTTTAAGCTCCCTTCAATACCCAACGATCCGAACCCAGGAGATATCCGCCAGTCATTAGTAACGAGAAAAACTAACTTCGGGGACAAAGTTCGGGACAAAAACTGCACAACTTTAGGTGTTACTGTATACTTGGAGGGCTTACGTACGTACACTGCAGGAGCAAATAATGGACAGCTCTTTTTATAATATATTTTAAGCTGAAAATTTGACGGCATGAAGTAGAAAGTTTTTTTAGCAGAATATCAGTGCCTATCTACTTCTGAGTGGTAAGGCATTAATGCTGAGCCGAGACCTTTTTGCTTCTTTTTTTGCGAAGCTCTTTTTTTTTAATATGCCGTTGTTTTTTTTCGTATCATGAATTCATGTTCTCTTTTTTGTTTTGCTCGTAGTACTTACAAAGTTATAAGTTAAAGTTATGTTATTAGTTTTTAAAAAAAATGCGTTTTTTATTTTTTTTTTCTGTTTGAGAAGCTAAAAAATGAATGAGTATGTCTGTCTTTGGAATTAGTACAAAAAAGAATTTTTTCTTAGAAAATAGACAAGAACCTTAAAACAAATTGAAAGAAATAACTAAAAAAATACATCAACTCAGTACAAATTAATAGGCTCATTGTGTAAAACTTAACAGCAAGATAAACAACTCTCTTAACAAGTCTCTTAAACAAACAATGTACTTAAATCTCGTCTATTTTAAACGACCAGGGTTTTGATGACGCCATCTTAAAAGCTAAAATACTCTTCACCTTCTTAAATAGAAACAATATCAAGCCTTTACTTCCCAAATGACTGCGAATATTGCGATATATTCGCAACAAAATATTACAGCTCTCAATCTATTTCAAATGTTATTTTTATTGATACTAAGGTTTACTTTCCCTTGTCAGCCCACGTTTTGTCATCGAGTGTCGATTCGATACTTTGTAGATAGGGCGTAGATACGTTGGATATCGTTTTGCGGTAGCTTTAAAAGGTCAGTACTAAAAAGGGAAATGCACGTGCACCTTTAGAATACTCAAGCCATTCTTATTGTACAATGTTGTTAGTGGTACGGAAACAAGTGAATTGATAACTCTAACGCTGATAATTCGCTACTGGTTTGTTGATTAGATTTAGTCAAAAATGAAGGTTTGATGCGGAATCATCACGTATTGTAAGTGGGATGAATTAGATGTGAATTCAGGGTTAATGCGGAACAACATACATCACATCACTTATTGCAATTAGGTAAACTAGATTGGTCTGACCTTACTCTTTGTACAACGTTCTTATAAAGTGAAGTTCGTCCAAATTTTATTAAATTTTCCACGGATTTGTATAATTTATTGATAACATATTGACAAAGATCGTCAGAAATTAGATATATTGTTTTACATATTGTAATATCTAGAATTAGCTGCCCTTTTCGAAATTGGACCAACGCAAACTGGACTAGTGGTGAATAGAAATAACAAGTAATAGAACAAACAAAACCCTCAACATGGTGAAAATAAATAACCATAAATTAAAGCAACTACGCAACGGAGCACTTGGACTTTCCAACATTTGTAGCAACCACAAAAATTCGTTTATTCGACTTACTGCAGACTGGGTGATTGGAATGAAATGAGAACTAGACAATCTACACCTTAACCGGCCCAAAGACCTACTTAACCCTATTTCTTAATCGTAACAATATCACCAGACCTATAACATCAATTACTCCTAAGCCCACGCTATAGGATAATAAAATGGGGCCGTTATTTTGCCACACACTGTACGTACAGTAGGCGTTCGTAAAAGTATACGACGCGTGTAAACATGGGTTTATTTCTTAAGGAACGCCGGAGTGGGGAAAGTAGACTTTGTTTCGTATAGGTAAAGTTACTTTTAGTTTGTTATGCGTGATTGTGCAAGAAACAGTTTACAGAGGTATTGTTAAACGGAGTTTAAACTGGGTTCAAGACAAAACACGGCGTAAAGAAAAGGTGATTTGCCAATTCATAAATATCTTATGTGCGTTCTTGATGCTAAATCAATATATTATTTTGAACATAGTGTTCAATCATCAACTTTCTGCTGCTGTAGAATAGAATTTCACCGTTTTGCTTTCGAGAAATAGGTACCTACCTAGTCTTTGTTTTCTCCGAAATATTAAAATATCATAATCGTTTTCTTATTTTGTTTTTATGAAATATCATGATTCATGATTGTTCCGCTGTTTAAAGAAAAATGAGTTTTGCGACCACAAAAAATATGTTTATTTAAGCAGTTTATTAGGCGTATGGGTTCAATTGTTAATTATATTGTACAAGGGGATTCTGTTAAGGAAGAATATTGTCATAGGAGTGAAAGTTCGTTCCAACATACTATCATATATTCTATACTGTCGTTTAGTATGTTAGAAACTCCATATACGATGGTATGGTGCGAGGAATTTGTAAGAGTATAGAAGTGGGGTAATGTATGATATTGTTCGGTTGAGTCGCTTATAACTTCCAAGGAATTGTTTACTAGTTGTTACCCGACTTCGCTCGTATTTTTACTATGGATTTTTTTTAATGCTGGTCAATCTACTCAGCGTCATCTAGTCCCGAGCTAAGCAGAGCTTGTGTTATGGGTACTAGATACTTAGCATGCATAGATAGTTACATGGATAGATAGTTTTTAATAAACTTTAAACTTAAAACATCTGAAACAGATATCTGCCGATAGTACAAACTTTATTTACCCCGAAACGGGTTTTGATTCTTCGCCCACCGCGCCACTAAGGACGTCATATTTTATTTATATATACATATCTCATGAGAACTGATAAATGGAATAAAAAGTATGGGTATAGCAGTGTAATTGCTCAAAAACCACCCACTCATATTGACATTTGAAAGCCCTTCTCCATGGCTTCGTAATTTGTTGTGTGGCGAAGGTCATTGAAAGAGTTTTCAAGGTCATTAAAAGGGCATTCAAATGTCATATTAATAATAGTCCCTCATAGTCGTACAAATAGATGACATACATATGTGAGTGATTAAATTAAACGAAGAGTAAATGCTATACACACAGCTATGGCAAAATTGGCAAACGTGATCCTCCCATTTACCTACGCACGGAGATAGTTCGGGAATAATCAGTTTATTGGTAAAATATTCCACTTCGGAATATAATAAATACATTACAAAATTTAATAATAGAATTATCATCTAAAACATTTTTACTGAATAAATTAAATAGTAAAATACAGAATGAATTTAGGAATTAAAAAATTATTAAATTTTTCTTACATATTATGCGTCAACACTGTAGAACGCCTTCTCTCAGCTAGTTCTGTGAGTAAAAAAGCGATTCCTTATGGGTTTTGAATCTATTTTGTTTGTGTCAAAACCCTAAAAAGACCTTAATGACATCGCAACGTCATACATTGCGTAACATTCATTGAATTTCTAATAATTTACGCATAATGAATAAAAATAATTACGTCACTTTGTTATCCAATGAAACAAACCGACATAATTATTTTTTCCCACGGTAGAAAGATGGACACAATTTTTTTTTTCTAATTTTTGTTCTAATAATTTATCTCCCTATTTTAATAAATGCTGTATTATAATTTGAACACAGAGTCGTGCAAAAAGCGTACCTACGTTTTAAAATATTTTTTACCACAGCCCCGATAGCTAAGCCAATGCCCCCTAAATCTTCCACTGTATGAGATCTTGCACTTAGAATAATGTTACTTAGAAATATCTGAGTGTCTGGTCGAAACGACGTGTGACCCGAGAGCTGGTCAGTATCTGGCGCAGCGCATCAGCATTGCCATACAGCGAGGCAATGCAGCCAGCGTCTTGGAGACGCTTTCGACTGATATAGATCAGTTGATCTACCTGTAGTCTGCAGTTAGCTCAATTGTTAATACTAGTTCTAATTTTGTTATTTAATTATAATTCCTTTGTTAATAAAGATTTTACGCTTCTAAAAAGAATATTCGGCTGTTCATAATTTGAACCGGGTTCGAAAAAAATTGCCCCGTCTTAACACGCTCATTACGTAGAACCTTGTACTAACGTAGATTTAAAACTTCGCTTAGCGTGAACCCGTGACCTTTCAGTTCTTTTGTCAAATTACGTCAAATGAGCCAATACAAGTTCACATCAAAAACATTCGGCCTGAAATAAGGCCTGAAATTTCAGTGTGATTTACTTTCCGAACTGTAATCATTACTTTTTCCTTTTTCTAGAACTTTCCCTTTGATTCTTTATCGTTTGAACAGATGGGGGTTTATTCTACAAGACTGTTACAAGTCCAATTTGTAATTTCCTTTTAACTGTTCAACAAACGATTTACATTTAATTCTGTGCTGTAAAAGTTCTTGGAAGGTTTGAGGAGTTTTGTCATGGATCCCTCTCCAGTTTCAAGTGCGATATCATCATCACCATCTTAATTTTTTTAGGTTCTATATTTTTTTAAATACTGGATTTTTTATACAGCATCATCTAGCCCTTAGCTAAGTGGAGCTTGTGTTATAAGTACTAAATGACTGATATACTTAATACAATAAGTATCATTATATACCCATCAGAAGACCTAAAACAAATATCTGCGTTTGAAACCTAGGTATTAGAGTAGTAATCTACATGGTATTAAAACACAGTCGCTTCGCGCTGTCTGTCTCTATGCATGTAGAAATCTTAATACTAGGCAACAGATTTTGACGCGCTTTTTTAATATACCTCTAGTATATGATTCAAGTTTTATATGTATAACATGAACCCGTGCCAAGCCGGGGTGGGTCGCTAGTATAAACAGGACGTAAGTCCATCGGAAATAAAAAATGATTGTATACAGGGTTGTTTGGATTCCAAGGAGTCACTTTTATGGATCTTAGATTTCGCCAGCGCCGGCGGATAGTTTGATAAGTGCTTCTGTCTATATAACACCTACTTACCTTGTTTTATACATAAACAGTATGTATACTACATTTACACACGAAGTCATGCAAAGCAAGCGTTGCTCACTTCGCCGGAGATAGCCGAATCGTGCGTGACGTCAAATAAACAGGGTTCTGTACTAACTGCACTGTACTCTGTGTCGTGCCTATACAGGGTCACTCGGGTGGCTTGGAACTTACTGATTTAGTTTGAAGTCCTTTACATGGAACTCGTTAGATAAAATTATAGCTTAGTGTATGTAGTATGTATGTTAAAAAAAATGATTAAAATACCATCAATGGCGCTCATTAGAGGAGGCCTATGTCCAGCAGTGCCGTGTGTTGCCGGCATAGAATTTCACCACCCCATCTCTTCCCGTGGGTGTCGTAAGAGGCGACTAAGGGAAACACACCGGGGGGCGGGCAGCAGCGCCCTCTGCAGAACAACTCCACCGAACTGCGATCCCCAACCCGCATGCCCAGCGTGGGGATTATGGGCATTAACCCCCAAATGATAATGCCATCTATGGCGCTCATTAGGGGAGGCCTGTGTCCAGCAGTCTATCTAAGTACCTAAAATTGAGTGTATTTCTATTTAAATTGATCTCGAAATCACTCGTGAATGGCTAGACCAATATTGCTACTCCTTTTTTTACTATGTTTATTTGTCTGAATAACAATTGGAAACGTCTCCGATACGCTGTCTGCTGTATAGCATTACTGATGCGCTGATGATAAGAGATTTCTTTTTACCAGGCAAGCATTGTTTTCCCAAGATATAAGAAAAAAAGTTACATTGGTTTATTTACCTGCAAACGATACTTTAAGTTTCACGCCATTTATCAAGCCAGTATTTATCTTGTACAATCCATTTCCACGCTTTACGTTTAAAAATTTAACGACACATTTCATGGCGCCCAGCCAACGGCGTTCTGAATGGCTCAGAAATTCTTTGTGCAAGACTTGATTTAGATTGGCTTTGGCTTTCACATGTATTGAACCGTGTTACGTGAATCACCCTGTATATAAACGCGACTGGAATTCTTAACAATGTTACATTTTAGGTATAATGATGTTGCTTAGCTTTGTTAAGCTTATAAGATAAGAGTTCAGGCGATAGTTTTGCTTTGGTTACATTATTGGTTACATATCCGACCTCTATGGCGCAGTGGGCGAAGGTCGATGCAGGAGGTTGCGGGTTCGATTCCCGCTTCGGGACAAATTTTTGTACGAACTGCAGATATTTGTTCAGGGTGTTCTGGTTTTCTTTGTATAGTAAAAAAGTATCTATCTGTGTAATAATATTGTATTATGTAGGTATATCAGTTATCTAACACCCATAATACAAGCTCTGCTTTCGCGCCACAGAGGTCGTCATTAGTCATTCATTAAGTATTACATTTATTTATTATAAAACTTTTATTTTACTTGTTTTTATACATATAAAACTTTTGAAACATTTTGGAAAGACATGCTCACTAGTGTGTTAATGAAATTCTAAGCGAAAAATCTTGAGTATTAACGTGTTTTCCACAGGACTCGAACCCGGTACTCCACCCATCTCGAGATGAGAAACGGCTTCGTGCCTACGAATAAATATACTCTACGTAATAACTTCAGTAATATAATACAGATGCGGCACTTGAATGCGTAATTATTTAATACAAAGATGGCACCCAGGGTTTGAGTCCTTGTTGATTCTTAAAAAATATCACTACTATATCATTTAATTATTAGTACTATATAACGGGTATTTATGGCGTTTATTTAACTTTTTTTTAGTGATCTCTTGACCACAAATGAGTGCACTGTTGAAACGTCAAAAAAAATAATAAATAAACGCGATAAATACCCATTAAAATAGTACTAATAATTATGTGTTCAGATAGCGTAAGTTTAAAAATATTCACTTTATCATTTAGTGATCTCTGTGGCGAATGTCCAGCAGTGGACCTTTGTGGACTGATATATTAACTACATAGTATAAAACAAAGTCGCTTTCTCTGTCCCTATATCCCTATGTATGCTTAACTACGCAACTGATTTTGATGCTGTTTTTTTAATACATAGAAGAATTATTAAATTAATTATTAATATTAGGTCCTTACATATGAAATTGGCGTTTTTCGTACTGGCCACTTTAATCACAAATTTCTCCTCTTTGGAAGCGGATCCATCGCAAACCACGCCCGAGTTAGCTGCAGGCTGTGTTAGTGATAAAACTGTTTTAATTCACTTGAAGCAAATTGGGAAGATTAAAAAGCTTGAAAGGTGGGTACCTCACGAATTGACTGAAGCAAACCGGCAAACGCGCGTCGGCTGCTGCGTTACATTACTAAACCGGCACAATAATGAAGGTATTTTAAACCGAATCATTACCTGTGATGAAAAATGGGTTCTTTACGATAATCGGAAGCGCTCAGCGCAATGGTTGGATCCTGGCCAGCCAGCCAAATCCTGCCCCAAGCGAAAATTAACCCCAAAAAAGTTACTTGTAAGCGTTTGGTGGACTAGTGCCGGTATTGTTCATTACAGTTTTCTCATATCTGGCCAGACTATTACGGCTGATGTCTATTGTCAGCAATTGCAAACCATGATGGAAAAGCTAGCGGCTAAACAACCTAGGCTGGTCAATTGCTCCACGCCATTGCTGCTTCACGACAACGCTAGACCACACACTGCGCAACAGACGGCTACTAAATTAGAAGAGCTTCAATTGGAAAGTCTAAGACATCCTCCGTACTCCCCGGACCTTGCTCCAACATATTACCATTTTTTTCGAAATTTGGATAACTTCTTGCAAGGGAAAAAATTCAACTCCGATGGGGCAGTCCAAATCGCCTTCAAAGATTTTATTGATTCCCGTCCGACTGGTTTTTTTAGTAAAGGGATCAATGAACTACCTATAAGATGGCAAAAGTGCATAGAAAATAATGGTTCATACTTTGATTAATTAAATATATTATATTAAAAAATATTCGACTTTTTGTTCCTCCCATACAAAACGCCAATTTCATTATGTAAGGACCTAATATTAATTATTTAATCAAGATGAAGGTTTTTGTATCAGCTTTGCACCCGCGCGAAGCCGGAGCGGGTCAGTATTAATAAAATTTAACTTTCTCTGAGTAGGTAGATTAACTAGGTGACAAAATAGCATTTTATTAGCTCTAAGCAGATTGTTACATAATTATATTAAGTTGACATCCTAAACTCTAAAGGGCAGAAATAGGGTAGTACTAGTACATTATTGTGACCTATTCGGCTTTACGATTTAGGCCGAAATGTAAGACCGAATCCAATTTTATTGAAGAAAAATTTTTATTCAATCATGTTTCATTGAATCAAAATAAATAGTTTTGTATTAAAACGAGTAATTGCAGTAAACGACAAAAATATTGTGATCATTGAGCCAAAATACAGATTTTTTTTATTTAAACGAGTAATAGTAGTAAATGAATAGGTAACTATTAGAATTAATCAAAATGGTCACCACTCATTGCTATGGAAAAGCAGTTTTTGCTAAGCACTGGTCTTCAGTGGCAATACTGAATTGAATTAAGCGGAATTGTGCATTGTTTAGCATATTTAGTTATGGACTGCACTTGCTATGATTATGAATAGTTACATACAGTTTCGCATGAGGCGTGCCTGTAAAATATTTAAAAAAAAACTTGCGCAAATATGCTCAACAATGTAGGTAATAATAATATTTCGTTTCAAAGATGCAAGAAAAAACCTGATTTAATTTAGGCCCAAAAATTTCCCGAAAACGAACAAAGCCTTAAAATACCCACCTCTATTAAAAGGTAACCCTTAAAGATTATCTTAATTAGATTACCCCGTCCATAAAACGAAGATCCCTCTCCTGATAAGAATCGATGGGAAATAAAAGGACTTCTGAAATAGCAGGAGGTCTACCTAATATGGTCGAGTTTTAATAGAGTATCATAGCTTTTGACTGCTTTGTTTTAATAATAAGGAAAATGTTATTTTGTAATTTGTTTAGTCAAAGGATAATTCGGTAAATAATTTTCTGAGCACAGGGTTATCTTTTTGGTCAAAATTCACTGAAGGGTCTATTAATGGGCTCTCATGAGGGCTAAGAATAAAATCGGTCAAGTACGAGTTAGACTCGCGCACCAACGACGTTTCCATAGGAATTTGTAGGTATCTATATCTATACTAATATTATAAAGAGGAAAGATTTGATTGTTTGTTTGTTTGTATGTTTGTTTGTTTGTTTGTTTGAATTGAATAGGCTCCGAAACTACTGGACCGAGTTAAAAAATTCTTTCACCATTAGAATCCTTAATTTTCCGTGATGAACATAGGCTATATAATATTTTCAAAAAAGTTAGGGATCCGCATGAAAAATTCAATAATTGAACCGTGGGCTGTATATTCAACCTCTTTTTCTATTATGGCGCGTCAGAATAGAAAAAGAGGTTGTATAGCGCACGGTGCTTGCTTTTTCTCTACGGCCAGTGTCAGTTTTGGAATGTCGAGTCAATGTCAAAAACCCCAATGCTGTTAAAAAAAGTAAAGATCCGTATGAAAACTGTGAAACCCATCGTTTTAGTGTGTATAATTTCTGAAATTTTTGTTTAATACCCGTGCGAAGCCGGGGCGGGCCGCTAGTGGTTTATATAAAGAGTTAGGCAGCGTGAAAGATGTTCTTTAATTTTGTATTTATTCACATAATTTGTATTTAATTGTATTAGGCTGTTCAGCGTGTTCAGCTAAGGCGTCAATTTGATATTAACTCCATTGGGTATTGGGTCATGTTGTTAATAAGCCGTTTAGAACGTTCTCTTCAATTTACATAATAGACTGGATCAGTTGAGCTACCTGTAGATTTTTCTGCAATTGTCTGCGGTAAGCTCAATAATTATTGAGCAATACCTATTATAACGTAGGTAGGTTGAATACCAACACCCTAGATGCTAAAGTCAAAGTTTAATACCGGGCATACAGTCTGTAGACAGACAGCAGCTTTTGCTAGACAGCAAAAGAAACAGAGGTAGACAGACTAAGAGATGGAAAGAAAGAAAGAAGAAAGAAAGAGGATGACTTCAAGAAAATAGCGGGTCCAACATGGACTAGAACAGCAAAAAATAGGACAGAATGGAGATCTTTAGAGGCCTTTGTCGGAAGACAAGTTGATGAATAAAAACAAAAGAAAACCTTTTGCCATTAAAAAGATATTAAAAGTTTATTTAGTTAATTTAATTAAAATATATTAAAAGTTTATTTAGTTAAAAATTGCTATTAAGGCCAATAGTACGAGTTCATAATTTAGTTCGATAAGCAGTAGACACATAAGCTATGTAAACTCAAAGTTCAACAATAAAGGCTTTATTTTTATAATTATATATATAGTCCGTAACCGAAATCAACTGTGACATAATCATCATATCTGTTAATAGAGGTAGTATTGATATTAACTTCAAATTGATACATTCGCGGTTCCTGAGTAATAAGGGCCAGGAATCCTAAAATTTTATTTTCAATAAAGTTTTTCTAGTAAGAATTTCTAACAATTTCCAGACAAAAATTAATAGCATGTGCAGCGGAAAACGTGCACATTCTAATTCGAAATCGGGCGAGTGACAAATGTTAAGATAATTAAACCTGCGAAACCAAAAACTGATTAGATTTCTTCGCATATTATGTCATTACCTACTATTAAATTTTTTTTTACAGAAATGTGGTAAACATTTCTGGTTTTGTATCCACTTTGTTTACAGAAAACACATTGGATTTTAGACCCGAGTATAGCAGGAAAACATTAAGTTAAAAATATACAATTATTTCTAACTAAAACATAAAGAACCAAGTCTGGTTGCTTCCGAGAAACATAAATTTAAAATTTCAAACAAGTCGGTTACACGGAAAGTTATTTTTACACTGTATTTTCCACTGAATAAATTTTATAACTTAAATTATTGACTAGCGCTCCCCCCGGCTTCGCACTACTATTAAACAAACATTTCAATAATTATAAGTTTTTACACACACTTATATTTCGTGTCACATTAATACAGCTTTCATACAGATTCCTATTTTTTTTAAAGTACCTATTTATGTAGCCTAGGTTGATCGGAGAAGATGTAGGATATTAATGGTAAATTGTTCAAATCGATCCAGTAATTTAGGAGCCAATTCAATTTAAACAAACAATCAATCAAATCTTTCCTTTTGTTAATATTGGTATAGACTTTGTATATCAGTTATATTATCTATCTATCTATCTATATAATACAACACATTATGTACAAACAAAATAACCAGATCGTAGCATTTGTCCAAAGAAGCGAGTCGAACCCCAAACAGCGTCGCAGACGGATTCCGTCGCGCCACATCGATCCTCAATTTTAATTTTATTTTTACTACAGATAGACCTCCATTTTACCACGATCACGATCTCATCTGATGGAAAGTCAAGATCTGGCTTCCAAAGCCTTTACACAACATCATTCTAATGTTGTGTAAATTTAATCATTCTAACAACTAATGTTGCCTGAAATAAATCAGTTATTATTATTATTATTTTTCGCAACTCCATTAATAATTTCTTATGAACCAATTAATACATCCCAACCCTTTCACACGTTGATGATCATGTTAAAAGGTACCTTTAAACCTCAAAAGACTAGGGTACCGTATAATTTCTAAAAACGACACTTGAAAGGCGAAAGCGAAAGTGCCCTGACTCCCTCTTCGTGTGAATCCAATTACCCCCTCTCCCCTTTTCCATTTACACCGACGTGTACTTGTTAGATCAGCGTAATATGATTCTGTTAGGCTTCGAAGGTATTGATAATAAGTGCTGAGAGGTAAACTGAAATGTCACTCGATAAATTAACCTTATGAATTTCGATAGTGATCGCGGTTTTGTAGTGCCTCAGGTATGTTAATAATGAAAAAAGTCTGCAACTGACTTACAATAGGTTGTTCTTTGATTGAGATATAAAAAACTTGTGTTAGAGGTTAGATCTTCTTTTTTAACAAACGTTACAGATTACCGTGTTTAATAATATTTAATGTACCAAATTAACAACATTAAAGTATTTATCGCGTGCCTTTTGTTTTCCCCTCCGTTTCCAACGCGTTGCAGCAATAGTGGTAAAGAAAAACTTAAAATCTGCCATCTATTCAAGTTATTCTACTGTATATTATATTAACAAAAAGGAAAAAGGAATATGTGCGATTTGTCTATTATGATTGTGACTATTTTCGCCCGTACGAAATGGCAAACGGCATCACTGCTCACATAATCCATAGAAGCAGTAACATCGTCCTTAATGCGTTATACACAAAATTCTGTTGTCATCTGATGTATAAATAGGTGATTAACAGATTAAAAAGAAATTAACAAGTGAAGTTTAATCGCTATTATATGAATAAGTTCCATTAGTAAAAAATAACTAAATACTTTAACCTTCGTTTTTCGTAAAAAAGCATTTTATTTTATTTAGATTCTGTTTCAAATTGACACAGTTGGGCACCTTAAGCATGCCTTAACCTTACTTAAGTTTGACCCCATGTGTCATGTGCCCTATAAATGCCATGTCACTGTAGCAGTATAGCTATATATTTGCTTAAAATCCTGTCAGAAAACAGCGCAGAGATATTTTCCCAAAACCCGCCGAAAGTCTTGGAAAAACACATGTTTTCCAACACTGACAAATTCGTAAAACGTTTGCACCCTGCATAATCCGTCCTATCTTTGAAGCGCAAAAACAAGGCAACAGTAAAATATGTGCAGGCATAAAACAAAGTTTAGCGAACCACAAAATTTTGTTTATTCCGTTTGCAGCACACATCATTTACTGCCTTCTTTATTTCGCGCTTATAATGATGTCACAGCATAGATAATGTTCAGCTGGGTATCTCTTTTGGTCTTTCTCTTCATAAATTCACCATTTCGTTACAGTAAAAAAGATTAGATGTTATTGATACTTTTTCCCAATATGATTTAGTGTACGAATTGCTGATTCATTTGGAATAAATGAATGAATAAAGTTAGACAAAAATACGTAATAAACTTAGATTAACATACAGAGTGTAAAGCCAGTAACAAATTGGCTCCATCTCAGCAAGAGTTGGTTGACAAGCAAGTTAGCAATCAACGATGGCCTTCCGTCAGAGTCACATGTTGTCTATTGACTAGCAAATTAAACCAAAAACATAATATTTCGTCAAACCAGCTGTTTTATCTTCCCTGCGTCTGCGCAAAGGGCAACAAATCCTCGTTACGCGTATCCCGGTTGTCTTTGATTTATTTCCTTTTGGCGGGAATTTAAATTGAAGCTTCCAACACCTTGTTTAAGAGGTAATATAGGGTTAACGTGACGGAAAAATTGGATATTTACGACGTAATTATCCATATTTTACTGTTGGGAGTTATTTTTTTAAGGTTTTTCGTAATGCTATATAATGTAGTTTGCTCCTCGCAAGCTTGGCAAAGAAAATCTATATTGAAGTGGGCGTAGCTTAACCTGGGTCGTAGCAAATTACGGGTTCGATAACCGTTCATATAGGTATATAAAAAATAAATTAAAATAAAATCAGATTAATCAAAAAGACCCATATCGCATCAAACGTAGAAAATATAAAAATTGCACAAAAAGTTTAAACAGAGATGGTAGGGGATGCAGTTTCAGAAAAGCTACGTGTCGGCCATAGTAGGTACATTGTAACCCTAGGGTTGGAAGTACCTTATTTAGTCCCGAAACCGAGAGCACCAATAGTTCCAGGGACTAAATAAGTTACTTTCACCCGTGGTAAACATAGTGGTTATTATTATGAAAAAAAAATGAGTCAATTTTATTTCCCACTATTGCTTTAGGCTCTTCTCTGAAATCAGGCGTAAAATCCATATAATATGAATCAGATGAACTCATTTTAATACAAACAAAACTCAACAAGAGAAAACAAATGAATATCGAATTGCCGCTTTCCCGCTTTTTTTCTTGCTTTTTTTTGACAACTTATTTACTTATATTGAACAGAAATATACAGTCTTATATTATATACTAAATCATTGATGTTATATCATTCACTGCGCTGTGTGAGAATTCATCTCGGTTTCGGCATGATCGCGTAAGATCTGACTAAAGAACATACCAGAGGATACGGAAGATGTTCATATACACAGAAGGAAGCTTCTTTCTGTGTATATTAACATCTTCACAGAGATCAAACAATCTGGTTTGATCAAAAACAGCGCGCTTGGCGCCTGCCGCGCGTGGTATTTTTGACCAAACCCTTGTTTAGGGAGGCATGTTTAGTAGTGTTTGATATTATGGCCTGATGTCATAACGCTTTACTAGAGTACTAGCGAATTATGTATGAAATGTATATTTTATTTATCAGGCTAAACCTTTATTAACAACCTTTATTACAATTATATACCTAACTAAATTAGAACTAGTGTTTATAATTTAAACAATTGAGTTAAGTGCCGACTGTTGGAAACAAAGTACGGGTAGCTCAACTAATCCATTTCAATACCAGTTGGAAGTGTACCTTAGATGACATTCAGCTGAGACTGGATCTATTTAGCCGCGCACTAGAGAAAGACCAATTTCCTAAATTTGACTTTACACGTGGTGTTTTTTTGTGTTGTTTTATTAGTTATTACTTATTTTATATTATGTTTGGTTTAAGCTTAAATGTTTTAAGTATGTTTTTCTCTTGTAAGAAGTCTCTCTCTCTGTTTTTCGTGTGTGTGCAAATAAAGTTATATTCGATTCTATTCTAGATGCATGTAGTATATTATTAAATATTGCTGGACAATCCCCACAGCATCTAGCCCCAAGCTAAGCGATGCTTGTGTTATAGGTATTGATATCAATCAGTTAAGCCAGTGGATTATTTGCAACATTATGTGGTAAGGTCCATTGTAAATACTTGTTTTCATTTGGATACTTGATTGTAATTTAAATGATTGACCATTTGTTACACAGATATTTTTGTATCATACATAACTGCTAGAACACCCGAAAAAATATCAACCAGATCGTAAAGATTTGTCCTGCAATCAGTGGGAATCGAATCCGCAACCCCTTGCCTGAAACTTTACTTACCGCACCACAGTCGTCAATTTAAATTAAAACTGAAAACTATTTAAACGTATCTCACTCTGACATATGAAAGTAAAAATCAAATTGGCGGGAAGCGTTAAACTTCAGGCTATTTTTGCATAACTCAAATAATACATCTAAAATTCAAAAGCCTATTTCAACCAGCAGTGGATGAAGCTAACGGAACGTAAAGGTAATTTCAGAAAAGCTTTTCAAAAAGCCTTAATCGTTCAGAAAATATGGAACGGCGAAAAATATTTAAACAAAAATCGCTGGGTGGTTGCAAACTTGGCAAGTCTGACAGGTGAAAAGCGGACTTAAGGGATGGGGTTAGGGGTGGATTTGCAATGGATAGGATGTGAGGTGGACCTACTGATCCGCTGACGTGGTAGCTGGATTGGCACAATTATTGTTCTCGAAGGATAGGGAGGGGAAACGATCGATGGTTTTATCGATGTTTAGGTTTATCGATAAGATGTAATGTAACTTTTTTGGCAATATTTACTTTTACGAAACGGTATGGGACACCTGCTCGATGGACCGACGAAATTTTAGCAGAAAGTCGATGGATTTATATGACTCAGAGCTAATATATTTTACAAATAACTTTACTAATGTGTTTTAAGCATCTTATTAGGGACGCCTATGTTTTTAGTCGAACCCGCAACCACCTACGTCGCATGCGGACCTTCGCCCACCGCGCCACACAGGTCATCTTTGTGTTGACGTTTGTAGGCTGACTACATGATTAATGATTTAAAAGACTATTCTTTAAAAATGCAAAATTAATTTAAATTTTTAGGAAAACGTAGGTACATATGATTTTAAAGTCTCCTTTTAGAATTATCACTTACCCGTTTTCGTTATTTCACAAATCGTAGTACCTAACTGACGGTCAATTACGACGGCGTATTTACCTGAAAAAAAAAATATTTTATATTATATAAAGCTTAAAAACCACTCACTCACTGACTGACTGACATAATTGTTCTCCTTGATGGTGGAGGGGGAGGTATGGTTTTTTTTACAGAATCGTATAGAGGGTATCGGGGGGACCTAGGGAAAATTCCGACTTTTCCAAATTTGCCCCCCCTTCTCCCCCCCCTTTAGGGGGGCTCCCAAACAGAGCCATACTGAATGTTCTTTTTTGTGGGGTTGTATAGAGGGGGTCAAATGGTTTTAAGGTAGGTAAAAACTTTTCCCCCCCTTTGCCCCCAGACCCCCCCTTTTGAAGTTGCTACCGGAAAGAGTCGAAATAGAAAAAAATTGATTGCAGCACCGTATAGAGGGTTCCTTCTCGTGTTGAAAAATAAAAAAAAACACCCCCCCCTCCATGCCCATTTTCACCCCCCCTTTTTGTATCTCCCAAACAGTTCGACCTAGAAGAAAAATTTTTTCACAGTCATGTAGAGGAGAAAAAGTCATTTTAAACGCCAAAAAAATTTTTACCCCCCTGACCCCCCAGACCCCACTTTTTTATAAAAAACCGAAAATTGACCAAATTTTGAGCTTTTTTTTCGGGTGGAGCATTGTGGCGAGCGAAGCGAGCTGCAATGCGACTACGGGGAACAGCACGGCGAGCGAAGCGAGCTGTGCTGTGACCCCCCATGACCCCCTACGACCCCCCAAAAACCCCCTCTCCAAGGAGGCAAGGGAGCATTGCGGCGAGCGAAGCGAGCAGCAATGCGACTAAGGGGAACAGCAAGGCGAGCGAAGCGAGCTGTGCTGTGACCCCCCATGACCCCCCATGACCCCCTACGACCCCCCAAAAACCCCCTCTCCCAGGAGGCAGGGGAGCATTGCGGCGAGCGAAGCGAGCTGCAATGCGACTAAGGGGAACAGCAAGGCGAGCGAAGCGAGCCGTGCTGTGACCCCCACGTACCTCCACACCCAGCAAGCGGGTGGAGCATTGCGGCGAGCGAAGCGAGCTGCAATGCGACTAATGGAACAGCACGGTGAGCGAAGCGAGCCGTGCTGTGACCACCACCTTCTTCCAGCAGGCGGGGAGCATTGCGGCGAGCGAAGCGAGCTGCAGCTGCTAAAGGGAACAGCACGGCGAGCGAAGCGAGCCGTGCTGTGACCCCCACTCTCTTCCAGCAGGCGGGGAGCATTGCGGCGAGCGAAGCGAGCTGCAATGCGACCAAGGGGAAAATCACGGCGAGCGAAGCGAGCCGTGCTGTGACCACCACCCTCTTCCAGCAGGCGGGGAGCATTGCGGCGAGCGAAGCGAGCTGCAATGCGACTAATGGAACAGCACGGTGAGCGAAGCGAGCCGTGCTGTGACCACCACCTTCTTCCAGCAGGCGGGGAGCATTGCGGCGAGCGAAGCGAGCTGCAATGCGACTAATGGGAACAGCACGGCGAGCGAAGCGAGCCGTGCTGTGACCACCACCCTCTTCCAGAAGGCGGGGAGCATTGCGGCGAGCGAAGCGAGCTGCAATGCGACTAAAGGGAACAGACTGTGACCTGTGACCCCCACTCTCTTCCAGCAGGCGGGGAGCATTGCGGCGAGCGAAGCGAGCTGCAATGCGACCAAGGGGAAAATCACGGCGAGCGAAGCGAGCCGTGCTGTGACCACCACCCTCTTCCAGCAGGCGGGGAGCATTGCGGCGAGCGAAGCGAGCTGCAATGCGACCAAGGGGAACAGCACGGCGAGCGAAGCGAGCCGTGCTGTGACCACCACCCTCTTCCAGCAGGCAGGGAGCATTGCGGCGAGCGAAGCGAGCTGCAATGCGACTAATGGAACAGCACGGTGAGCGAAGCGAGCCGTGCTGTGACCACCACCTTCTTCCAGCAGGCGGGGAGCATTGCGGCGAGCGAAGCGAGCTGCAATGCGAGCAAGGGGAACAGTACGGCGAGCGAAGCGAGCCGTGCTGTGACCCCCACTCTCTTCTATGAGGTGGGTCGGATTGCGGTGAGCGAAGCGAACCGCAATTTGACAACTGTCACACTGCAAGGCGAGCGAAGCGAGCCTTGCTGTGTGACCAAACACCCACACATATGGATATCGTTTTCGACTAAATCAAACACGTAGATTACGAAAAAGATGTCCATTTTCAAATCCAAGATGGCTGACAGTTTACTATCGCAGATTTTACACATGGATATCGATTTCCATCAAATCAAAGACGTTTTAGGTTATGAATAGTTACAACTCCTACGACGATAAGGCCGCCTAAGGCGAAGCACAACCCCCGAGCTGCTTGCAGCTCGGGCACATATACCCTCTAGTTTTTATTATATTAACTCTAAAATATTATTAAACAAAGCATAACATTTTCTGTGCAATCTTATTTCCCGGAAAATTAAATACAAATGAAAACTAGAAAATTTTATAAAGTTTTCTAGAAGCGGATGATTAAATTATTTTAAAGAAATATTGAAAACAGAATTGGCAATCGAGAAAATGTATTCCAGAAGATATTTCTAATGAATATGCATGGATGCCGCTCATCAAAAGCGCTAAATTAGCTTTTACCATCCTGGTTTTGGCTGAACACCATTATCTACCCGAGATACACAGTATGTAGAACCTTTATTAAAAAATAAAATTACAAATAAATAAAATCAAATTAGTACTAGTATTCACAGTTAAACAATTGAGCTAATTGAAGACTGTGGCAATCAAACTATAGGTAGCTCAACTGATCCATTTCAATAACAGTCGGAATTGTACCCAAGACGCTGGCTGCATTGCCTAGCTGTGTGACAATGCTGATGCGCTGCGCCAGATACTGACCAGCTCTCGGTTCACACGTCGCTTCGAACAGACGCTCAGATAATATTTAGGAACTATTGTAAAAGAGCGCTGGTTTCAGCTAAAACCAGTAGGATAATAAGATAATAAGGCCGCCAATTCTTATTCAATTGCACATACACAATAACTATTGGATTGCATAATTAAAGTTTTCATACATATCCTTACTGTTTTGAAAATATTGTTTAGCCTTAATCATCAGGCATAATGTAGGAGTCTAATGGTGAAAGAATTTTTCATATCGGTCCAGTAGTTTGGAGCCTATTCAATCCAATCTAACAAACAACCAAATCTTTCCTCTTTATAATATTAGTATAGTCTATTCATTGTTGTAGTTCTGTTGAGCTTTTCTATCTATATCTATACTAATATTATAAAGAGGAAAGATTTGATTGTTTGTATGTTTGTTTGTTTGTTTGAATTGAATAGGCTCTGAAACTACTGGACCGAGTTAAAAAATTCTTTCACCATTAGAATCCTTAATTTTCCGTGATGAACATAGGCTATATAATATTTTAAAAAAAGTTAGGGATCCGCATGAAAAATTCAATAATTGAACCGTGGGCTGTATATTCAACCTCTTTTTCTATTATGGCGCGTCAGAATAGAAAAAGAGGTTGTATAGCGCTCAATGCTTGCTTTTTCTCTACGGCCAGTGTCAGGTTTGGAATGTCGAGTCAATGTCAAAAACCCCAATGCTGTTAAAAAAAGTAAAGATCCGTATGAAAACTGTGAAACCCATCGTTTTAGTGTGTATAATTTCTGAAATTTTTGTTTAATACCCGTGCGAAGCCGGGGCGGGCCGCTAGTTAAAAATAAAGCTGCAATAAACAAGAAAGCCTGAGTGAAAACAGTTTCAGTGTAACTTAAAACTCGCTGAAACTTGGTATCAAATGAGCAATGTTCCTCCGAACAATCAAGTATCTTCAAACTACAGCGTTACAAGATTTCTTAGTTTACAGGAGTATTTTAAAACTTTGCACTCTCGGGGATAAATAATAAAGTTCGTATTACAGTTTTCGCGAAACTGTTGAAAGGAAAACCTGAAATTCGGAAGCTTTTACCGGCCAGTAATTATATCTAGCCCATTAATTGGACTTATCATAGGTTTGCTTTTATATTACTATTAATAATATTAAACAGAGGAACGGTTTGCGATTTGATGGTTTGTTTGAATTGAATAGGCTCGGAAACTACTGGACCGATTTGAAAAATTATTTTACCTCTATATTCCTAGGTACATATGTACAAGCAGAGGACTGGCGGGAAACTGTGCAGGATAGAGAAAAATGGCAACACTACGGGTCGCTGAGACTTCCAACTGGTATTGATATGGATCAGTTGAACTACCTATAGTTTGTGCGCAACAGTCTGCTGTTAGCTCAATTGTTTCAATTGAAGATACTAGTTGTAATTTGGTTATTTAATTGTAATTTACTTTGAT
The DNA here is from genome assembly GCA_963931895.1 of Eupithecia pulchellata. Classification (NCBI taxonomy): domain Eukaryota; kingdom Metazoa; phylum Arthropoda; class Insecta; order Lepidoptera; family Geometridae; genus Eupithecia; species Eupithecia pulchellata. The sequence goes on along the minus strand of OZ007546.1, from coordinate 5,306,816 downwards.
AATAAAGGTTTTATCACCAATTTATTGTATACTAGCGGCCCGCCCCGGCTTCGCACGGGTATTAAACAAAAATTTCAGAAATTATACACACTAAAACGATGGGTTTCACAGTTTTCATACGGATCTTTACTTTTTTTAACAGCATTGGGGTTTTTGATATTGACTCGACATTCCAAAACTAACGCGCTGGCCGTAGAGAAAAAACAAGCACCGTGCGCTATACAACCTCTTTTTCTATTCTGACGCGCCATAATAGAAAAAGAGGTTGAATATACAGCCCACGGTTCAATTATTGAATTTTTCATGCGGATCCCTAACTTTTTTTAAAATATTATATAGCCTATGTTCATCACGGAAAATTAAGGATTCTAATGGTGAAAGAATTTTTTAACTCGGTCCAGTAGTTTCGGAGCCTATTCAATTCAAACAAACAAACAATCAAATCTTTCCTCTTTATATTATTAGTATAGATATTGCATATGTTCATCAAAGATAACACAGGATTCTAATGAAAAATATTTTTTAATCGATCCAGTAGTTTCGGAGCCTACAATGAATAAAAACAATCAAAATCCTCCTTATAATAATTAGTACATATTATTTGCCGAATGCTTCATTGAATGGTTGATTCCAAAATGCCTATTTGTTTGTTAAATGTGAAAATTTGTTGAATGAAATGATTTATTATTTAATAAGCTGTGAATTTATTTGTGGATGCTAATTCGTGTATCGTTGATTGGTTATTAAATTTTACTTTGTAGTTAAATGTTGATGTATTCAAATATGTATTTCATTACTGAGTCTATTGGAAAATTATTATTTTAATCATAATCCTTTGACTTGTAATGCGTATGTAATATTTCTATACTAATATTATAAAGAGGAAAGATTTGATTGTTTGTTTGTTTGTTTGTTTGTTTGAATTGAATAGGCTCCGAAACTACTGGACCGAGTTAAAAAATTCTTTCACCATTAGAATCCTTAATTTTCCGTGATGAACATAGGCTATATAATATTTTCAAAAAAGTTAGGGATCCGCATGAAAAATTCAATAATTGAACCGTGGGCTGTATATTCAACCTCTTTTTCTATTCTGACGCGCCATAATAGAAAAAGAGGTTGAATATACAGCCCCCTTTTGGAATGTTGAGTCAATGTCAAAATCCCCAATGCTGTTAAAAAAAGTAAAGATCCGTATGAAAACTGTGAAACCTATCGTTTTAGTGTGTATAATTTCTGAAATTTTTGTTTAATACCCGTGCGGAGCCGGGGCGGGCCGCTAGTTTTGAATAAAGTTAGGGATCAAACCCAACCTAATAGGTATATATTTATTTTTTATTAAATACCCGTACGAAGCCGGGGCGGACCGCTAGTATTCTAATATCTAAGTTCTGTTGTTTCATCGTCGTCCTTCTATTATATTTTTTTCCGCTTGTCGGTTAAATTTCGAAAAAAAAAAAGAAGTGAGAGACATTGCGTCATATTATTGAAGTCCAAACGATGAATTTCAAATAAATTTACGCATTCGATGACAAAGTGACATAATTTTTTTATATTCTACCATAGACAACGATCCAAAAGCTCTAAGGGGGTTCCATTGCGTTCATTATTGAAGTTGAAGGAACAAATTTCAAATAAAACGCATTCGATGACGAAGTGACGTATTTTTCTCTATTCTATTTTACAGCTCGTCAGTTTTCGAACTCGTTATGTGTTATCGTTAAATAGCTACGTTTATAGTTATCGAATCTTCGGGAGATCTTCATCTTACACACACGTAAAGTATAAAGCACTGTCCCAACACTAGCAGTCGATAGATTGTTTGCGTTTCGCCGACGTGTCGCTACTTGCTCTTACAGAACGGTAGTTTCTAACCGTTTACTTGCATTTAATATATTTTTCATACTTTACGCTCGTAAAATAGACTTTATTCGACATGTAAGTCTAAACGAAATCAAGTGATTTTAGCCGTTTTAGCTCAAAAATCAGCAGGCTTTACCAAATTAAAAAATCGAATGAGATCTCTTAGTTCGAATCTCCTTGGTCAACATTTCCATCCATATCTTGAGGTTTAAAATTCGAACTCATTACTCAGTTTGGAATAATGAACGTTACTTCCAAGGGAATTATGAGATTGAATTTGGAACATCAAAATAATATAACCAAGATCCGTACCATGAAATCTTCTTCGATATTCGAACTAACCTCTGTTCAGAAGGCGGAATGAAAAACAACATTATGGTTTTAGCAAATTGACACTTCAATCAGTGATTATATGCTCTGTGACTTCAATGACTAAATCTATTTTACCGCGAAACTTACCATACGTAACGTAACGTATTTATGTACCTACCACATAAGTTTCGTACGATCTAATCAATTCCATTGTAAATTGAGGGTTTTCGTACCAATAGTCAATTTTAAGATAAATAATTTGCAGTGGCTGCCCATGATAATGGAAAAATATAAGTACTTTTACATTGACCGCTTTGACGCAGTCCCGCCTAAGTACGATATGCAAATATTTGTTCAGGGAGTTTTGGTCGTTCTATATGTGTAATAAAATATATATCTATGTAATATATTGTATAAAGTAAATCACCCATAACACAAGCTCTGCTTAGCGTGGGGAAGGTGTATGCTGGGTGGATTGTCAATTTAATTTTTTTTATCGCTAAAAACACTTCTTTAACTGCATGTGAGTAGCGAAAAAGGCTTAAATTGGAATTCGAAATAGGACCAGAGACGAATGAAGGCTTTCAATTGCAAACTCAACCTGAAAAAAATATTTCGCGATTTCCTCCGACGAGTACGACTGTAAAATCTTTTCTACCAATATTTTGTTAGTTTTTCAATATTTACGAAAAATAACTAGGAATTTATGGATTCTAAATCCATGCAGAGCAATGATTTGAAAAAAAAATTGCTTTATGAGCATTAGCTAGCCCACCTCTGGAAAAATGTAATGCACTATCTGCAGATATTTTTTCAGGGTGTTCTGGTCGTTTTCTATAAAAAGTAAAAAATATCTAAGTAATATATATATATATATATATATATACCAATCTTATAAAGTATACATGTCACTGTAAATTAGCTATAGATTTAATATTAACTTCCTATAAAACGCAAACAAAAGAAAGAAAAAACAGTATTTTTATGCTAAGTATAAAAATTAGAGTATTTATTGTGATTATTAGTTTTTTATTCAAATATTGTTCTAAATTGCCAGTCCATCCAAAGGTTGCCTGGAACAAAACGTTCATAGCTATAAGGCCGTGCTTTGTACTTCCTTTTCTGCATGTCTGTTTTTAATGTTCGAACATCAATTTCAGCTGTTTTATCAGATCATCATAAATAAAATAGCAAGATGTACCTATTTGTATAATCCCTTTTTAAAAGCATCTCCAAAAATATGATTGGTTGGTATTTGAAATATCGAGGGCAAAATGGCCAAACCTAAATCATTCGTTAGATATGAGATGTCAACACACGCGCTCCTTTTATCTAGTGAAATATGATCGGAAAGCGGGTCACTGGATTCCACTTCGAATTTAGGTTTGTGGTCTTGAACGAATACATCGTGATGAATATCTTCGGATTTTTTCATCAATCTAGTTAAAATTTGTATCTATACTAATATTATAAAGAGGAAAGATTTGATTGTTTGTTTGTTTGAATTGAATAGGCTCCGAAACTACTGGACCGATTTGAAAAATTCTTTCACCATTAGAATCCTAAATTTTCTGTGATGAACATAGGCTATATAATATTTTCAAAAAGTTAGAGATCCGCATGAAAAATTCAATAATTGAAACGTGCGCTGTATATTCAACCTCTTTTTCTATTATGGCGCGTCAGAATAGAAAAGGAGGTTGAATAGGTGCTTGCTTTTTCTCTACGGCCAGTGTCAGTTATGGAGTGTCAAGTCAATGTCAAAAACCCCAATGCTGTTAAAATAAGTAAGGGATCCGTATGAAAACTTTGAAACCTATCGTTTTAGTGTGTATAATTTCTGAAATTTTTGTTTAATACCCGTGCGAAGCCGGGGCGGACCGCTAGTGTAAAATATGTGGATAGCATAATTTATGTTTCTATTAATAAAGAAAATCTGAATTAAATAACATAACTTACTTAGAACTATTATTATTTACAACTGAAACCATTGAGGTAAGTGTATTGCAAATAACTCAACTTGTCCATAATACCTCAACTTGTCCATATTTACATTTTTTTTACAGTTTTTCATGCGTTGCTGTAACGCAAGAAAAACATATTCTAAGTCGAGGAATAATTATAAGAAGGTACCCAAATTAGGCTACAAATAGATCCTAACTCAGTTCTTCCGTTTACTATACGAGCACTTCCGTTTGGGTTCCGGTGAGTTGACGGAGAACACTTCGTATGATGAATCGATTTGTGATATCTCCATCCCCCTTTCACTCCAGGACAAGACGGCACGGCGCAATACCATCCCTACTTGGTCTCGCACTAAGCAAATTTCCTGCAACTTCACCACTTCGTGATACACCATCGGCCACATCTTCATTTTGCATCAGGTGAGATCGTAGTCAAACGGAGGTTAATCTACCTCTATACTAATATTATAAAGAGGAAAGATTTGATTGTTTGTTTGAATTGAATAGGCTCCGAAACTACTGGACCGGATTGAAAAATTCTTTCACCATTAGAATCTTAAAGTTTCAGTTATGAACATAGGCTATAGAATTGTTCAAAAAAGATAGGACACTGCATGAAAAATTCAAAAATAAAACCGTGTGCTATATATTCAAATTCATTTTTATTATGGCCCCGGAACTTGCTTTTCTCTACGGCCAGTGTCAGTTTTGGAGTGTCATAGACTTCATAATTTGTCACTATGGTGCGGGAGGCAAGTCAATGTCAAAAAGCCCAATGTTGCTAAAAAAGTTCGTATAAAAGGGGTATGAAAACTGTGAAACCCAACGTGTTATTATAATTTCTGAAATTAAATTTTTGTTTAATACCCGTGCGAAGCCGGGGCGGCCGCTAGTCAGGTATATAAAAAAGAGAACAATGAATAATAATAATATCCACAGGTGATCGGAATGCTCGCTTTTATTTCGCTCAAAGAATTATCATCATCATCAAAATGCTGACTGCGTTATTGGCACTCTGCCTTCTGGTGACGGCTTAGGTTTCTAGGATATAGATTTATTAGTGCATATACTAGTATAATTGTTTTATTTTGTTAAGTTTTCCTATAACCAGATTACCCAGTCCATCTATCAACACGTCAATAAGCTGGTTTTATAATCCTTTCATGTTCTCAATAAACTTGGGGATAGATGATGCTGTGTGGATTGTCCAACTTTATTATTATTTATTAAATAAATGCTGAAGCAGAGTGGTTAAAACACGATACAAATAATAATTTTACTGTATATGGACAAGTTTTAAATTCATAATAATGATCCATCACTCTAGGTTAGGTGATGTTACGGAGATGTCAGGTATTTTACTAAGGATTTACATTTTAATGGCTGTAATCATTTTCTAAGAACTCTTTGATGCTAAACAGCGTCTTGTCAAGTAAAAGACTTATTAATTATAGAATAGACCTTTTTAAATGTTAATAAGCTTCAACTGTAAGGGCAAAGCTCGCAAAATTGTTGAAATATTATTTTGGGCAGCTTTTCTTTTCAGGTCACGGGATCTCCTCGGAAGATGGAAGGGCGCATGTAGCGTCCCACACCATGTTATAAATAAAAAAAACAAATAATGCCAGACAATCCACACAGCATCATCTAGCCCAAGCTAAGCAGAGCTTGTGTTATGGGACTGTGATATATATAATATAATATTTTATTATACAAAGAAAACGTAAATAGTAAATGGAATATCTCAAATTCGGTTGCCAAGTTTACACAGATACGCCTATATATTCTGTGTTGTGTATTTTGGCCCGAAAATTGTACACAAGCTTACTTGAGTTCTCCCGAAGCTTTCAAATACTTTGAAAAGCAATTTGCCACTGTGAATGATTGTGAAAGGGCTATCATCCCATTTCCTCGTAAACTTTCTGAGGGTTGTTCGGGTAAATCTGCTTCCGAAGTTCGGGATTTAAAGATGTCAATTGGCTAGTGATAGATTTTTGTGGTAATCTTTACGACTTGAAAACTTGTTTTGGGTTGTTTAGAGATAGAGATAGATAAACATTTACTGACACAACCCAGTTACAGCACAGAACAAAAACAGTAATAATTATACGAATGCTTACAAACTAATACAAAATACTAGGACAAAATAACCTGTTTGAGCTTAGTTTTTGATAATTTATATGATATTAATATGTCACATCATATCACATTAATATGATGCTTAAAAATATGAAGCAAAAAAGGTTGACTACTTAATAAAGAAATCGAATTAGCTGTATTTAAAAGCAATCATTATTCAGCCAGATCACACTGCCTTGACCACGACAGTGTGTAAACCTGTTGAAAAGTCGGCAAAAATAGGTAAATAAATGCGATAAATACCCATTAAAATAATACTAATAAAATTATGTGTTCAGATCGCATAAAATTAAAACTTATCTTGGGGCACTTCCGACTGGTATGTATATGGATCAGTGATGGATCAGTTGAGCTATTGTAACTGACTAAAGATAGCTCAACACTAGTTTTAATTTTGGTTGTTTTTTCCGATTTTCTTTTTTAATAAAGGTTTTACCCATAAAAAATCTTTGCCGTAGATTTTATACATTTATTCACATTAGCACGTATGAGAAGAGTTTCCAAAAACATATTTAATTTACCTTTGAGAGGAAGTGTTGATGTAATAAATTGAGCAATCCAACACGGGGTTTAAGGGCTACATAGAGGGGCTTAAAAAGGCCCTTCCAAATAAACCTTTATAAATTGAACGAACAGGATCATTCAGTGTTTAATGTGTTTTAATGTTGGCAAGGTGTTTAATATGTTAAAAGGGTTTCGGATCAGATTCTGTATTGAAGGTAGATTGAGAATTTGTTGTATTTTATACACAAAACTTCTTTATGGCTGTTGTCCACTTATAACGAATTACCTAATTGATTTATAATTTCTAGTTAAGAATGAAGAGACATAAGCTTTCTAGTATTGTATTATATTGTAGTATTGTATTATATTGTAGTATTGTATTATTATATATTATAAAAAAATATATAAACTAGCGTCTCGGATTCGCATGGATTTTTAAAGAAATTTCAAAAACAATATATTTTTACATACCTACACTTACACACAACACGCTCGTGGCTTACATAATTTTAAGTAATTATAATTATATAATAATTTTGAGCTAATTATGAGCTAAAATTTTTCAAACTCGAAATCAATCTTTTTGACAAGGAATCGAGTTTTTTATTGTTTTGAACATTAAAATATAAAACTATTTTTATAAACGGCTCTAAATAGAAAGTTTTCATGGCTTTATTGCATTCCGAAAGAGATTTTAAAATAGCAGTCTATCGAATATCCAAAGTAATAAAAATATATATTTCAGCAAATATTTGCGTGCAGCTCAGTTTCGCAGGGACAGCACTTTGTAATTTAGTAAATGACTTTTAGTTGTTTGCTATAATGGGGTAAACATAATAAAAACTCAACGAAATCAAACCCTGCAGATATCGAAAGGGTTTGAGATATTAGGTATTTAAATTCCCAGAGACTACCCCGAGCCCGAAGGCTTATATAATAACCAAAATCTGCAAATAAAGGTTAAGAACAAACTTATGATACTTAAAAATGCACTGCGTTACAAAAATCTTCAAATTACGTTAAGTAAAAACTTATGATACTTAAAAATTCACGCGCGTTACAAAAACTTTCAAACTAGGTTAAGTACAAACTTATGATACTTAAAAATGCACTGCGTTACAGAATCTAAATAAATCTAGCAAACCATTTCATTATCCTGCAGAAAAATATTCTGAATCTTTCTCTTCTAAATGGAAAAATAACGTAGAATTTTGTTTTACATGTTAACCCCCGCTTGATAAATAAATCAGCATTTTTGCCGTAAATAAACGTTCGCTAAAAGCGAACATAAAATATAATCGGTAAGCGTAGTCCGTATCAGTTTAGCTGGTTCACTTGGATTAGGTTCGTGCGTCGTCTTTTGGAGTAAACAACCAAGTAAGCGCCAACTCGTGCGTTCTGCTAGGCAGCGTAAAATGTACCTAAACCTTTTGGTTCGATTCGTGCGTCGAGTACATTATATTTATATACAACAAATTTTTAACCATAGACTAGCTAAAGATTCAGATGTCTCATTATAATTATTTGAGGTACCTTTCATAATTCATTCTATATGTGAGGCTTTGCAATACATATATTATATATACAAAACGTTTATAATTAGAGTATGCACGGATCTGAATAAAGTTTGTAAAGATAACGATATCACGCATTGCCTCACCATCATGATGATGGTGATGATAGATAGCCTCATCACATAATCGTGATAATGAGGCAAGGCAGCCAGCGTCTTGGGGACGCCTCTGATTGGTATTGATATGGATCAGTTGACTTACCTGTTGTAACACCTTGTTTGAAACAGTGCGCAGTTAGTTAAATTGTTTCATTTGTAAATACTAAATCTAATTGGTTTATTTAATTGTATTTTTTATGCCCACGCGGTGGCGCTTGTGGGTCGGTATCTCGCTGAGGAAGAAAGGGGTTTCCTGTATTTCGTTTTGGCAAAAGTCATAGAACAAAAGATGTTCGTCGTTATTGATTATCTACCTATGTATAATATATCTACCTATGTATAATATATCTACCTATGTATAATATATCTACCTATGTATAATATATCTACCTATGTATAATACCCTGTATAATATATATTTAGTTTTTTGGACACTTAAATCGCCACAGCTAATTTCGACGATTATTAATCTTATGTTATTATTTTCTAAATTATACGATTGCATATCGCACTTGATATTAGTTCTGTCATTTAGCCATAACGGCCAAGATCCTCATTTCAAGAAACGACATCTCCCCGCCGATGTTTAAAATGATAAGAGAAACCTAGCTATTTAAAGCTGCCTATAACACTCACAAAAGCAAAGCTGTGCCAGAATTAGGTTGACCTATATCATGCACAATTCATATCCGTCCTTCGCACGGGAACCCGCCCTTTAGTACTCAGCCCTTCATTTAGAATTTCTCCTTGATTGAGAATTCTATTTCATTATATGGAATGGGACTGGTCGTTCATGATTTAGTCAGCATGGAATTTGAAACCTCGAGACAGATTCAGATTCAATAACTTTATTTCTAGGCTTTATTTCGTTAAATTTTATTTATTTTCATGAATAAACTAACTTGGAAATTAGGTGATCGCTACAGATTTCCAATATTTAAGTTGTTTGAATATTAAAATTAGAACCAGTACTTATCAGGTACTATATTTTTTTTAAATTTTATAACTACTAGTATTTTACATTTTAGTATACAGGGTGGAATTTTGTAATGCCACCTGGAGGGAAAGTACTCTTAATACTATAGATAGAAAATTGTACTCAAAGAAAACATTCCTTTAATTTTGAAAAGAAAGAAAACTGCATTCAAAGATTTTCGAAAATTCGCTTGCCACACCCGGGAATCGAACCGACTAAAATCTGTAAAAATTACACCCTGTACTTTTATTGCATAGATCGTTAGGATCAATAATAAGGATGAAATCTCTCTAACAAACTTAATAAATTAAATGAAAGGAAAACCATGAAATCTTAAATTACCTATACATAAATTGAATGGGTCAAGTTAAGCACTTTAACTTAAAGATCCATCTGTTTACTTGTGTCAGTAATTAATAATTATCATTGACGTCATTTATCCATTAAAAATGTCATTTTTAATTAATATTTAGATAAGACGATTGAAATTTGCACGTGTTTGTACCTAATGCAGACTCCTTTTTTAGATGCAACATAACTGCACTAACTGAGATAACTGAGATCACCAGATCTCACCCCTTTAGATTTTTTATTGTGGGGATATGTAAAAAATCTAATTTACATGAAATCAGCGAATGTAAACGTGTTGAGAGTTGAAGTTCAGAATACGATTTATAATATTCACCACAACACGTTATTAAAAGTTACTAGAAATGAATTCGTTAGAAGAATACATTTGTGTATCCAAGAAAATGGAGCCCATTTCGAGCAACTAATTAGTTTGTTGACTTTTTAATGAAAATAATTAAAATAATTTAAGATTTCATGGTTTTCCTTTCATTTAATTTATTAAGTTTGTTAGAGAGATTTCATCCTTATTATTGACCCTAACGATCTATGCAATAAAAGTACAGGGTGTAATTTTTACAGATTTTAGTCGGTTCGATTCCCGGGTGTGGCAAGCGAATTTTCGAAAATCTTTGAATGCAGTTTTCTTTCTTTTCAAAATTAAAGGAATGTTTTCTTTGAGTACAATTTTCTAACTACAGTATTAAGAGTACTTTCCCTCCAGGTGGCATTAAAAAATTCCACCCTGTATACAATTGAAACAATTGAGCTGACTGCAGGCTTTTGCAAACCGTCTACAGGTAGCTCAAATGATCCATATAAGCATTCCGAAGCCTCACCGAGACTCTAGCTGCATTGCCTCGCTGTATGCATACCTATGTATGTATGTATACAATCAAATCAAAATCAAAGTGCTTTATTTCCTTTAGACCTTAAAGGACTCTTAGAAATTGACAAATGCGCTGCGCATAATATTCATATTATATTAATTCACGTAACATTTTGTATGGCTCTCTCGTTTAACAATCTCAGTTTACAAACCACATGTATTCCTTACGTACACGTATATCTACGTCAACAGCCTGTAACGTTGTTTACGCAGTGTCAGACAGACCACAAACTGGTTGCGTTAGGTCTAGTTTACAATCTCCTAGGTTGGAGATATATTGTAAGATAGAATATACATATATCTATCGTATATGTATATTAGGTATAACTGCATCATTCAAGCCGAAATGAAGTCGATTTTCATTTTGATTTGATATGTATTTGGAATTAAGAAAGCCATTTGATTTTTAATTATGTTTTCTTTTTAGGTTTTTTCAGTATGCTTTTTTGGTTTGATATGTATGTATTTGGAACGAAAAAATGGAATTTGATTTGCATTTGTTTTTTATAATGTTTTCTTTTTGTTTATTTTTAGTACCTATGTATGTTTTTTGTTGTTATTGGTTAAGCTCATATTAAGGGTTCGTATTTTTTATTATATTGTTATAAATAACAGTTTTTGTGTTCTATATTTGGAGATTCGTAGATTAAAATTTAACCTTCTAAAAAAAATCTCAATGGTTATTATTTTTCAAATTGCGTTTGATCAACTGTCTTACGGGAGTTGAGTTTAATACAATGTGCGATCTATTTAAATACTTGTAGGTACTGTACTCATTGGTCAGTTTGATATTTATTTTTATAACTTTCATATTAAGTCTCCGGCTACGGGCAAATTTCTTCAAACGTTATACCAACTGAACTAGGTTCCTTCGAAAATTCTTACCTATCTAGGTACTCAAGTAATAAGAAAACGTGGTTTCTTATAGTTTATTGAAAAAAAAAATCGGTAGGAACCTAGATAATGCAATTTGAATACAAATAATAGCAGATCCTGTGACTGTGTAATAGCTTTTTTTTGATAAAATTAGGGCAGTTATGCGAAAATATTTTAGTGACTATACGGGAAACTCCGTATCTCTACCTAAACTTCACAAAATACAACTGTGTATAACAGAGGCAGTAAAAAAACTTACACGAACTGCCCAAGGCGAAATTTTGAAATTTCCTTTGTTCAAAGTAATAAATATAATATATATAGAGATGAATAGAATAGAGGAGGGAGCGCAATTTGGGTCAGGGCGTTTGCTTCCTATGCAAGCTGCATTGGGTTGACTCATGGTTCACTCTACAAGGTACAGTTGTTCCGCAAAACTTAGTAAACCAACCTTTGTTAGGGGTACCGTGGAAACAGGGTAAATGATAACTCTAACGCTGATAGTTCGCAACTTATTTACTAATTAGATTTAGGTAAAAATTAAGGTTAAATAAGGAACAATATTATAACGTATTGTATGGGACATAAGAGTGAAATTTAAATGGCCTTTAAATGAATTTAGGTTTACATGAGCAAGAACATATCATCACAAATTATACATCACGTATTGCAAGTAAGACTTTAGGGAAAATAGATTGTTCTGACCTTACACATTGTACATTGTGTACCCTGGCCACAAATAAGGGAAACAATGTTAACGTGTTACAAATTATCGCTGTTACATATCCAGAAAAACTAGATTTTACAATAATAATGTACATCACCTTACTTCATACAACCTTATTAAACAACTGAACTTTCGGCGTAAGACCACGGTGTGTTTACGCCCTTACGATGGACATCTTCATAGAGCGGAAATGGAAAATCTTGGGGAATCTCGTCAAAATCATGGCGGAATAATAACACGGAAGTGACGTCACCTTTGTGGTATACCCACAGTTTGTCAGTTTCGTAAAGTAGATTTCTTAGCTTCATAGCATTTTCCTGTACTTAGTGTTGACACATTTCTAACATGAATTGTTTGTAAACGTAGTACTTTTATACTCTGGTTTGAAAATGTCACATAATGTTAGGTATGTTTGAATTTATTAATGCTGCACAACCCCAATAAAATGCATTATAATAAATAAATAATTCTGTACTGTCAAACAGCATCATTAAGCTCCAATCAAGCTAACAAAGCTTGTGCTATGTGTACTAGATGATTGATATAGGTACATAATACTTTTAATTTTTAATAATTTTGCCAAATATTTTTATAATCAATCCACTAAAACACCCGAAATCTATCTACACAGCATTTTAAATGTACATACATTTCAAGGCGGGAATTAAACCAGCAACCTCATTAGTCGTAGGCGGACCTTTGCCCAGCGCCATAGAAGCCGTCATATAAACATAGTCAAGTCAACATTCCAATATTTAAGGCATGTCATTCGACTTGGAATAACATTTTTACCATTATTTGAGCTGCGATTATCATTGAACCTCCATTGAGCGAAGATGATCCTTCAGAAATGTCAAAAATGACAGATGGCGACAGAAATACGAACACCATCGATAATAGAAATAATAGAAATTGGGCGCCCAATGATAGATTATTAACGTTTTGTTGATCTACAGATGTGGCTGTCTCAGATATAGATATTGTATATAGATATAGATATTGTATATAGATATAGATATTGTATTGATATTGTACTCGGGTCACACGTCGCTTCGACCAGACGCTCAGATAACATTCTGCAGTTAGCTTATTTATTTCGTTTGTAAATACTAGATCTAATTTGGTTACTATAAAAGTTTACCTTTTAGCTTTGCCAACAAAACTTCTTTTCGTAATAGATTCTCAATGCATTCAGTAAAATTTATTATCTCTCTGTCTCTAACATTGTCTTCCAAACCTACCAATAAACGGTAGAAAATATGCAGTACTCTATTATATAGATACTTTTATTTACGACCTCGTAAAGTTTTCGCGACATCCCGCTAGGTGGCGCTATATATCAGCTACCAAGACCTTGGTACTCGGTATTTTATGACCGAGTTTCTATGTCTGATGAAAGACATATACAGGGTGGTTGGAAGGTGGGTGCAAAGCTGGTGGACGAAGGTAGTGTGGACTATTTTGAACCATTTAGGCCATAGTTGTCTTAGACGAAGTCTGACTATTTTTTTACCAACTTTTAAACATGTTTTTAAAAAGGTTCGAACAAAAAAGCACCATTCGTTTGTTTCAAAAATGGTTTTCGTAAGTCGTTTATGATTTTCGTGAATTTTAAAGCGCTATCCACACATTTCCGGGTCAGTTCCGGGTCAGGGCTATCCGTGTTCCGAGTTGTGTGAACAAGTTCATAAAATTTCCTGACCCCTGACACGGAGCTGTGTGAACAAGTTCATACAATTTGTACGAAACCGATTTTTTCCCCGTCCCTGACGGAACACGGCCGGGACGAGTTCCCGGAAATGTGTGGATAGCGCTTAAATGTCTGTAAAAAAATGTCAGATGCCTTAGATGCTAGAACATTTTTTTGTTAGATAACTTACACATATGTAAGTAAACTTACATTAAATAAAAAAGAATTCACTTACCTTTCAAACTGGCAATAACTGTAAAATTTTGAGGATTTTCCTTAAAAAATTCCTCCATAACAAAACTTGGTAAAAAAGAAATAGTCAGACTTCGTCTAAGACAACTATGGCTTAAATGGTTCCAAATAGTCCACACTACCTTCGTCCACCAGCTTTGCAGCCACCTTCCAATCACCCTGTATTACTGATGTGTTATGCTTGATTATACAAAGTGTCTCGGAACATATTACGCTTCGTTCGAGATCATAATATTATCTCGAACCAAGGGTAATAATGTTGAAAGGATCTCAAATTGTGTCCAAAAGGCAACGCAAGCAATACAATATTGATATGCTATGCTGCAAGCGATCTCTTTCAGGCAACCTAGTAAAATAGGAAGCGAGTTTTTTTTTATAGGTTATGCAGGTTTACCTTAAAATCCTTTCTATCGTTGAGTTAATATTCCTTCGAATTTAATTTTCATAAATGACATAATTGTTTAAATATACATGTTTTTCTGAATGCACTCATTAACAGTATTTTGTGCTACCTGTGGTTTGCTACAACAGTCTGCAGTTGGCACAATTGTTTCAACTGTATATACTAGTTCTAATTTAGTCATAGAATTTACTTTTATTTGTAAATAAAGATTTTACCTCTAACATATTCTACCTTGTATTAATTTGTTGACATAATGTTTTTTTATAGTGATAAAATTTATTGAATCGATGAACATGATAGAATTTTCAAAAAAGTGTCACGTTGATGATGTTGTCATAACGACCTAAGCACTGATGATTAAAGTTCTAATTTCGTAACATTTTCAATAGATCAAGTAATTGACGCCATCACGAAAAATGATCTTTCCTAAACCGACTTACAGAGCCATTTTTGTTATTATGATAAAAATGACTTTATTATTTTAGTTGATAAAGCTGTTTGAAATAATGAACTGCAATTGAAAAGTCTGATAGCGTAGTTTACTTAGGATGAATTAAAGTTACTATTAAGTCAAAGTTTTTGTGTAACCTTAATAATAATCTAATTGGCTTTGAGATTCAATTTACCCTCAACTTATTATAAAATTGTTTATTTCGCGTTTGATAGCTTAATTATAAGTTCGTATCTTTAGGTTAACTAAATATATTTGTTTAAATTTGAGTCATTTGTATTTTATCAATCACCTTAAAATCTCCTCAGAACGGTATATTTTTTTGCCTTGGGTTCTAAAATGCGAACACAAAACGTTTCGTATCTGGTTATTTCATTCGTACTGATTGAATTTTTCCGCCAAATATTCCGATTTATTATCGAGGAACCAATAACCGGAAGTAACGTAACGGAATAACGGCTTTACCGGTTTACGACGGGATGACGACCGCAATACAATATCGTGAATGTTATTGAAAGGCAATTTCCAGAAAATATGTTATATATATATATGCATATCAAGAAAGAAATTATTATCATTTTAATAAAATTAGTTCTAGCTTCCGACTGATATTCATGGATCAGTTAGTTAGTAGTAGTGACTAGGCTCCGAAACCACTAGACGTATTTGAAAATCCTTGCACCATTAGAATCCAACATTTTCCCTGATTAACATAGACTTTAGAATATTTAAAAAAAATCAGCGATTCGCATGAAAATCATTTTTCCTTAATACTTTGTAGGAAGCCGGGTGGGACCGCTAGTTTAGAATATAACACTTCAGCGTCATGCTACAAGGGACCCAAGATAATAACAAATCAAGCAGACCCCAGGCTTGCCCAAATTCTAAAGAATCGTAACATAAAATTGGACAAAGTCGAACTTGACTCTAATATTTTCCTGTCCCATTCAAACAAGTAGCCGCATAAAATGTCTACTTTCGCAGTTTACCAGTGGCAGAAGAACACTGTCGAAAGTTTTGGGACTTGAGGATTTTAGGACTTTTTCAGGCTCCTTAGATTAATACTTATTACTTAACGCGAGCTTGTGTTATAGGTAATATATAACCAATTTCTATTATTATTATAGGAGGAAACCTTTGATTGTTTGTTTGAATTGAATATGCTCCAAAACTAGTGGACCGATTTGAAAAATCCTTCTACCATTAGAATCATAAATTATCTCCGATGAATATATGCTAAAGAACGTTTTCGATATAGTTAGGGATCCGTTTGAAAACTACAAACATGTCTGTGTGTAAAAAGTTATAACTTTCGCAATTTCTGTTCAATAACGGTGCGAAGCCTTACTTACTACTATGTACTTATAGTAAATATTTATTTCTGATAGTGTAAAACATCCAAACATACTGAACACATAGATATTTACAGGTACGAACGTCTGTCCCGAGGCGGGAATCGAACCCGCAACCTGCTGCGTAGCAGGCGAAACTTTATTATTTATTTCTGTGACTATGTATACATTATATATCCTGAAAACTAAACAGCCTTTAGCATTATTTATTATTTATTTAACATTTTCAAAGCTTCTTTTAATATAAACAATTTAATAATAATGGCTTCATGGTCTATTTCTGTGTAAAATCGTATCCGAATAAGTACAGTTGCTTTTTGCCTTTAATAAATAATTTACTTTAACATACATATTAAAACTGCCGTGTGATGCCGACAAAGAATATCACCACCCCAACTCTTCCCGTGGGTGTCGTAAGAGACGACTAAGGGACACACACCGGGGCCGGGGGGCGGGCAGCAGCTTCCTCTGCAGAACACGTGGCGGTTATGGGCAATAAAACCAAAATGATGAAAAATTTTATCTATGGCGCTCATTAGGGAGGCCTATGTCCAGCAGTGGACTATTATAGGCTGGTGATGTGATGATATGTAATACTCTAATAGCCCACAACGGATAAGACTATCTGCAAGTGCTTGCGGGTTGCACCGTCAAGGCTGGGCAAAGAATGGGTTTAAAAAAATTAACCTGTCGATTTAAAGAGTTAATAAGCCAAGTTAAGAGTCTACTCAGATCAACTGCACAATAAGATAAAATAAAACGATAAAATCACATACGGCATTTCAGTGTAAACTTTTCACACTCAACATTGAACCTTTATCTACACAATTAAGGTTTATTTTACGTTGAAAGTCAGAAATACCTTGATTAAAGCAAGTGAAAATGTGTCACTTGACTTGTAATGTCTTTGAATTAAATTGTGTTTGTTTATTTTCGACTTTCGTGTCTTTGTTTTAAGAGTTGAATCACAGTGTACGTGTATAAGGCTGGTCATGAGCGGAGCGATAAGATAAGCGATCTACAGGTATATTTTAACATTTGTCTCTTATTTCTCATTAAATCGTGTTATTGCGTGAATTGAAGGATAAATAGGTGTTAAAACGATTTACAACAATTTAAACAGGTACTGGATGACATAATAAATAATACAATATATTACATACATAGATATTTATTATCTATATTTATACTAATATTATAAAGAGGACAGATTTGATTGTGTTTGTTTCAATTGAACAGGCTCCGAAACTACTGGACCGATTTGAATATTTCTTTTACCACTAGAATCCTAAATTTTCCGTGAAGAACATGAAAAACATTTTTTTTGTTAAATACCCGTGCGAAGCTGGGGCGGACCGCTAGTTATATATAAAAAAGACCATAACAGCCTGGACAAATATCTGCTGATCCCACAAATATTTGTCCCGAGGCAGAAATCGTACCCGCAACCTCCTGCGTCTACATCGTCTAACCTGAACAGCTATATACCCGCGATAAATACCCGTTCATTACTAATCATTATCTGAACAGCTAGCCGCTTCTCGCTCCGCCTATGACATAAAGCAGCCTTTACATTAACAGAGACCGTAACGAAACACTTCAGCATTTCAACACTTGTGTACGAGTCTTTGAAGTTACAAAACAAAATGTTTACTAATTAAATATTATGTTATAAGCTTTACTTTGAAACAATCTAAAATCGTCTTTAGAATATGTGTGACTAGTCTATCTGCCTACGTGTTTATACGGGTTGTTTCTAAGGATAAGTTTTATGTATGCCATGGGAACATATTTAATTCTTAATTCTTTACTGCAAGAAAAATTATGCAAAAAATGGCGAGGGTGAGCTTATCGCCTTACTTTATATAAAATAAAAAAAATAAAAATTGTGTATTCTACCAGTCCAGTAATTATATATTTTGTCGCTTACTTGTTCTTCCACTTCTTTTCTTTGGTCAAAAAAAGGCGTAATTTAGTTAGTAAATTAACCTACTTGTAAAAAACCTCACGAATCCCCAAAATCAGTTATTCAAAACGAAAGAAAGGTAATTTAGAATTCTGTCTCTTTGGTCCATTAACAATATTAAATTCAAGTCAAGTAGCGTCAAGTGTGAGTAACATTTCTGAGTCTAAACTTCGGTCATTATATTTTGACTGACCATATATGCCACCTGTCATTATAATGAATTAATGTCTGGTGAAAAGGTTAGAATTGTTAGAATTGAATAGGCTCCGAAACTAAGACTAATTTGAAAAATTCTCTCACCATCAGAATCCTTAAAATTCCGGAATGAAGATAAGCTATAAAATATTTTTAAAAAAGTTAGAGATCCGCATGAAAAATTCAAAGAGAGAGGAGAGATAGAAGAAGGGCGAGTTAGAGAGCCAATACGTCGTGATATCGATTTCGGCGCCGAGTGCCGACTTTCTCACTATCACGTCCTTAATACTTTTTACCTTTATTAAAAAAGATTTTATTTGATAACCAGTATTTACTATTGGGCTAACTACAGACTGTTGCAAAATCCACAGGTAGCTTCCATATTAATACCAGTCGAAAGCGTCCCCAAGACGCTGGCTGCATTGCCCCGCTGTATGGCAATGCTGATGCGCTGCGCCAGATACTGACCAGCTCTCGGATCAGCCCATAATTATCTAACAGAATATTATTTAACAGAATTAGCCCATAATGTATTTTAAAATAACACCACGTTCACACAGAAACATTTGAGAATGCTTTACCTTTATTTTACCTTATTTAAGTGGATTTATACCTACGCCTCTAGAATTTGAGATCGTAAATAATTAGCTTTTACCGAGGACCCTTAAATAATAAACAATTTAAGGCCTTTTCGCCCATTAAGTTGTTATGTCTATTAGTACAATTATACAGGATGTTTCACTTCTACCTGACCAAACGAGATATGGTGTGCTCTAAACATTAAACGGCTCTAGAAAGATATTTTAGTTTATAAAGTTGGATTAATAGAAATATGTTACGATTAAAACTACTTTGACTTTAATATGAGGAGCAAACATAACTTAAAATTGGTTCTTTAAAATTGTAATTAGATTTTTCTGAAACAAATAAAAAACCTACTTTGAACCCTTAATTAAACATTTTTTTGGGCTCGGGATCATTTTCTATGGTTATCAAAATTGGTTCATAATTATTGACGGAGAAATCGACGAAAATTCATAAAAAATCATACATACTTAGTCGAACATATTATAGGTCCTCTTTTTTTCGAAGTCAGTTTGTCTACAATTATCATGTACTTTGTTAACCAAAAAAAACATTTGTATAATAATGTTGACAACCAACAAGGTAAAATAGAGAAATATTACGTCACATTGTCATCGAATGCGTAAATTATTTGAAATTAATTTCTTCAACTTCAATAATGTACGCAATGTATGGCAATGCGATGCCATTGTCTACCCTACCCTAGAGAACAATCCCCGTGCTTGGCCTACTGACTGTGTGGATTGTCCAGCGTCATTTATTTTAAATGCCGCGTGGTGCCACCACCCCAACTCTTCCCGTAGGTGTCGTAAGAGGCGACTCAGGGAAACACATCGGGGGGTGGGCAGCAGCGCCCTCTACAGAAAAACTCAACCATACTGCGATCCCCAACCCGCATGACCAGCGTGGGGGTTATGGGCAATAACCGCCAAATGATGAATAATGCCATCTATGGCGCTCATTTGGGGAGGCCTAGAGGTCCAGCAGTGGACTATAGGCTGATGATGATGATTTATTAAAGGTTTTCGATTTTTGTAGGGTTAGCATATTCATAGAAAATTTCGTATCTATTTCCACCTGACGTTATTCTACGTCACGACCTAGTTTTACAAAGGCCTTTGTTGATGCAGGTGACGCTCTGCGGGAGAGACGACAAATTCTAGTGAATTCTAGTGAATTTTAGTGAATTTGTCTTTTTCGTAAAGCGGATGCGAATGCATTCGAACTTTTCCTTTTACGAGTATATGAACAGCGAAAATGTCCTATCCGATGAATGTGAAAGAATACAAGAAAACTATCTATTAGTAAAAATATTTTACGCGAGCGGTCCGCCCCGGCTTCTCATGGGTATTTTACAAAAATTTTAATACACGTATTTCCACAATTTGGGTTACATTATTGAAGTTGAGGAAACCCAAACTTTCTTTAAAATACTCTAAAGCCAATATTCATTACAGACAATGTAGAATATATGGTGAAAACATTTTTCTAATCGGTCCAGTAGTTTCAGACCCTAAGGTGCCAACTCGCGCGAACTCGCGTGAATCATTCGAGCGAGTTGACGAATAAGCCAAAACAAACAGACTATCAAATCTTTCCTTTTATAAAATTAGTAAAGATTTTATTATTTATAAGTCACCTGCTTTACTTGAGGCTATAATTTGTGTGGATTGTCCATCATTATTTATTAATAACCAAGGCGATAAAAATAATATAAAAATACTCATACAAATAGAATACTTTGAAGCTAGCAAATGGCGTACGAATTTATGTTGTAGTAGCTGTAGCTAGCAGGCGGGCAGCAGCGCCCTCTAGAATTGCGATCGCTAACCCGCATGCCCAGCGTGGGGATTATGGGCAATAAACAACATTATAAATATTGCTATCTATGGCGTTCATTAAGGGAGGCATATGTCCAGCAGTGCACTATTAAAGACTAATGTTGTATACTCGATAAAGAAAACAAACATCTTCAATTTTAAATCCTATCACCCTTAGTTGGTGTAACGCGTGAAACCGAACGCGAAACCAAAGTGAAAAACGCTCATTTCCCAAAAAAATTTGATCGGATTTCATTCGGCATCTAAAACCAGATGTTACACCATTCATAGGTAGCAGGTTCTATTACCGAATAACCAATATCAGTGGAATATCGGACTGGAACGGCGATCGTATCGTATAGTATCGTATCGAACGAACTTCCGTTATCCGAGGTCAACGAGCCACTCGTTAGGAGTCGCCACAGCTCATATTCATTTTATTTAATTTGGTTCTTTGATTATTTTCTAGACTTTTATACGCATTTTTTCTATGAAAACGTTTAAATGAATAACGCCGGACTATCCACACACCATCATCTAGCCACAAGGGTACTAGATGACTGATATACATAATAGAATATTATTGATATTTTTTATAATACATAGAAAACTACCAGAACACCCTGAAAGTTTAATGCTTATGTTTATCCACAAACAAAAGGATCTTGATATTCTTTATTATCGTATCATCGCTTACCTCAGAGAGGTTAAATGTGGCTAAATCAAAGAATGTCGTCACAAAAAATACACTTGTCCTTTTTATAGGATATGTGATATATTCAACTAAAAGAAATCACTACAAACATTTTGTGGTAGGAACCTAGATAAATACAATTTTAATACAAATAATTGTATATCATAGTGAAATATGCTCGAATAACAAATCAATTGCATATTTTTGGGAAATCAAACCGTGTTACCGCCGGAGCTTTAGCAAGAAAATTAAAATTAAATTACAAAATCAAAATAAACTAACAGTATTCACAATTGAAAAAACTGCAGACTGTTCCAAACAATCCACAGGTAGCTCAAGTGATCCATAGTTCACCAGTAATGTTTATACCAGTTGGAAGTGTCCCTAAGATACTGTCAGCATTGCCGCACTATATGTTTTAATGTAGTTTAGTGTAGTTCCCCGCTATATGTTTTAATGTAGTTTAGTGTAGTTTTACACCGTATTAGTTGCTAATTGAATCCCTAAAAATAGTACTTTAATAAGTCAATGCACTAGCTTTTTACCGCTCCACTGTGGCAGCTCTTAAACTTTACAACGTCGTTTCAGATAGCCAAAGGAAAATAGCCTTTATAACTAAAAGGATAAGAGTGATTGAGTGTCAGGAGTTATCAGTCGGATTCGCAGTCATAATAACTGCTTTTAGTTTTAAAATGACATAACATTTTATTGCCAGTGATATCGGAAATGGGGCTATTCTATATAGTTAAGATGAGCAATTCTATTCTATTATTAACCCTTTGGTTTCCTGGGTAAGGAGATTACGGTTACCCGGTTCCAATCCGCTCCCAGGCATATTTTTTTAGACTGCCGTGATATTTGCTGTAGTGATTGCATGTGACGAATTTATGACGTGTAACCCTAGAGCTGGTCAATAACTGGGACTAAGCATCAGCATTGCTATGGCAAGTCTGTCTGTGACTGTGTCTGTGTACGACATGACAGATTTCCATTGAAAACAGTCAAAAAATTTAAATATCAGGCAGTACAGCGAGGTAATGCAGACAGCGTCTTGGGGACGCTTTCGACTATTTGATATGGAGCAATTGAGCTACCTGGAGTTTGTTTGGATCATCTGCTGTAAGCTCAATTGTTTCATTAGTAAATACTATACACTAACCCAACTTGATGTGTTATATTTGTAAACAAAGCAACCATACCCTAAAATATGTACAGTGCGCGTCACATATAAGTACCCCCCCTATCTCAATGTATATGGGACATAATAGTTGATAATGTTGGCAATTTCAGACTTTGAGTGTTATGGAAAGGCAGTTCGAACCTGAGCGATGGTCTGAAAAATTTTTGCATGTGAAAAATTGTGACAAGTTACAAGGGAATTAGAAGTAGTCAAAAATAGTTTGTATAGAAGGGGGGTACTTAATTCTGACGCGCACTGTACACCAATGATACCGTGTCTTTTTATATGAACTTTACTTTATGTATCAATTTTCACTTTTGTTGAAATAAATAATGATTACAAATCTAAGTAACTGAAAGTAAACGACAAATTTGGTTATTTATTTATAGTTTACTTTTCAATAAAGGTTTTACCAATCAAATCATTGTCAAAAAATATTTGAGCGTAAGTTGAAAATTCGAGGGTAACGCCCGAACACTCAATGGGATCTCAGATTTGAGTGCGTCTCAAGTCATTCTTTTATGACATTTATCAATGAAAATGTGTCAACAATTGGTTACTTGAAATGTGCTTAAATTTCAATTACGTTTGAGTGTTTAGCTGAAAAAATAGATGACGGGAGAAAAAATAAAAAAACTGGGTAATCTTACACTAAGTAAAGTGGCCTGAAATGCAGCTTAAATAACATTATAAATGGGATTCGTCAAAAGCGAATGTAACTCGTGCGCCGAGGTTTTCGTACTTTTGACGATTAATATACTAAAGTTACCAGTTACTTAAGAGATTAGGAAGAAGTTGGTACATACTGAGAATTCTTTGTGATGAGCATCGACACAAACCTATTGTGGTTTAATGTTGCAATATTGTAAAACATTACATAAACTTTCTAAATAAATATATATTCTATTCGTCCTATATTTTAACATCTTCATCGTGACTACCTTCGCCTCGTAATAAATAACTTCTTTTGTCGAAACGAGTATCGTGTAAGGAAAAAATTATTAGTAACTACCTCTAGTATCGTAAAAGAATATTTTTTCTTCTAGCGCAACTGATTACGAGCCTCCGGTTTCGTAAGCAGCCGAATGCATTTTTTTTATGTATTACGATTACTTTAAACAGATTTAAACTTGGATAATTCCAAAAACTATTTTAAAATGTATAAATTAATACTTTTATTTGACAAATGACCATTCTTCCTCTCTTTTTTAATATGTAAAGTTTTGTAAAAAAAAATCTGTAAACCAGTACATTTACACAACATGCTTAAATATAACTATTTAGTAAACGTCCAGAACACTTTGTTTGGAGTTCACTTGATTCTATGTCAGCACGCTAGAGTTGCTGTACCATATCTCAAAGATATGAAACGTATCGATACTATGTTGGGTAACTCGACAAACCGAGTTTATTATTATTTTAAACTTTCGATAGTTGCTGAGATATTAGTGATTGAAAATAGGACAGACAAAGCAATACCATCAGGATTTATAACCGATCTCGAAACCCTAATACATGGAACAACTTAATCAAAACCCAGATAGCTCAAGATTACCAAATATTTAATCAGCGGATAGAAACCAAGGCGAAGTATCAGTTTACACCGCGCTACCGTTTATCATTTCTGCTTTGTACATGACAGTACTCTAACTTTGCCCCAACTCTGAGCAAAGTTACCTAAACTTGGTAAAGTAAGGCTAGCGGAGCGGCGTTCGTACAGATTTCGGTTCTGTCTTAAAAATAACTTGGAATTTAATTATAATACCGACATTGTCAAGCTCAGTGTCGTGAAGTAAGAAGTTATGAAAGGCTTGGAAGTGATGTGGTTTCTGCTCCGAATGTTAATGACTTAATTACATTTTGGATGGAGGAAGATCTAGAAAAATTCAACGATAAATACTAGGCTAAGTTTTAAAGATAATTTTGATTTAATTTAAATTAAGCTACACTCTAAGTTGTCTTTACATGGAACTTGTTATATAGTAATCCGAATTAAAGTCCATAATATTATGATTACATTAAAATATCGAAATAAATTAAAACTAGAGTCAATTATTTAATCAGTCATCCTAACTAGAAACTGTTACGGAGAAACTAGAAGAATTTTAGTTGTTTAATTAGAATTAATGCGTTATATTACACAATTTATAATTATAATTTACCACAACAAAATGTGAAAATCTCGAATCTGTCTAATATTTCTTACCCTTATCGACTACTGCGTATCGATCATGCAGAAATCAATTTTAATAGCCATATTATAAAAGGTTCTATTTTAATTTTTTCTATTTTTGTTCTTTTCTTCTTCGAAATCATTACGGGCGTGACGTGAGCCGCACCCTGTTGAAGTCTACGTTTCTACTTAACGGTTGAAACGTAGGTGGTCATTCATAAGAAACAAATGTGAGCTGTATGAATTGTGCTGCATTTTTCTTTCAAAACCAATACCTACTGAAAGTAATTTAATATAAATAATTTTCTTATGCCCACAAAGCTTTTGTCTTGTGCCTGACAAAAGCTGAAAGTTGTTTGAGTTTAAGCTTGAAAATATTTGAAGGGAAGAGCAAAATGTTGGAAATATTATTTTTCGTAATTTAAATATGGATTTATTTTAACTTTTACAAAATATGAATTTTTGCCCAATATACAAGCCCCGTCAAAGGACGCTTTAGATTGGTATTGTATGTTGAGCTACCTCTAGATTGTTTGCATCTATCTGCAGTTAGTTCAGCTGTTAAATTGTTAACATTTACTTACGTTAATAGTTATTATTTGTGTCTTAAGTATTTTATCTAAAGTCTCTTCCTATTCATAGTAAAATATAAAACTGGTTAAAGTTACCATTTTAGTCCAAAAACACATTTAGCTCATAGTCCCATATAAGCATTTTAAATTCTTTCATTGCTAAGCTTAATATTGCGCCATTTTCCTTCGCTATTTCGTAGCAATTTCGTTTCGCGTAGCAACGTAGCATGTGCTACGCCGTAGAAGCTACGAGCTCGTAGCACGTAGCTCTACGTCAGTGCGAATTGTAGATGCTACAATAAAAGGTTTTTGTTTCTGAGAATTTTGTTTCTAGACCAGAACGTGATATAAAAACTCGAAAATTTTGAGGACCTCAGTGACACAGTGGACAAAGCTTCGCCTGCTATGTAGATAAACGTTGCTACGATCCCAGCAGAACACAAATTACAAATATTTGTAAGATCTGCATGTAGTTAAGGTTCTGGTAAGTATTTGTATTATTAATAATGAATGATGCTCAGAACGTCACTCCTCAATATGTCGAGTGTGAAAACAGCGCGCTAGTTTGTACTAATAGTACCTATAAAGCCGTTTGAAAAATTACAGGATATTTCCAGTGATTTACGATTACTTTTATAATATGATTGTTATTATAGCAAATCATGTCAGTTATGATAAATTATACATGTGGTATAAATAAGTCGATGCTCATGTAGAATAGAATAGAATATTTCTTATTTGCAAATCGAATCCTATAAAAAGTAAGTAGGAAATATTTCGAAAATAAGTCTACAAAACAGGTATAAAAAACTTAGAGACGGATTCTAATGCGATTGTGATTCTAAGAGGTCTAATTACAGCATAGCACACGTGCGTAGCCGGGAGCGGTCGCTAGTAACAATATAAACGTATAAATTATATAAAGATTCTTATCAAAAAGTATCTTAATAACGAGAGTGGTAACAACAAAATTTTACTATTATTAAAATTACAATGGCTGGAACGTCCAACTTTTGGGCATCGGTGTTTAATTTAAAAAATCATAGTTATCAAAATTGCCGTGTGCATAGAATTTCACCACCCCATCTCTTCCCGTGGGTGTCGTATGAGGCGACTAAGGAAAACACACCGGAGGGCGGGCAGCAGCGCCCTCTGCAGAACAATTCCACCGAACTGCGATCCCCAACCCGCATGCCCAGCGTGTGGATTATTGGTATTAACCCCCAAATGATAGTGCCATCTTTGGCGCTCATTAGGGGAGGCCTATGTCCAGCAGTGGACTATTATAGGCTGGTGATGATGATGAGTTATCAAAATGGTCAGCGAAATCATGTAAATCACAATCAAAGCCGAAAAGCAGTCAAAGGCAACTGCTTACCATGTCAAAGTAACTGAACAAAACCGGTGCAATCAACTGCAGCGGGAATTTCACGAATGAATAGTACAGGAACGTATTGTACAGTCAGCCGCATTGATAGTAGACCTCTGTAAAATTTGACGTCAATTTTTACAACGGTCCCTTAACTAGCAACCCACACATAGTTTATTTAATCTACTAGGAGATTTCAAACTTTTATTATATTGGAGTTTATGATTATTAGCTTTTTGAATGCTTCTGTAGTAGTTTTAATTTGTACTAGCCGCCGCGTCACCGCGTAGCTCCCAAACCTGTGGGATTTTCGGCCCATTTTGGCCCATATAAACATATTTTCAAATTCAGAAAGTACCACATGTGTAGTTAGTTATTGATGATGCTGACTGTACACATAGTTTATTTTAACGTGAACGTTATTGTACGTGGCAGGCTCATCTATCAAACCGTACATACAGTTGGTTTTTACTTTATGACGTAAATTGCATTTTTTCAAAAGTTACCTTTATGCATTCTGACGTTATTCAGCAATTTTTGCCACAGTAGGGTCATTTCCATTATTACGGGTGCAACATTAACCCACATATCAAGTTTTATGGCAATAAATTTAAACAAAATTTTATTTAAATTAATCTTGGCAATAACCCCCAAATGATAAATAATGCCATCTATGGCGCTCATAAGGGGAGGCCCATGTCCAGCAATGGACTATTATAGGCTGATTATGAATCTTGGAAGAACTACAGTTTACCATGTTTACTTTAAATTCGTTTTAAGATTTTGAATCAAGTTTTAAATGGCCAAGAGGTACATTTAAAGTAGTATCGCTTGTGCAACAAAATGGGCCCAATATCTTTATTATTTACAATTTAAGGTCGCGAATCGACTATTGGAATATAAAAATAATACATTTTAAAGGCGGTTGTAACGCAGCGGCTCCATATAACTATTAAATAATATAGTACGATACGTTCATACAGTTATAGAGTGACTGGCGCTCATACGCCCAAAACGCCACAACACAAAAATGAGCATTAAAATATAAGCTAACTCATAATTACTCTTCTTTTCATGACAAAAGCATATAAGCCTGAGCAAAAAGCTAAAATAGAATCTTAAAACACATTTCTCATTGTGCCCAAAGCAAAACTAAATTAAGTTAAACATTCACAAAAAGCGTATTTAACCAGCTGTTAGTTTCATAAACCTGTTGTGACCTGCTAGCTAATCGCGGATTAAGGCAGCGTTAACACGTAAGTTTGACCTGGTTCTGACTTATAGTGATGGGAAAACACTAACGTAGATATAAATACCTGGTCTTGTTTAAGAAAATGACTTTCTTTTCACAAGGAATAAAGAATCATTTATTAACAGATAACGGGTTAGAAGCTAGCATTAATTAAACTCTTAGGGAATTTATTAACTATGAAAATAGCAGTACTTAACATAATAAAAAAACGTTAACTTAAAAAAATATACCCATTTCCTGAAAATCTCAACAGTCAACAGTCACCAGAAGGTGGTACCAAGAGTGATGTCAGCAGTGCCACGTCGGATATATGTATTTATTCTGTTATCATTATTATTTAATTTAACTTCACTGTTTTCAGTTCGATGATTAGGATGTAAAGTCTTAAAACATGACCAGAACCTAAATATATTTTACCGGTTAATTCATTAAGTCCTGAAATTACAGAAAGCTTTTTCGTAAACAGTTCCATATTAATTTTACAAATCTAATCCATTTAACTATGCAAAAAGTCGACTTCATTCAGTTTCATAAAATCTCTGACGCCAATCATACGCTAGCAGAGCGCTGTTGAGCGCCAAATTCAACAAATCTAGTAAAATAGGCTTTTTAAGCCCTTTTATTATTATTGGATCTAAGAATCTATTTAATCAAGAAAAAACATCTTATTTCGATGTACCTCGGGGTTTGGAATATCCAAATTCTTTAACACCGCGTCTGCCACAACGCGGCGTAAAAATCGACCCCTACAAGTCAGCCCGTGGAAGTAGTAAGAGAGAGAGAGAGAAACATTTATTGACACAACCCAGCTACAGAAAAAGAAAAAAGAAATCTAAGAGTCAACTTACAGAACCCACTAGAAGAAAGGCAGTGTAATTTACTCATCTGCAGTTGTTATTATGTCAAAACCCCTGTTTAAAGAGGCACAATTATGGTTTTTTGATGAAGTAACGAATTCATCAGTATTGATTTTTGAAAACAAGACTGCACAAAAACAAGACCGTTTCACAACACTACCATTAACAACATTATAACTCGCACTTTATAAGGCTTGCGCGGTCACGGCCCCGTTACTAAAACAACGGTCGCAAACTAAATTAGCAACTAAATGAATTCAAGGACGGATTTCGTTGACGTCTAATTAACTCGTGATTTCTCGTTAATTCTTCACGTGGACCGTAAAGGTTAACGCACATCTACCCGAAAACGCGGCGAGTCAAGTCGGGATATATAAGAACGCAAATCATACTTACGAGTATTGTCAATTGTAGAAAACCGTAATCTTTATTGAAAATAGCTGAGATTACAACTTTTTGCGGGAATAGTTATTATTCAACATATTAACGATTTGTTGGGCTTGTCGATAAGGCACGACGTGAGCCACACTAGCCCTGATAAAATTCCTCGTTAAAGATTATAACTTTATTATTTTTCCAACACAAATAGAAACTAGATAGAGACTATACTTCCCTTTAATAAAGATTTTACGTAAAATTAGTTATCAAGTTATAATATGTAATATTTGCACACCTGCGGGTTGAATTTTGAAACCACTTAGTTGTTATAAGATCTGACATGTACAGTCACACAAAATTCACATTTAAGTAGGTACACATTAAACTTTCAAATAGAAGTACCTATACGCCACAATAGTGTAATTTTATGTATCATGGTACTTGTCAAAACGCGGTATGTATACAGTTTATCATAATAATGATACACTATTTATTCAATTATTTGTGTACCATACAGGTACTTTTTTACGTAGTCATGGTACTTTCAAAACGCGATATACAGTTAAACATAATAATGTATATACACTAATATTTCTATAGTCAAATATTTGTATACCTTTGTATACTTTAGCTGTTAAAATTTATTCGACAAATAGAAAGGCCTGGTTTGGTTCTTCAAGGAGATGGGCTGGTTAGGGCCTGGTGGATAATAATCCGCCTGCCTAACCACAATACTCGCTTGCGAGATGTCAGTGCAGATTTGATTTATCCCAGTCAGAATTATAAATAAATAATTTAATTAATTGATTGATTATTCCAATGTTTTTTGGCATATTTTGGATCATGTCCTATAAAATATCAGCTGCTCAGTACACCACACGACAAACTTCAGCGACATAAAACGAAGCCGCAATCACGAACTGGTTTAATCCGGATCACTCGACGCGAGTAAAACTACTCGATCGGCTGTTCGACAAAGTTCTATTGAGAAGTGGTTTCAGCGAACGGGCGATGGTAATGTTGATTTTAAAATATATTAATCCTATTAAAATACCCCTGATGATAGTACCTCGTTGAAATATATTATTTTATATCAGCTGATACGATTTTCTTTTGTTTTTCCATAAAATAATCCAAGCTGACGTCACACATCACACAGTTAGGTAGGTGGAAATAAATATGGTATTGGAATACATATTGCTGTAGGTAGGTACGCATACATATATTTGTGTTATTAGTATAAGTAGTATCTAGTTAGTAATAGTTTTTTTGTTCATTATGTATGTTTGTCTTCTTTTTCATATTGTATGCCTATCTTAATGTATGTCTGTGCTGCTCCTGTGTAGCTGAATAAAGGTATCTTTATCTTTACACATCCAGGCCTAAGGTAAAAAGGTAATATAGGTAAGATTTTACAATCTTACCTGTATATTAGGGGTTTAGCTACTCAAGGTAATGTCAAACCCGCTGCACTGAACACATCCAAGCATTACCTGAAACAAAAGAGAAATATATATAGATTAGTGATTATTTATCTTGTACATTTTGTTATTATTTTACCAGTTTGTATCGCGTTACAGCGATCGTGATTACAGAGCGACGTGTACCAGGAAAGTTAATGAAGTTATTGAATTGAATTTTTATACGGTCACATTACAGAAAGAGTTTTGGTATATATGTACATCGCTTATAGGTAGATAATCAATAACTCTTAAAGGCGACTTGGGTAAATCAAGACGAACAAATTTTGTTGTATGACTCTGGATAGTACAATTATTTTTTTATCTTTTAAAAATAATTAAGTAAATTACCAGTTCTGATCTTCTTCGCACCTTTACCTTTACAACCTATGTCTGTCATACTTCGGTATGCCAGACATAGGTGTATACAAAGATTTAAATCGTTAGATACGCCCCGACACCAAAAATTGTGTAATTGTCCTTGAATGCGTGCGTGTGCAATCTATACACAACAAGCGTACTGAGAAAATAGTGTCATCTCTTTTTCTCCCACATTATTTGCAAACACTACTATCTTTTTCGTGCACTCGCCATTTAAATTTGTTATCGAGATCGCGGAATGATAAATAAAAGTTATTTAATTAAATCGCAATACTTACGAGTGAAATATATACTACATACACCTTTAGCTTTGTTTGTATTTGTAGAATTGTTTTTACACTTCCGAAACACACACTATGGCATTTTGTGCAACTTTTCTTGCAAAAATTGGCAGTTACGATTGGTTTTAACACGTCCGGATAACACTGTGCTTCGATCTACACTGATTCCAACTGTGCGAGCTGGCTCACCTTAACTTTGCAACAACGTGGCGCGGACTCACTGCGGAAAGGGCGTATCTAACGATTTAAATCTTTGGGTGTATATGTATAATATTCCACAAGTGGACTTAAAATATCATTAGAAAGAAATTCAATAATACCTTATTTCTTATTTAATTTGAAAATGGTGCTTATTTGAAATAAAAAGATTTATTAGTCTTGTAACGGGATATTTACCATGATTTGAGTTTTGATTTTCCCAATATTTCGGCACAGTATCATGATCGCGGAAAAAATTCAGTGATAACCATGCTAGTTTCAAAAGTTATTGAAGTTAAAGTTATTGAAAACTGAAGTCTATAATACCGATTTATCGTGGCTTTGTGGCTGGACGACTAAAGTTGCCCGTCCATAGCCCATCCACGAAACCTCAAGTCCTGCATTGCTCGCCACTATTTGTAATTCAAATGCCTCCCTGGGTTGTTAAAAGATTCAACAGTGTTCTTTGACGGTCCTGTTTACGTATGTATGGAGTAGGGTATACAGTGTGGAAATTAAACTCAGGCCCTGGAGGGAAACTACTTAAAATCCTTAAGCTAGCTCATTTTACTTAAAGGAGACATTCCTTTATTTTTAAAAAGAAACAAATCTGCATTAAAATCCAGTATCCAGACAGAGAACTACCATCTAGAAAGGTTTTGTCTCGAATTGTGAATAATTTACTGACCGTTGGAAGTTTTAAAAAGAAGACTGGACGCCCACAGCAACAAAATTTGGACTATAGCGATGGTGAGTTAAACATTTTAACCTACTTCGAGTGTTACCCGAAAGCTTCAAGCAGGGAAGCTGCTCAAGAGATAGGCATCAACCATACTAGTATACTTAAAGTTCTGAAAAAATACAAATACAAATGTTATCGTGATGGGCGATTGGTGCAGAAACTACATCCCGGAGATAGTGAAAGGAGATTACAGTTTTGTGAAAATATTCGAACAGAAATAGCCCTCAACCCAAATTTCTTGGACTGTATTGTATGGTCTGACGAAACAAATTTTAGTAATAATGGAATGTATAACAGACATAACAATCATTATTGGTCTCGTCAAAATCCATTCCGTGTCCGTGAAACGAACAATCAGGTCAGATTTTCGTTTAATGTTTGGTGTGGAATCAAAAGTAACATGGTTGTTTTGTTGCACATTTACGAAGGACATCTGAATGCAGCAAAATACATTGAAATATTAGAGCTTTTAAAAAATCAATTAAACCTTCTGCCAGAAGAGGAACGAAATAATATCATTTTTCAACAAGATGGTGCACCTGCCCACAACAGCAGAATTGCCAGGGCATACCTTAATGAAAATTTCAATGCCTGGATAGGTACAAACGGTACGATTAGATGGCCTGCAAGAAGTCCAGACCTGACGCCCATGGACTTCTTTTTATGGGGTCATGTAAAAAATGTTGTTTATGAAACTTGCTATGAAACCGTTCAAGAGCTAAGGATTGCGGTAGAAAATGTTATCAGGGGCATACACCACAACACTTTGCTGAAGGCTACAAGAAATGAATTTCAACGGCGACTAATGTTGTGTAGCCGGAACGACGGGGCTCATTTCGAACAATTTATCAGTTAAATAATTTAAGTGTTACAAAATTGATAGTAAAATAAAGTTGATGTTAGATTTAACGATTATTTTTATTTTTAAGACCAAATGTTTGTTACAGAAACTTTATCCTGAATATTAATACTACCGATTAGTATAATAAAATAAAGAGTGTTTATTTTTTTAAATTTTAGTTGGTTCGAGTCCCGGGCGAAGCAAGCGAGTTTAAAAAAATATTTTAATGCAGATTTGTTTCTTTTTAAAAATAAAGGAATGTCTCCTTTAAGT
Organism: Eupithecia pulchellata; assembly: GCA_963931895.1. Classification (NCBI taxonomy): domain Eukaryota; kingdom Metazoa; phylum Arthropoda; class Insecta; order Lepidoptera; family Geometridae; genus Eupithecia; species Eupithecia pulchellata. Next base: position 5,273,181 of record OZ007546.1, on the reverse strand, counting down.
AAAATGAGCTAGCTTAAGGATTTTAAGTAGTTTCCCTCCAGGGCCTGAGTTTAATTTCCACACTGTATATAACATACATTTTTTTGGTATTTGTTTCATTAGACTCTATAGAGAATGTAAACCACTAAGTATAAACACTATTTTTTTATGAAATCGACAAGTTACTTTAAAATAATGTACTCATGTGTTGTAAAATGAAATAAAGAATACCCATCTATTACCTTAATATAATATATTGTATTATGTATATCAGTCATCTAGTAGATAGATAGATAATTTATTTGGTTCACAAAACATAGGCAGCATACAAACTAACATACCATTAAAAATAAAACTAATACAATAATAAATAAACTTATACAAAAAACAAGGTAGGTAGGTGTTATTCTAGAAAATAATTAAAAGAAACAAAAAAACAAAATAAGCAATAAAAACAAAAGCAAAAAATAAAAAAAAACAAAGGGAAGGTATACATAAATCAATATATAAAATTAACCTATAAACCTTACTGGCTAGGTACCTACCTACCTACTTGTCGACATGTAAGAAGATTAGTGCTGCCGAGGTGAGCCAAAATGGATCAGTCTCAGCTTTATGCTGTTTGCAGAGGGGTACAAAACAGCGCTGGTTTTCAGACTGAACCAGTCTTGGTGACACCAGGAGCAAAGACTAGTACCTATAACACAGTCAAGCTCTGCTTAGCTTGGGGCAAGATGGATTGTCAGCATTATTTATTTTATATAACGATACCTTCCTTTTTTGATAAATAATGCTGTCTCTGTGAACCAAATAAAATGACATAGTAATGGACCTAGCATCTATATTTAACGAAACAACGCTGGTCGCCTAAGGCGCCATATTGCTCTGTGGTGATGACGTCATTTGACTGTGTGAATAATTTACAAAGCCCATTTATGTAGGTGATCAGATGACAGGTGAAACTTTTTAGTCTAAACAGCCGTATGATGTTATAACATGACTGATACTATTTCATGATGTTAAAAAAAAGATATTAAAAAAAGAAAACTTGAATGATAAAAGTTATTTTATGTTATTTTATTTATTAAATGTTAAAATATCCGATAACGTTTTGTTTGAACCATTTCAAATTATATATTTCTCATAATCTAGAGCAAAATATTGATAAATAGATGGTTCTATATATTGTAGTGTAATTATATTATGATTAGTAGGTTTAATTGAAGTGGCAGTGGGCCTGTTATATTTCACGAAGAACCGACAACCGCTGGGGTAAACGTGTTCTTGAGTGAAGATCACGACTTGGTAAACGTAATGTAGGACGCCCTCCGGCCAGGTGGGATGACGATTTGCGAAAGACAGAAAAGCAGATCCTGGATGCGACACGCTGAAGACAGGGCGCTATGGGGCTCATTAGGGGAGGCCTATGTCCAGCTGTGGACTAAAATAGGCTGATGATGATGAAGTTTAAGCCTATGTTAGGTTGATTAACCTAGCCATTAGCTAGGGCATTTATGAAGACTTTAATAATTGCGTTAACACTTTTGAGAAGCTTTAGGTTAGAACTAAAATTTATCAAACACTGTAGGCAATTAAATATTTTCGTTTATATTAAAAACCTTTCAGCATCAAATATTTTCGTTATATGCAAATCTTTCTTCCAGGTCTGTGTGTTTTTCAGTTTTATCCATCATGGTCATATTCTCAGTAAAAATTTTCCTTACGTTAATGCATTCACTGCCGAGCTTTGATGATTCGACCCGTCCCGGTATGTGCCTCGCAGGCCGAGAAAGTATTATTTATAAGCAATTGAGGCCTGTGATGGACAGACAGACGACATAAACTCAGTAACAGTTCCGTTGGAACGAAACCCTGAAAATATCAACCAATAGCATACCGACAAAATAGCGTCTCTCACATCACGTCATTTATTCAAGATTCAATTGGTCCGCAGCATTGGAACCGCACAATAGGAAGCCCAAAGCCCCCTATTACGTCCCGTGCTCCAACAATTGAGTAAGTGTTCAATTCTATCTATTTCAGACTTCACTTAGTCCTCAATTCTGTAGACAGATCCGGCCTTTGTGAACAGATAACTTAGTGTGATGTAGGAACTTAGGCTTTATATGTAGAATGTGCATAGAAAACATACGTAACTTCGTTAAGAATATTACAAATAAATAACCAAAATTCATTTCTGACATTTGAATTTGAATTAACACAATTAGATTTTTTGTTTATTTAAAGCATTTTTACGAAAATTTATTTTAAATCCCACCTATTTGAAAAATATAGGTTTACCTCTGTAATATATGTAGTTAACATGTAACCCAATTTGCTACAAAAACCTTGAAAATATTTTTGCCGCTCTTAGGTTCGTCTTTTTTTAATGGTTGAAGAATTTTTCAAATCAGAACAGTGTTTCGGAGCATTTTTAATTCAAACAAACAAACAGATCATTCCTCTTTACAGTATTAGTATAGATATGGAAGAATTAAAAATAAAATCTTATATCTACATTAAAAACAAAAGGTGCGGCGTTCGTAAAGCAATTTATTCGGCTATGAATAATTATCTGAAGATGCAAGGTACGATTTATTATTGATAGAACCTCAAATACGGAAACTGTTTACTGTGTTCTACCTACATACTAAATAATCATAAAGGAACGCTCCGCACCGGCAGTATTATTTCATGCAAATATCGCAAGAATGTTGGTTTCAACTGATTTCCAATTACGCATATTTACCTTTGAAACCACAATTCATCGTTTGAAGTAAAGATTTTGGGAAATTACTTTTGTTTTCTTGGTTTTTTAACTTCGGTCATAAAGAGGTTAGCTATATGTTAGACATGTGTATCTGTCTGTGTGTTTGTAATATTGTATGATTATACAAAATGATAAATCAAATTTAAATAAGGTTTTGTTTGACCTCTTGTGTTTTCTTGGCTTTGAAGAAAAACGGTAAGTATCTGTTTGTCTATCTGTAATATCCAGGGGCTGTCAACTCGCTAAGCAGAAAATGCCAACAGCACAAGTACTTGGGCATAGAAAATCAGATGAGATGGCGCTATACGTTAGAAAGAGAAAGAAAATCTATGCATAAAATCTTGACATGACACCCAAATGTCCCTGTAACACTGTCATTAATTTGAATTAATGAAAGCCGTGCCAAACGCCAAACGGTAGACCGATATAAAATTAATTGCTTATTTTGTGATCGTAAACAACAGAACATTTTAATAATCTTGAAAGATTTCGACTTTTTGAAAGGTTATTTCGATTGACAATGGCTTAAAACCGAAAGTGCGCTAAATGCCGTATTTCCACCAAAAACGGAACCGCAGATGTTTTAACTCAGGTTTCCGCTACTATGAGGTGAGTACATTAATACTTCTACATTAATATCCGTGTCTTTATCGTCCATCGATCCATCCTCAATAAGTTCATTAATGTCGAACCATCTTCTATGATTTCATTCCATGACTTCAGGTTCAGGGCACGAGTATGGGCTTAATTCTGTTTTCCAGCTGGGGACTGGTCCACTGAAAAATCTTTAAAAAGCTTGCAACAACCACTTTTATTATTATGTTATGTTATCTTTCTTTCAGGTGAACTTTCACAAAAAGCTAAGAGCACAACAATAATCATCGAAAAAATGGAGCAATTATTTGATGCGTTGAATGGAGACAACCCAGATCTTAAAAAGGGAAACAAATTTGACCCAAAGGAGTCAAAATCAAAGTGCTTTATTTCCTTTAGACCTTACAGGACACTTGAGTCCCCATTTTAAACACTTCACCGAAATAAAGAGATTCTTTCAATGAGATTTGTTGGTGCCAGGTCTTGTTAGAATGCCGAATGCAGTTGAGCACCTAAATATTTGGATAAATGGTATGGTGTGAAGACCTTGGCCACATGATGACTAAACTAAGACCTGCTTGAAAATTGGTATGGTTGCAAAAGAAAATAAACATATTACAAAACATTTAAAAATGCTTGTTTTTTAATATATCATCAAAATACTTACTGTGTGACTATCAGGTGAATGGCGGATATTCAACAAAATGTTGAATATTCACCATTCATTTAATAGATAAATAGTCGCAAAGAAAGTAAGCACCTTACAAAAGATTGAATTGCGCGCCTTTTCAATTCAAATTTCCCGCCAAACTTTAGTTACCGTGGGCATAAAGTAGCGGCGCTAGTGTGCTCTAGTGTTCGCATTTTTATTCTATGGAGTCTTACTTCTTTCCGTTAGGATATTAGTGTTCTGTGGTAATATCGTATGATAATACAGACACTGGCTTGCAAAATGGCAAAATTATGAATCAAATTTGATAATTCTTTTGTTTTACCTCGAAAGGCGAATCAACGAGAGTTTTCTTGTCTTTGAAAATAACGGTGCAGCCATCCTTCTTATGGTTTTAAATTAGACTATTGTCGTTTTCAAATTTATGTATATTTGGTTGATAATGACTTCATTTTTGATGTCAGCAAAAGTGAACTCTAATTATAATATAAAGAGATAAAGAATGATGGCAAGAATTATGACCTATTTTGTGCATCGATCGCTAGGGTATCAATCGGTAGCCCTAAAAATTCTGAATAAAACTGCATATTTAGTTTTTCCATAATTTTTGCAGGAAAAATTAAATTATTTTTTGAAAATATGGTTAGTTATGGGTTATGGAAGGGTGATAACCGCCATTTTAATTTTGACGTTGACATTGCATGCTTACTTGACATCAATCAAAACTCACAATTGTCAAGCGGTTTACAAACCAAAACAAACAAACTCCGAAAAAGAGGCAATTTTTGTTTTGATTTTGTAGATTAAAGAAAATAATACCACAGTACCACTACTTTCTTGTAGATTTTGTTGTGATTTCGGTAAAAGTATTTATTTTATAGAGATATTTTCGTTGGCATTATGATGATCTTTATTTATACTTAAATGAATCTTAGGTAAGCAAATCGACTGAATTAACACCATTATACAGTGTTACGCTTGCATTTGTACTCTTTTTAGGATGTCTACCTACTACTAAACTTACAATATTATTATAAAATAACCAACAACAACGTCAGTTTGATCTGTGCAAATATGAAAATAAGGTGAAATATCCAAATGACACTCTTTTTGTGGCCGGTACAGGCTGGCAACAGGTAAATTCCTACTACTATGTTTGATTCCGAAGGTATTGAAGCTACCCGGTCAACTTACTCTTATAGTTTTTATCTAACTTTGCTGTACTTACCTACTTATGTAGGTAAGATAAACTGTATTGAAGTCCTGCAAAATGTGAAAATAATGATCAATCAGGTCAGGTTAGTTATTGCATGCCGAATAGGGTTTTGTAGCTTGTTTGATGCCATATAATTAACGGCTAAAAGAACAATAGAATTGTTGTTTCAGTTTCCCTATTGTTGCCAATAACTCCCCTTATTCAATAGATGAATTAGCAAGTTAACTTCACACAGAACAAGACATCTCCCATTATAATGTAAAATAATTTGAGGTAAGTAAACATAAGATTCCAGGATGCTGCATAGACTAGGTAATCTAAACTAAATATATAAGTATAAGTAGCATCCTGCAATTTCATTTTGTGAAAACAACTGTATATATCATAGTTATCAATTATCATACTAATACTGTAACCTAGAGACTAATACTATATTTCTATAATCATTGCAGCCTTAAAGCTTCTCCGTTAGAAAACCCTGGTTTCTAAGAAATAAATATAGGGAAAGTTTATTTTTGTTTAAAGACAGATGTTTTACTTGTTTTATGCTTCAAGTATCACAGAACTATTGATATTTTTGAATAGATACTTCTAACTAAGACTTGTTTTTTATTTTCATCTAAGACAGAAATGCATTTTATTCTGTCTCCACTTCTTTTGAACTAGGTTGAGTTAGTGGGTTTAACAATACCTAGCCAGTCCATATCACTATACAACTATGAGCATTTGCTCTGCCAAATAGGATGCTGTGTCAGAGAATATATGGAATCTGCCGTCCATATGCTGAGTGATGTGATGTCAGATTTTGTTTACTATCTCTCAACTATTATACATACCGCAAGCTGTGGAAAGAAAATGGGAGACCTATGCCTAGCTATGAAAAACTTATTGTATAATTATATATTTTCAGGATATATAAAAATATAGCCTGAAAAAACTAAAATATGCACCAGTTTTTATTGTCCATAACAGAATTGTTAAAAAATTATATTCTGTAAGAAGGTTCATAATATCAGTGCCTAGCTACTAGACAGGACCTGCAGTGTCCAAGAGTCCTGTAAGGTCTAAAGGAAATAAAGCACTTTGATTTTGAGTTGTTCATTATTATTAACCCATTCACTGCTTAACCTAGCTGGTGCAAGATAAAACCTACAGTGGTAATTATTCAACATGTTGCAGCCCCTGCTAAGTATATTAAGTACTATAATATATAATAGTAGGTAATAATGGATAAGAAGGTTTCAAACAACCTATTAGGTTGACAATATGTGTAGGTAATAGAAGAGGGTATCAGGGCGAGGTACATAATATACCTTCTATACATTATATATATGTTAGTTCGAACATGTAGGGGACTGGTTCTTGGTACGAACAAGCCGGTGTGCATCTTAGTTACTTTAGAATAGGCTCGATCGGCTTGATCCAAAAAAAATCAGCAGGAACTTTGGCTGAATGACTGTCTGGGCCGATTGTTTTACAGCGATTCATGTTTTTTATTCATCCAATGAATTCGTATACAAATAAAAAGTTGAGTAAGTAAAGGGTTGCGAGCCATAAGCAAAGTGGTTGAATTTGGCGCCATACCTAATAAATATTGCCTTCAATAAAATTAATATTCTATAAATTAAAATGACATTAGCGTTGTATTCGGAACATCCTCCATCCTCCTATATTAATCTACATACCTACTGAGGAGGAGCGAGACTAACAAAGGAGGTTAGTTTTTACTTAAAGTTAGGGTGCTGATACCAACCTCTAGAATTTAAACCTTTTTCGTCACCCTGCCGCCGCCATTTGTAACAATAGGATGCTATGGAACTAAAAACATTCTACCTATTTTCAAAAAATATTTAATTTTTTCTGCAAAAATCAAAGAAAAACTAAAAATGCAGTGTTCCTCAAAATTTTGAGATGAATCGAATGGTATATTTTTTATCCTTGCTCAAATTTTTGGGACAAGCATGTATGGAAACTTGCCATTGTTCTTTACAACAGTAAATGTTGCAGATTTTTCCTGATGATCGAAATATGATGACATAATTTTTGTACCTTCAAAGTAGTTTTGTTTCCCGACATCTGAATTAAGACCATATAAGTGTTGGCAAGTTTTAGTATAAGAAATCGTCAATTTATCCGTTAGATAAAGCAACACGGGGTCCTCTCTGTGGTTCTACGTATCCCAGCAGAAAAAATACAAAGTTAAACATCAAAGGCTCTCCAAATCACAAGCTCTACAATTAAAGCAGCGGATAAAGCAAACTTAAAATTCAATTTTAAGCTCAGTTTAAATCGAGTTAAACCAACACCTTCCGAAACCTGCCCAGGATATTTGTCTTTTGTGAATTATTCCACGGCTAAGTGGATTCAGGAGTTGGATTCACGGACAAGTTGGATTCTGAGAATCCACAGAGTTGGAATACGTTACTTGAATTAGAAATTATTGCGGGTGATTTAGGGGAGGAATATTATATTACCTGAATAACCACTTGAACATACAGAGCGCGTCACATATAATTACCCCCCCCCCCCTATCTCAATGTGTGTGGGACACAATAGTTGTTATTGTTGGGAATTTCAGATTTTTAGTATTATGGTGGGTGGTTCGATCCTGAGCGGCGGCGTGATACATTTTTGCATGTGAAAATTTGTGATAAGTTACAAGGGAATTCGAAGTAGTCGTAAATATTATGTAGACAAGGGGGGTACTTAATTCTGACGCGCACTGTACCACGGTACCAGAAAAAAAATTGGCGAATAACGTTCTGGGTACTACAGGACCACGGGTTCATCCAACCAAAAAATGATTTTATTTTTTATCTGTGGCTCTAGGTGCCACAGATAAAAAAGTCTATGGTTTACGCTTAAGTGGAAATCATTCATTTTTGATACTTTGACTGCCGCACAGTTTGTTCCGCGAGCGACGGGCGCATAGCTATGCTGGGCTGTGAACGAGCTAATCTGTTTTTTATTCAAAAATTACTAGCGGTCCGCCCCGGCTCCGCACGGGTATTTATCTAAAATCTAATTTTTCATACGGATCCCTAACTTTTTTTAAAATATTCTATAGCCTATGTTAAACAGCGAAAATTTAGGATTATAATGGTGAAATATTTTTTCATTAGGACCAATGGTTCGGAGCCTATTCAATTCAAACAAATAATCAAATCTTTCCTCTTTATAATATTAGTATAGATAAGTTTTTAAAATGATATTAACTTGCCGTTGTCCTTTTCTCCTTCAAACTATATTTTCATAACGATCGGTGTGGAAAAGTGTCATTTCGAACAATTAATATTCTTAATTTATTTTGTTTGAAACGTCAGCAAGTCTGGAATTTAGGCTAAACCAAACCGACGACATAGCTATCGAGTTGCACAAAAGTGGCTCGTTTGATCGTCCAGGGCAACTGCTAGTCCGATTCGAGCTCCAATTTAACACTCCTAGGAAGTTCTCGAGATATTTTCAACGGGTCTTGAATAGGGATGGGATAGATATGTTTTGGCGCTATCGAAATAATATATGTATTCATGAAGAGAGAGTTATTTCTTTTTCGAAAAAAGTCTTGTATTAGTAATGGCAACAATCTGCAGTTAGATCAATTGTAAATACTTATTCTAATTTGGACTAATCTGTCTAATTTGTGCCGTGTGGTGCCGGCATAGAATTTCACCACTCCCACTCTTCCCGTGGGTGTCGTAAGAGGCGACTAAGGGAAACACACCGGGGGGCGGGCAGCAGCGCCCTCTGCAGAACAACTCTACCGAACTGCGATCCCCAACCCGCATGCCCAGCGTGGGGATCATGGGCAATACAACAACAACCCCCAGATGAAAAAACGCCACCATTGGCGCACATAAGGGGAGGCCTATGTCCAGCTGTGGACTGATATAGGCTGATGTTGTTGTTGTTGTTGTTGTTGATTCTAATTTGGCTTTTAGTTGTGATTTTCTTTGTTTATAAAGGTTTATCCATTTATTGTTGTGAATCAGGTAGTATTCAGTCAGAATTATTTATATCGCTGGATTCTATCACTTGGGCGTACAAAATTTCATTAAAGTTAAGTAAAAAATGTATTGATAATTTCACATAAAGTGAAAAATAAAAAATTCCAGATCAATTAAATTTTGGTAATTGGGAAACGAGAAAAAAAATTGCAGCCACACACTACACTAGTAAGTACACTTGCAACTGGTATCGATATCGATCAGTTGAGCTACCTGTAGTTTGTTTGCAACAGTCTGCAGATAGCTCAATTGTTTCAATTATTGTTATTTTCTTTGGAATTAATTGCAGGTAGCAGGATTCGATTCCCGCTTTGGACAAATGTTTGTACGATATGATATCTATAGATATTTGTTCAGGGTGTTCAAATATCTATCTATTTAGTATACTGTATTACGTATATCAGTCATCCAATACCCATAACACAAGCTCTGCCTAACTCGACGCTTGTCAATGTTGTGTGGATTGTCCAGCATTATTCATTTATTTAATAAAAAAATTGTTTATTTTATTTTAACGAAATATCGATAAAAAATTTCGATGAATCTTCCAACACTAGTACGGCTGAAGACGGCTAGGAATTGCTACATTCACGCTATCTAGGCAACACCGGGCTATCTCACATAAAATATCATGGTAACATCAGGTACCTTCTAACATTTTTCGCTTCTACACAGCCTTTAGGTACTTTACACCGGTGTTCTAAATAGTTGTAGCAAACGCTTTTCTATGTAATTGTGGAAATATTTAGCGAATAGGTAGGAAATAGGTCAGATTCAGAATCAGATTCAATAACTTTATTTCTTTAGGCTTACAGAATAAGCACTTAGACAAGCCAAATTTCATACAGTTAATTATTATAACAAAAATGAAATAAGTTGTTATTGATTTCTCTTCACTTAAATTTTTTTGTCCACTAGTGGAAGAAGTGAAAAATGGTAATGATGGTAGTATGTAATGTATATCTATACTAATATTATAAAGAGGAAAGATTTGATTGTTTGTTTGAATTGAATAGGCTTCGAAACTACTGGACTTAATTGAAAAATTATTTCACCATTAGAATCCTAAATGTTCCCCGGTGAACATATGCTATATGCGGATGTATATACATATAATATAAGCTTTTTTGTAAATATACTAGGTACCTATATTTTCAAAAAAGTTAGGGATCCGCATGAAAAATTCTATTTTTATAAATACCCGTGCGAAGCCGGGGCGCATTGCTAGTAGAATATAAGGCCCCTGTACTAGAACATTCCATTCCATAGTCCATAGTCAATAGTCAATCACGACCACGACCACTGGGCGAGAGGTCTGTGGTCGACGTTGAACGTACGTTCCACGTAAGTTACTACTACCTAGTCCCATTGTACCTAAGAAATAATTTGCCCATCGAAACTGAATATAAAATAACTCAAAATAATATTAAAACAATCATTACATAGAATAAAACGCTTCCCGCTGTCTGTCTGTTTGTCCCTATGTATGCATAGATCTTTAAAATCCATAAGCATGCTAATATAGAGTAATTTAAAAGGAAGGTTTTTGTACCAGCATTTCACCCGTAGGTATGAAGCCGGGGCGGGTAGCTTGTATAATATATGATAAACAATGTCTTATTGTTACTTAATAATACATTGATATTATTAATTAATAAAACTTTGTAATGACTATACAATAAAAGGGACCTGTTACATACTAGTTCTGATTTGGTTCTGTTGTTTAATTGCAATTTTACTTAATCCTAAGTAAAAATGACGACTTATGTCATAAAACTAATAAATTAATAATGCTGGACAATCCACACAGCATCATCTATCCCCAGGCTAAGCAGAGCTTGTGTTATGGGTACTAGATGACTGATATACATAATACAATAGATTATAACGATAGATATTTTTTATTATACATAGGAAACGACCAGAACACTGAACAAATATCTGCAGATCGTACAAACATTTGTTTCGAGGCGGGAATCGAACCCGTAACCTCCTGCGGAAACCTACAGCAAGCAATTCTTAAGAAGAGAAGAGAGAAAATAGTAAAATGATCGCGAAATACTAAAATGCCGTATAGTATCGAACGAGAAATGGCATAGGCATACAATTTACTCTGCAATGGAATACGTTCCGCTAATATGACAAATAAGCAGTATTCCTGAGAATTCATTCGATTTCTCCATCGAAATGCATACATGCAAGTCAAAACTGTCTTTTGCAAGTAGGGGCACGTAGAAACGAAACTCGACAGAATGGCACAGTTTCATACACGGAAATATTCATACTAAAATAAAACCGATAGGTACAAAAATGCTTCTACATTTCGGATTCAAATCTCTAGGACGCCATCGTTGTTTTGCTACCGATGTAATGGTGGGTAGAAGTGAAACTAATGTTACTTGAAATTTTATGATTAGGAATAATTTAATTTTACCGTTTCCGAACATTGGTAAGACTAGACTAGATAGAAGATCAGTGGTTCTAGACTAGATAGAAGATCAGTAAGACTAGACAAGCCTAGATAACTACATATAGCGTCATAAAAAATTAGCTTTATAATACTAAAACCTAACATATAAATTATGTATTCTTATAAAATATATAAATTGACTTCTCTTCTACGTGGATATTTAAATAATTTTGACTAAGATCAGGAAATTAACATAAATTTGTTAAAACGTTCGGTTACCTTATGATCTCAAAAAAAAAACACTCAGTAATCTTGGCGAAATATTTCAAAGAAGTTGGAATTAGATTGCTTGAGGTTTAAATTTTCATTTTATTGGTGTCGTTGAAAATATTTAGTTTTGGACAAGAAGAAATCATGTTCACTATCGCTGATAAAATATGCCAGACAAAGACCTAAGTTGATTTTTTCGTATTGAGATTGGGAAATCGATAAGGATTAATATCTCACAAAAATATTGTCTGATATTGGAAAGCGCTTGAGACTGAGTGATATTGGAAACCGCTTGAGTATACAGAGTTTTTTTATTTACTTTTGGTGGTTTTTGTATCGCTGCGGCCATGATTGGCCTATTGTGATCGCCACTACGAATCCTGTGGTCTTCACTGAAAATCAGCGCTGGGTGGACACATTAGTGTGCACCCAGCATAACGCTGAGTGACGACCATATTTGCCTTATTAAATAACCTACTTTACAACTTAATTTTAAGATTGCTTTGTACCTATATCATTGTGTTGTTTGATTAAGGTAAATAAAAACATTTTCTTTCTTTCTTTTTCTTTCACTAAAGTATACAGAGTTGGTTTTAATCTCTTTCATTTTTAGAAATCAACACTGACAGACAGACACTATATTGTCATAAGAAACACTCTTTTAAGAGGAAAAGAGAAACCTTCGAGTGAAAATAATCTCCTAAAACAAAGGTACTATATTAGTTTGTTCCTATTAAATGTAATCCTTTAGTTTGTTAGTTTTAATAAACAAATTGACTGATTGAAATTGATTGTATTATTATTTCATTTTTTTTCATCGATAATTTATTCCAACCATATCGCAGTGGGTACACGGTTAAACAGGAATTAACCCTACACCCACCGGTGGGTGAAGCCAGTGGGTGCACGGATCGCGGGTCACATTTTCAATCTTTTTGAAAATCAGTCCTTTTGATATCTGTCTTTATGCGAACACTAGCTGTTCGCCCCGGCTTCGCGACAGGCTTCGGGTATTTAACAGATTAAAATAATTATTCATATTTACACACACATTGGTTTACATGATTAAAGTTTTCATACGTATTCCTGATTTTTTTTTTATATTCTATAGCCTATATTAATTTACAAGGTATAATGTAAAATTCTAAAGTTGAAAGAGTTTTTCAAATCGGTTCCTTAGTTTCAGAGTCTATTCTATTCAAACAATCAAACAATTAAATGTTTCCTCTTTATAATATAAGTATAGAAAGTATAGAATCAATAAACAAATAATGCCGGAGAATCCACACAGCACCATTTACCCGCAAGCTAAGTAGAGCTTGTGTTATGGGTACTAGATGACTGATATACATAATACAATATTATTACATATTTTTTACTATGCATAGAAAACAACAAGAACACACTGAAGAAATATCTGCAGATCTTACAAATATTTATTCTGAATAAATATTTGTAAGATCTGCAGATATTTCTTTTGGAGGGAATCGAACCCCCAGGAGGTTGCTCGCAGGCTGACTTTCACCTACCGTGCCACAGAGGTCGTGAAAAAAAGGTTGCAATCTATTTCAGTTCTATAAATAACTCATTCCACTGTTCATACACCACGCTTTACACGCCCCGTTTGTCGAAGGAATTTCGAATTCGTCTATGTCTAGGCTTTTTACAAAGCATATTGCTTTTGTCGCTCTCTTATCGAGATTAAAATAAGGCTTTATATTTCGAGCTAAGCGAAGCGAATTGAGGTCGTATTTGCGAGATGAAAGAGATGAATTTTGTATGAATTAAAAATGTTATTAATGTTTATGTTGGCAATTTTAGATTTGGTGGTGAACAAATTGGTTGAAAGTTAAAGGTTAGGTTTATTTTAGAAACTTATTGAGCTAGTCCTGTGTTTTATCAAATTCAAAAATTTTGACAACCTATTGTGACGTCCCTACGACGCGGAAGGTTACGGCTTCGATTCCTGCCCGGGACAAATGTTTTATGATATCTACAGCTATTTTTTTCCCGGGTCGGGAATATCATCTAGTACTTACCCCTACCAATAACACAAACTCTGCTTAGCTTGGGGCTAGGTGATGCTGTATAGATTCTCCAGCATTATTTATTTATTCATGTTACCTACCTATTTATAAGGTGAAATAAATGAATATTTCTCTTAGTATCCGTTGTTTTTCTTTAGACTTATTTATCCTTCCAATAAGTTGTAGTAAAATAGTGTTGCCCGCTCGAGGTAACAAAGCAGTGCCAAACAGCAAACATGTGACGGAAACCACCAGTGTTGCCATGCCAGCTGGCGATTTTCGATATTTAACCGGTTTAAATAACATTATTAAATTTCGATTCTGTAAAGGCGTATGAAATGTATTTTAGTAATTATAAAATAAAGGTTCTGATACTCCGAAAGTCTCAAAAACATATAATGGCGGAATCAGGTCGTTGACGGCCTATGTGGCGCGGTGGGCGAAGGTCCGCCTGCGACGCAGGAGGTTGCGGGTGCAATGCTGGTACAAAACCTTCCTCTTACGTTACTCTATCTATTAAAAACAGCATCAAAATCCGTCAAAGTCCGTCCAAAATCCGTGTCAAAGATCTAAGCATACATAGGGACAAACAGACAGACAGCGGGCAGCGACTTTGTTTTATACTATGTTTAATAAAAAATATCTATCTATTTAATAATATTGTATTACGTATATCAGTCATCTAGTACCCATAACACAAGCTCTGCTTAGCTTGGGGCTAGATGATGCTGTGTGGATTGTCCAGCATTATTATTATTATATTAGAGTCCTATTCGGCCATAGCTTATCCTTCGGTGAGTCGGAGCGTGGAAAAATTTACCAACTACCTACTCCGACATTATATACCTCTATATTGTACTAGCGGTCCGCCCCGGCTTCGCACGGGTATTTATAACAAAAAACTAATTTATGATCTCTTATTATTTTTTTTTAATTCTATAGCTTATGTTCACCAAGGAAAATTTAGGATTCTAATGGTGATATAGATTTTCAAATCGGTCCAGTAGTTTCGGAGCCTATTCAATTCAAACAAACAAACAATCAAAATCTTTCCTCTTAAATTTTACTTCTTGACTAAAAAAATTTAAAGAGCAACAAAAAAGTACTTTTATTCGAATAAAAAAAAACTTTGAATAATCACAAAATTTAAACTAACAAAATTATAGCGTTCTTTAGAATAACTAAATGTAATTAATATATCACATTGAACTGTAAAATTCATTACCATTTTATTCCGTTTGTTTCCATTACCCATAAATTATTTTTCCCACTGGCAATTCTCTTGAAAATTCCCGCTGAAAAAGAAAACCGATAAATACGAGCTAACGAAGGTGGCGGCAAGTCGAAGAAGTGGCTCTTAGGGATCCGTGGTAATTGGCTTAAACAAAACGGAAGAATTCTATAAAATTTTTGACAAAATTTTAAAAATAAATTTGCTTTATCTAATGGTGCTCCTATGTGAGCTGTTTTTTTATGAGGCCTTATCTAAAGAAAACTATATATAATAGGTACCTACACGCTCACCAATTTGAAAAATTACGTCACCATTACAATCCTATATAATTCCTGATGAACATCGGTTATAACGCCCAGCGTGGGGATTATGGGCAATAACCAATTTCATGAATTCACAAAATTCCATGCCGGCACCACACGGCCAATTAATGATTGTACTTTGAATGATTGAAATGATGAATTTATTCATCTTTGAAACCGGAACCCCAGAAACTGCCCGACTCGCCTTGGCGCTGTACTGGCGTTTTACGAGGGGAACGATTTTTACTTTTTCTCAGAAATTGCAGATATTGGCTGGCGATTATTTTTATTTGAAGGATACTCCACGTTAGCTCTCACGGTTTCAGATTTTAAACTTAGCTTAAGTCCTTTAGATCCCTTAGAAAATATATTTATTTCCTTGGATGTACGGAACTTGAGACGTAAAACAAGGTTTTGATTATTGTGTTTTAGCTATATGTATTATAAGGACACAAAAGTTGTTATTTTTGTGAGTTTCAGACTTTTAGTATTATGGAAGGGCAGTTCAATCCTGAGCGACAACCTGATAAATTTTTGCATGTGAAAAATTTTGACAAATTACGAGGGAATTAGAAGTAGTCGAAAATAGTTTGTATACAAGGGGGTACTTAATTCTGCCGCGCACTGTAGAAGGGAAAGCGTTGTTCGTTTGTACATATATTATCTATTGTCTTGTAATCCTTTAAAATAGATACTATTTATTAAAATTTTTGTTTTTTCGAACCCTGGATTGAAACCCTGCTGTTTAGATTAAGCGGTATATTATCCATTGTAAAAGTTTGCTATTTTTATCCCAGACCTCTGTGGAGCTGTAGGTGAAGGTCCGCCTGCGACGCAGGATGTTGCGGGTTCGATTCCCGCCTCGGGACAAAACCTTTTATACGATCTAAAGATGTTCTGTTTGGTTATTTTCTAAGTATAATAAAGAATATATATCTATGTAATCTATTGTATTATGTATTTCAGACATCTTGTGTCCACACACAAGCTTTGCTTAGCTTGGGGCTAGATGATGCTGTGTGGATTGTCCAACATGATTCATTTATTTATAATGTAAAAATATAAGGCATTTGTTTTTCAGCTCATTTGGCTCAGTATAATTATAGTTATATATTAGTATTATAGCCACAGAGGTCGTCATTTTCGATAATATATTCAATATATCACAGCCGGTTTGTTCGACACACGTATCACATCATTACCATCCATGACACATCACTGAGTAGGTTAAAAGCGCGTCCTATTTACGACACCCCAAATAAGAACCACTCCATCCATCTTCATCCTCACGGGACATTATCACAGAGATGTGTTCCCGGATTATATATATTCCCGGGATTGATGACGTCATTTGTCAGTAGTCATTCAACGGATAAGGGTTTCTATTTGGTTACTCTACTAGTTTTGTGTTTGTTTCGAGGGAGTCCCAAGTTTTTACCCGAATACTTACGGAGGTTTAAAACTTTTATTTCGTTTCGGCGTATAGCTTATAGGTAGTCAGTATGTAGGGCTGGGTCCGTAGCAAATAAATAAATACTAAATAATGCCGGACAATCCATATAGCATCTTGCCCCAAGCTAAGCAGAGCTTGTGTTATAGGTAACTAGATAACTGATATACCGGTATAGGTAACTAGATAACTGATATAATATAAAATACTATAATACAAATAATGTCGAATGATTCGTATCAATACCCCGATTATTAATCTACACTATTATTATAAAGAGGAAAGATTTGTATTTTTGTGATTTGTGTCTGTTTGTAGTGAATAGGTAAACTTAAAAAATACAGTGCCGTTTTCAAAAAATCACCATTAGCCATTAGCTATAGGTATTTACTTTTAGTAAAATAGGCTTTATTAATAAAGATTAGGAATCCTTATTAAAACTTTATAGTAAGTAACCCAATGTGTAAAAAAAATGCCATAATCGTTCGTCGCATGAGCTGCGAAATTGAAATGTATCACTTCCGCCCCTTGGGAAACTTAAGATCTACTTTCGAGTAAGAGTAGCGAAAGAAAAAACATTCTCTTAATAATTGTTAGTAATCATTGAAAATAATGGAATGATTATCATATAGGTACCCTTATATAATAACTTGCCTTCAAAGGGTGCGTTATATTTTTCGAGTATTTCTATGATACTCTTACCAAGTGGCTTACAACGTTTTTAAAAATGGGGTATCAACATAATAATTATAAGTTATTAATAAGAAAATTATACATAACCTTGCATCAAAGAAGCTGCAAGAATTTCATAACTTCGGTTCAACTTAAATAAGACTGACTCAAGTTAAATTAGTTGGGAAAATCCTTCAAGAATCCTTCAAGTTGCAGCAGTTTTATAGTTATTTTAGTTTGTTTATAGTCATATAAATCTAAGGGCTGATAAGTTAAGTTAGGGTTATAAATACGACCTTTGAGGAGTGGTGATTGCAAAATCCCAGCACGGTATAGATTTATTACAGATTGTTTACAACAGTCTGCAGCCAGCACACACTGCTTTGTACCTACTTTTTATTATAATTGCTACCTGTTTCATTGTTTGTCAAATGTTTGTACATATACTACATATAATGTACAACTGTGTGTTGCAGAAGCAAGTAAAATCTATCTATCTAGCACAATTTTAGTGATTGTAAATACTATTTCTATATTTTTTATAAATAAATAAGCTAATGTTTATTTATATTTTTTTGTATTTTTAATATTTAGTTGATGTTGGGGACCCATCCGAATGGTATTGATATGGATCAGTTGAGCTATCTTTCTTTGCAACAATCTGAAGTAAGCGCAATTGATATTATATAGATATTATAAAGATTAATTTTCTCAAATCGGTCCTGTAGTTTCGGAACCTATTCAATTCAAACTAACAAACAATCAAATATTTCCTCTGTATCGTTAAAGTATAGACATTTTTATTGTGACCCTTTTCTATAGTTGGTAAACCCATTAATCTAATTAAAGTCGTATGGTACAAATTTACATTTAATTAATAACAAAATCAAATACTTTGATTTGACAACAATAATATAAGTCTGTGTAGGATATTTATCTCTTTAGTTAAAATCTTTGGGCCTACATGACGCTGTGAAATGCCACAATTTAGTTATTTACACCTAAGTTTTTCACAACAAGCGTCCAAGTTGCTAAATGATGGCAACATTTTCCGTTCCCACTTTGGCCTTAATTATTTTTTTGCCGCTGGACATCTGGGCTAGCTGATTGGTCCGTGAAATATAGCCCGCTCCAAGTTTCAGGAAAAAGGATTTTGGCAGTGACGAATAGTTTCTGGTTAGAAAGTTCATTTGATATTTCCACTTTTTCACTCACTGTTGGGTCAACTTGTAAATTCCAATTGTAGCTAAATGGTTTCCGCCCCTGATTTCACATGGTCTGCTATTCTTTAGGATACAATCGACTTTAGATGATGTTGTGTTTGTGATTGTTGAGCATTATTAACATATTAATTTTTATCTTAATTTAATAAAGCTAATTGCTAATTTCAAAAGAATCTATATTGCATACTATAGATCCGCTAAAAAAAATCATTGAACAAACAGACATAGATCGCAAGTTAGTCTTGATCTACCTAAGACGCCTTTAAGAGGTTATTGATCTTCGTATAAAACATATTCATGGAATTACGTACTGTAATATTAGCATATTGGCTATTTGACAAGGTCTATCACGTTGGCATATATCAGAGGCTGAAAGGACTGGTCTACGTCGTATGACCTCTGGGCCACACGGCTCTGATTGTGTCCCAGACGTGTTGAAGACATGGCATGAGTAGCATGAGAAGTGTGCCTTCTAGACTGGCGTATCTAGTAAACTAATAACAGTAACGGACATCGCTATTGGTTGATGATAGAATAGAATAGATATAACTCTATTATACCACACAAATAAAGAAACATTACAAACATACATGCTTAAAGTAAAGGAAGTACAAAGGACGGCCTTATCGCTATGATCGATCTCTTCCAGGCAACCTTGGGATGAATTGGACTTGAAGGAACAATATAGACGGTGGTATATAGTGAAACAAAATAATAACAATATAATGAATACTTACAATAAATACTAGAAAAATCGAAACTTAAATGATCTAGGTATTTTTAGTATTTTTCTTGTTATTTTTGTTACGTGTACTAACCTTATTCTTAAGTTCTTGTTTCTAATAATATGTATCTACTAACAAAATATGGATCTATTGATGTCTGAAATAAAAGATTTTTATTTTTTTATTTTTTATTTTAAATTGTAAGTGCTGGGTGGTAGATAAAGCACTTCTTAGTCTTCAGCCTATAATTGATGTCTGCAGTTTTGGTAGCGCAACTATATAATATTTTTCACGCTAATTGTGCTTACAATAATTTTAGTATGCGGGACGAATATGGACAAATATATCAGAAAACTAGCAACGAATGTGGCATATATTCTAGAATACAGGAATGTTATCTTATATCTATACTTATATTATATAGAGGAACGATTTTATTGTTTGTTTGGATTAAATAGCAGGAACTACTTCGGTTTTAAATATTATTTCACCATTAGAATTTTCTTATTTATAAATCTAGCGGTCCGCCTGGCTTCGCAAGGGTAAAATTATTATTTTTTACAAAATGTTCAAAAATGTAAAACAAGGTTTACATTATTGAAGTGTTCATGCGGATCCCTAACTTTTTTGCAAATATTCTATAGCCATTGCTCATCAGGGATAATCTACGATTCTAATCGAGAAATAATTTTTCAAATCGGTCCAGTACTTTCGGTCGAAGCGACAAGTGACCTGAGAGCTGGTCAGTATCTGGCGCAACGCATCAGCATTACCATGCAGCGCAGCGAGGCAATGCAGCCAGTGTCTTGGGAACGCTTCCTACTAGAATTGATAATGGATCATAATACGAGTATCGGTCAGTAATGACATTTAGATAAGTACAATTTTTACGGGTATTTATCGCGTTTTTTTGGTCACGAGAAGGAGAAGTGTCATCTCGTTACCACGACATAGTGCAAACCTGTTGAAACGTCGAGAGGAAAAAAAAAACAAAGAGACGCGATAAATACCCGTTAAAATAGTACTAATCATTATGTGTAATAATAATAACATTTAGATTGTTTGCAACAGTCCGCAATCAGCTTAATTCTTTCAGATGTAGGTAAGTTCTTATTTGGATGGAGCTGCTGGGAATGGTTTTTTTTTTTTAATATCGTGGATCTCTTGGGAATCAAAGTAAGATCCTAAGTTTTTAGAAAACAATGGAGTCGTGGACCTCTCGGAATAAGCCGCTTATTTAATTGTAATTATCTTTGTTAATAAGGAATTTATGTCTGGTATTATTGTACAAGAAAGAATTAAAAATACTTAAACTATCTCGGCATGTCGTCTAGAGCTAAAGTTGTCTTATGGAAGGAATTACATTTTGCCGGCACGCAATAAAGAAAAGACTTCCAGGAAACTTGACGCCGATAACAATTTGTTATCATTTTGTAACAAATTATTGTAATTTGTTAGAGCCTTGATCAGAACCATCCTACCTTTCCAAATAACCAAGCTCATAGTGCCAACTCGTGTCGTACCTTCAGAACTTGGTGATTTAACGCACCTGCCTGAATCGATCAGTATAACGGCTCCGATATTGATCCCTGGCACAGTGTACAACGATAGAAGGTCCAAAATTCCGGACTTTCAAGCTTTAGGTACCAATGATGCCAATAAACTTGATGAACTCTGTGCCCTCTGTGTCTATGAAATAAGGTTGGAATTCAGTTTCGGGGTTTTTAGGTAAGTACCAAGATTAGCCCGTTTACGTCAGATGTCGGCTTATTTTCACGAGTTTTTGACTTATTTTTAACTGTCGAAAACTTGGCACAGTTTCGCAGTTTTTATAGGGATTGGGTTGACATTCGGTTTTAATTAAAAAGCTGACGGCTGGATAGAGCTCTCTTGGGGAATTAGCAGAGTTATTCATAACAGAGATTTAGTGCCACTCTATGAACGGGAGTCTCGCGGCGATTATTAGAAATAATAATTGTCATTGCGCTTTCGGGTAGTGACGGTAGGACACGCTTGTTAAGCCATAAATAAGTAATACCTATACCTATCTCATACCTACCTTTTACATAATATTATTGTATCTCATTTCCAAGATCACGGGCCATATAGTGACCCAGTCCTTTGGGAGGCATGCGAGGGACCTAGGTCCTTAAAGAGTTAATTTTAAGGGCTACATAATAGCAATTATTATCATTATTTGCACAAAATGATACACCCGAAGACGATATCCGGCTGATGTAGAAACTGTTGCAAAGGAAAAAGGGAACCAAAAACCAGGTTATGGTGATGGGTGGCTAGATGGACTAGGAAATTTGGCTGTGAGGGAGAATGGATGGATGAATGGATTTATTATTATTATTATGACATTGAACTAATTTCTGTTTATCGACCTTCATGATTCTACATTATATGTAGAACCATGAAGTTACGAAGGCAACTAGCCTAACATCCTTTAAGATAAAACTAAAGCACTGTTGGCTGACAATAGTTTTTACAGTTATGAGGAATTTTTAGCCCATAAGGCAACTAAATTAATAATTAATTATTTAAGATAATTTTTATTTTCATTTTTAAGAATTTTATTACAAATTCTATTTTTACACATTTAAATTTAAAAGTGTACCATTTATTATTGTATTTAATTTAATTTAAAGTACGTACTTACTTTATTGTTAAACTCTTATTTAATGATTTGATTCTTGTCATTTACAAAATAAATGATTTATTGATTATGTTTATCGGTACGAACAACTATCAAGTTTCTCCATTCAATATCTTCATACATGTAGATAAACATGGATTTATAACCCTTGCCGCAAATCAAACATTCCTATTCATACCCTGTCGCTACTTGTAAATCAATACATCGAGGGTTAAGGGTTAAGAACCGTTTACAATGGGGCTTGCCTGTTGCATTTTGTACATCAGTTTACATGACAGAAAGTTCAAAAGCAAAAACTGACATATGCTCCTAACTACAGATAATATAATACTAGACATATGCTCCGAACAATGTTTGAGAGTGAAAATATTTTATTTTAACTTAAATAAACAAAAACAAGAATGATTTACAAATAACAGACAAAACACACCAGTTTTTGCATTGAGTCACAATAAGAGCAGCATGAGTTGAAAACACGTTACAACCGACGCTGGTCTTCCGAAAAAGCTGTTAAGTGACGTAACGGAAGGAAACACAAAAGTCAAAAATATAGCGTTTTGTTTGTTCGTATAAAACGGATAGAATTGTAACATGTGAAATTATGAAGAAACCCAATATTATGAGGATTCCACAGCTATTTTTACTTTAAAAAAACAAATAAGAATGTCGATTTACCTATATATTTCAACAAGACCATTGCTCAATCCGCTCCGGCCAGGTGCTCCGGCCAGGTGGGATGACGATCTGCGAAAGACTGCTGGCAGATGCTGGAAGCGACAAGCTGACAGGGCGCCATGGTGCTCATTAGGGGAGGCCTATGTCCAGTGGACTAAAATAGGCTGATGATGATGATTGATAAATTCGCAAACGTAAAATCGAACTCGCATCCATGCCACCTTATTTTGCTCTTTGCCTACGCTATTTAGTTTTCCAAACAAATACTTGACCTAGTATCAAAAATATCGCAATATCCTTTCTTACATCATCACCATCACCAGCCTATAATAGTCCACTGCTGGACATAGGCCTCTCCTAATGAGTGCCATAGATGGCATTATTTGGGAGTTATTGCCCATAATCCCCACGCTGGGCATGCGGGTTGGGGATCGCAGTTCGGTGTAGTTGTTCTGCAGAAGGCGCTGCTGCCCGCCTCCCGCTATGTTTCCCTTAGTCGCCTCTTACGACACACACAGGAAGAGTTGGGGTGGTGAAATTCTATGCCGGCACCACACGGCGATATCCTTTCTTGTACCTCTACAGTGTGAATCACTCTTAAAGATACTCCACTTCAAAGACGCTCGTCAGACGAAATCAAATCTTGTGACCTTGTAATAAAATGCAATCGTGTCTGACTTGATTTCCGCTGCGAGCGTTTTGCGAAGGAAGTATAGGGTGTAACAAAATGTCAATGCCTAAATTCAGGAAATTAATTTGAGTGATTGACATCGAGTTTAATGATGTTAGGATCAATAGTTTGGCAGCGCATGATCGAAAAGGGATTTATGGTACTTACATTTGGTAGCTTACGAGTATTTTCAGAAATATTTTCAGTGACAATTTTATATGACATCAAATGTAATGTTATTTTTATTTATTCATTTGTACAGCGTTCTGGAGAACCCCAACTGGTATCGATATGGATCAGTTAAGCTACCTGTAAATTATTTACAAGAGTCTGCAGATAGCTCAATCGAGAAAAAAAAGAGTGAAATGTAACGCAAAAACTACCAAAAAAAATTAAACTTTTAATTAATTTCTATAAAAAAATACACATTCGATTGTGAAGAAAACGTAGAATAAATTATTTTATTACTTGTAATATTATACTATTGTATTTTTTTGGTCGAAAGTTTTGTATTCAATATTAGAATAAGTACCTAGTTTATAAGGGCTGACGATTTTTTGTTACCTATGAAACTATAAATAAATAAAATAAAATAAAAATATTTGAGGCATCTATAGACAAACTATCGATATCCTTAAAATCTATAAAAATTTTGAAACACTTTTACGATGTGTCTCGATTTTTCATGAAAAGCTCTGGCAAATAAAAACCCTTCGGCTTACATTCTGATACACGTTGTATCCGAAAAATTGATAGGGAGTGAATTTGTCCCCGTTTTTGGATCACTGTAAATCTTTTGTTAAGAAATACTTTATATTTTTGGTTTGCGCGATACAATTGTATTTTCTACACATATACACTTTAAAAGACTTTACTTTTTCTACAATGTAAAGAGGAAAGATTTGATTGTTTGGATATTTATGTTTGAATTGAATAGGCTCGGAAACTAATAGACCGATTTAAAAAAATCTTTCATCATTCGAATGCGAAATTTTCTTTAATGAACATAGGCTACAGAACATTTTCAAAAACGTTAGGGTTCCGTATGAAAAATTATTTTTAAGTTATTTAAGTGCAAAGTCGAGCCGTACTTTAATTGCCAAATAAAATACACTGTTGCCCTATTTTCTAGGAATACAAATCAGATTAGATCAGATCAGATGGGCAGCGTTTTGATGCTTCGCAATATAATTTCACCAAAAGATAACGCCGAGTTTCAATATTATTCTATAATCAATTCAATTCTACGACCTCTATGACGCTGTGGGCAAAGGCCTGCCTGCGATTCAGGAGGCTGCGGTTTCGATTCCCTCCTCGGAGCGAGTAATTTTTTTTCATACTCTTGCGGAGACGTGGCCCGCTATTACCTATCAATAATGGTAGCAACATAATATGAAACTAAATATTAATCCCAAACATTTTCGATTTCGCCAGGACTCGAACCCGCGGTCCTTTCTCAAAAAGGAAGTGTGTTGACCACTACACCACAAAAGGGATTACCTTGAGTGCGAGGGCTTACGCACTATAATGGATTAGGTTCGATTCGTGCGTCGTCTTTTGAAGTAAACAACCAAGTAAGTGCCAATTCGTGCGTTCTGCTAACCTGCGAAAAAAGTAAACCTTTTGGTTTGATTCGTGCGTTAACAAAAATCTAAAAATGAAATGTCACGCAGACTTTAAAAAAACCTATAAGTACTTACATTAAACTAGTTTTAATGGGTAAAGGTACACCCATAACCACTGAAACATTATGAATAAAACATAATGCAATCGATCACGGAAACGTGTTTGCGAATCCGTGGGCGGAAGCTATTTCGTTAATGTCTATTAAAATACCAAACGCACTCCGTATTAAATTTATTCTATGCCCCAACGAACCCCGTTTCAGCTGTTTCTAACCTAAAGTTGCAGAAATTAGATAAAATGTTTAGCTATTTCATTATTTTCGACTTTTGCGTACGAGCACGTAGTAGTCAATTCGTTTATAAAACAAGGGCGCTCGATTTAGTAATTGGGTCGATTAAATTATTAAAAGTTTTTATTTATTCAATTAAGGCAATAGTTAAAAATATATAATATAGGTACTAGCGGTCCGCCCCGGCTTCGCACGGGTATTTAACAAAAATTTCAGAAATTATACACACTAACACGATGGGTTTCACAGTTTTCATACGGATCCCTTACTTTTTCTATCAGCATTGGGGTTTTTGACATTGACTCGACACTTCATAAATAACACTGGCCGTCGAGAAAAAGCAAGCAGCGGAGCTATAATAGAAAAAGAAGTTGAATATATAGCGCACGGTTTAATTATTGAATTTTCATGCGGATCCCTAACTTTTTTGAAAATATTTTATGCCTATGTTCATCACGGAAAATTTAGGATAAAGTAGGAGAAAATTTAGGACAAACATACAAACAAAGAAACAATCAAATCTTTCCTCTTTATAATATTAGTATATAATAGTAGTATATAATATTAGTAGACTATAGATAAATAACACTTACCAGATTATTTAAAAAATATTACATAAGTTACCTTTTGAAGGTCCTTAGGGTATGTAACCTGGTTCTTACCTGAAATATAAATAAAATATACATCAATAACTAAAATAATTATATGACTAAACTGGGGCTGTACCAAAACGACAAACTTGGCAATTATACAATGATTTCAGAATAAAGTGCTTAGGGGAGTCCTGTAAGGTCCAAAGGAAATAAAGAACTTTGATTTTGAATTTTGATTGCTCTTTGGTTTTTGAGAAATGATGGATCTTCATCGGGACCTGAATATTTAATACATCGATGCAATAATACAAAAATATGCAGAGACAAATGGCAGCTTTATTTATGATACTATCAAGCTAGCTTTTGCTCCCGGCTTCGTCCACAAAATCTTCGAAATCATAAAATACATAAATAGTTTTGTACCTACAACTTTCGTGGGTAAAGTCATCCACTACGCCAAACGCCAACAACTCAATTCAAACACGTGTGTTTCAAATAGTTTCGCCGACCACAAATCAATTCGGCTGTACTGTACAGTGCCACCCACTTATCTATATAGGTACGTCAAAATTATGTCTACAGACATTTCTAAATTTGTGAAGTATGACGTATACTAGTGGACTTAAGTTACGCGTTAAAATTGAAGTCAAGAGAAAATCAGTAAAAACTTATTTCTTACCTAGGTAATTATAATTAACTGTATGAGATTTGACTATTCTAAGAGCTTGTTTTGTGGGTATAATGAAATAAAGTTTATGAAATCTGAAATCTAAACTCACATCAATTCATGACGTCATTGGCATAAATAGAGGATTCTGGTATCGGTATCAGCAGAGGTATATGAATGCACGCTGTATCTTTGAAATTATTAATCTCAACAAAGCAATGCACTAAATTCCTATGCTCCCGTGGACGCGTGAACGAAGTGGACTTAATTGGACATTTGACATTAGTCTTAAATTTTTAATACGTCGAATTTAACCTACGAATTGACATAACTAAAACGCTTTTCGTGTAAGTGTGACTAAGTGGAGCATTTTAAAGACTTATTCGTCACCTACTAATTGCTTGAAACTCGCAAGCGTGCCGGAGTTGGCACATTCCGCCTTAAATACCTACTATACAGCCTTTATCTATAGACAAGTGTGTCGCACTGTACTATTACACTTGAGTTTTTGTTGAGAAGTCCTTTGTGTAATAACAATGGAATAGAATGGAATGGTTTTGTGGACGTCTGCCTTTATGGTATCGATAGGGAGGTATGATGGATGGTTGGACCTTAAGGTTTGCCAATTGTTATTGAAGTTAGGTACAACTTTGGTGTTATAAAAGAATCAAATAGGTAAGAAAGTGAAGTGTGGGCATCAAAATAGTAAAGAAAGGGCCAGTTTTTCAAACCTTTTAGTTGGGCGCTTGTTGGGCGTTGACATTACCATACAGTTTGTAATGAGGTTTGTAAAGCATAGGTAGTGTCATCGTTTCAAAATGTATTTATAATGTAAATTGTATTTATGACCTGAATAAGTGAAATGAAATGAATGAAAAGTTTTTCAAACCTCAGATAAATACCAGATTGTATAAATTCGATGAATAGCGATATTCTTGGTTTTTCATAGGTTTTATGGATGTCATGTGTTTGAAGCAATTGAAGACATTGAATATAAAATGTCAAAAACACGTTTTATTGCTGTTTTTGTCTAACACGAAAAATACTGTATCTGTGCTGTGCATCTCTTGCAAGCTTGAACCACGGATGCACCTGAGTATTGAAAAATATTTATTTTAAACTAGCAGTCGACCGAGTGTTAAACAAAAATTGAATTTTTCATAGGGCGTGCATAAAAGCTGCATTCGGGTAGCCGAATTGCGTATCCATTAACAATTTCAACCGAAAAACAGACATAAAAACTCCTTCGGATAGAATTCAACAGATAAAAATTGGGCTTGTATCGCCACCCTATGTCAGCGTAGCTATTGAAGGTCGTTCTTAATTAAAAACGTAATTTATATCCATACAAATAAGTTTCAAAGCTCTATGATTGCTATCCAATAATAGTATTACGTCAAACTGTCAATACACTGACAGATCCCCTTTTAAATCTGTCATTCAAATGTCAGATTCGCGAAACAAAACAAACGTGCGTGACCAAACTTTTGACTCTTTTGGGACCACATTGTCATACATGTCAAATTTCAATAAAGAATAATACGGACATTGGCTAGGGCTAGGGAGCCATTTTGCTGTCAATCTATAGGCAAAATGTATGATGAATGTAGTTATCAATCTCATGTTTTAATTGTAGGTATAACCTGTATTGTATTTTTTTTCTTTTTTATGTGCAACCTATGCACTTACCTGTTTTAGCCAGAAAAATTCATCTTCCTTTCTTCCTAAAAGAACCCGAAGTGAGTTCATGTATGAGTTAAAATCTGTTTAGATCCATGCCGTCCTGTTATGACATCATACTCAAACGTATTTCATTAGCTTAAACTTTCACTCAACTTTTGACTCAACTTTTTTAAAGTTTGTAAGTATTGATGGATGTTTGTTAATCTTTCACGCAAAACTACTAAACGGCGTTACGCGGGTGAAATCGCGGGCACCCAGCTAGTCTACGATAAATTCGTCAGCATCAACATAATTTGCAATATTAATAGTTATTAGACTTAATCACTTTTCAGTCTCTTCAGTAATTTTAAATTAAATTCCGATGATGTAAAGCTCATTTAGTATGCATCAGATGCGAGTCTGCAGCTTACAGTATATTAATTTAATTAAATGTACATACAAGTCTTTCAGGGAATGCCGATAAAATGAGAACTCTTTATTTTGCGTTTATTATTTCTCAAGGAATAATGAATTTCAAATGAGATGGGGTAAGCTGAATACAGGGCACTGCGGCGCACCTAGGGGAGGCCTATGTCCAGCAGTGGACTAATATAGGCTATTGATGATGAAAATGATGAAGTGTAGAATAATAGAAAACACCAGAATATTGTTTTTAATACTTTAATCTGGGCGTAGACGATGCTTTATGGAAATAATTGTTGAATTACTTGTTTTTTTATATTTTGCAATGATTCTAGGGAAAAATTCAAACAGTTTCACAATTGATTACAAGACAGTATTGCAATCGCTTGTACTGGAACTGGCCCTGTTCGAACTTTTCGCATTCTGATCACCTGTGGACTCTATGAATATCTTTAAAGATAAAGATACATTTATTTAGCTCCACAATAACAGCACAGACATAAATAAAGATACACAGTTAAACAATGAAGAGTACAATAAATGAAAGAATGATGCAGGTAAGGCAAGAGTAGAACAGCTTTGTGATGTCTTTAAATATTGCGTGTGCCAGGACCCCAAAGACCTAGGCTTTCCACCCCAAACAGCTCAAATAGGTAACCTCGGTCAAAATTAGCGTCGTTGTATTGTCTAGGAAATCAAAATGGCCGCAACCAATACCCAAAACCGTCTTGAAACCGTCCTAACTTATTTTATGGGTTAACGATTGTCCTTCGGGGCGACCTTATCGTAAGTTAGGCTTTTAACTAGTTGGGAAGTTCCTAATTTTGTCCGCACCAGTTTACACTTTAGATGGGTTTATAACTAGTGTAGGTATTGGGAGTCATGAATGCTTAGAATTTGCAACACCCCAAATCTTGATGCGGATGTCGTAAGAGATAATAATAATAATAATCATAATGGTGAGGTATCACACGTCAGAGAATAATGAATACTTAATTTAATAAAGTATTACACGTTAGAATATAATCAATACTTAGACAAATTTAATAAAATAAAGATAGTAAGAACACAGAAGGAAGGAACTGCCCTGCCTTCGAGTGTAACCTTCCAGTGTGGTTCCCTTCATAATAAACCTCACTGATCTAACTAGTGTGCGTAAATAAAATACCCTCTTTAAAATGTTACCATAGATTATAACGTCACAGTTTCCCCGCAGCTTTAACCCTCATAAACCTACGTTCCATTCCACTCTATTTGTTAAATCTCTGTGCAAATATAGAATGGAATAACTTATAGAGTTTAGAGATATTAGTAAGAACACAGAAGGAAGGAACTGCCCTACCTTGCAGTCATAGATTCCTTTTATAATAAACCTCACTGATCTAACAAGTGCACATAAATAAAATACCCTCTTTAAAAAGTTACCATAGATTATAACGTCACAGTTCCCCCACAGCTTTAACCCTCATAAACCTACGTTCCATTCCACTCTATTTGTTCCAACAAAAGGCAGAAAGGGTTGACCTGAATGGCTACTAGCATGAAATTTCATATTCAATGGAGGTCTTTACAGGTTGTGGACTTGTATAGCAGACGTTTGAATGAGTTTTATTTTAATAGCAAACGAGCCGTGTTTAAACGACTTTTTTATCCGTGGATGTTTTAGCCCCTCGGGTCAGAAGTTCGTGGATCAGCAAATCATAGTATAAAACGCGTGTGAGGGTAAGTTGTTACCCGTTTGGCCCCGTTATGATGCGTGTGTGGGCCTTGAGGCAGTAGAACCAGTCCCTTGGATTGTGTCTACATTGGCCATGGAAACTCGTCGGCTAAGCAAACCGATCAGTCGCTGTATGTCCACTGTGTTTTAATTATTGTCTTTGTATTTCATTATCGTATGGTCCGTAGGGGCCGTGTGGTGCCGGCATAGAATTTCACCACCCCAACTCTTCCCGTGGGTGTCGTAAGAGGCGACTAAGGGAAACACACCGGGGGGCGGGCAGCAGCGCCTTCTGCAGAACAACTACACCGAACTGCGATCCCCAACCCGCATGCCCAGCGTGGGGATTATGGGCAATAACCCCCACATAATGATGCCATCTATGGCGCTCATTAGGGGAGGCCTATGTCCAGCAGTGGACTATTATAGGCTGGTGATGTTGTTGATGATGTTGATCGTATGGTCCCGCGCGCCTCAATCGTGATGAGCATGCTATTCACGTGCTTTCCTTGCAGGGATCGTTATCAAGCTCGCTTTTAACACACAATCGGCAGTCAGTATGATCGAGCGAAGCGAGCCGTTGAGCCAGCGCAATGTCCATTCGCTTTAAGATAAAATTACCAAATTCTGTGGTTGTGGTAAGCAAGGAGGCAAAGAGTATCGAGGTTGTGGTAAGCTCACTTATCGCTGTTTTATATTCTGTGATGTCACTGTAAAAATATCTAGAAAGTTTAGGCGCATATTTGAATGTTCATTTATATGATGCGGCTGAAACGCTAAAGCATCAGTTCTGAAACAGAATTAATAGCTTAATCAATCGATGTTCTTAATGAAATCAAGGGAATAATAAAACGCGAGGAAATCCCGCTCCATAAAATGTTTAGCAGGTCGCTCGTTTGCGCCGACCCTTACGACGTTTGCGCGAAAAGTGAAAGCTAATGGGCTGTTAGGCTTTCATTTTTACGTTTATTTTTAATTAATGATCCGTTTTTTGTCAGTAATGCTGATCGGATGAAAAGAATTTGGTGTAAAGTAAATTTGCTTGTAAGGAATTCGATTTGTTAGCTTTTGTGGAGGGAACAATTCAATTTTGTTAAGTCTTTTATTGTTGTGCGAAGCGAGTTCCCTAATCATTTATAATAATTCTTTACTCATGAAATTGCCGTCATTTCATTAGTTCTTATTTTGTACGTTTTGTACATATTAATTTTTCATTCAACAGTTTTATACAAAATAATTTTCTTTTTTATATTCTGTAGGTAAACAATATTAATACAATCATTTCAATTTCATAAATACGATTTTCGAGGAAGTTTAACTACAATAATCTCCATAAATATTCTGTAGGTACGGAATATTAATGCAAAGGCTTTAATTCAATTAATACAATTTTCGGGAGGTTAACTTAATTAATCTGCAAAAATAAGTACTTATCTCACTTTCAAAATTGCTTTATATTTTTAAGTAGGTACATAAGAACTTTCGAAATGAAAAGTACCAATTGAGCGTGCCTGCGATGAGCTTAGAAGGCTAGCCAGAACCCACAGACCACCAAAATAATTAATAAATAAAATATAACATGCACTATGTCCAAAGTTTACAAGAAATAACGCACTTTGGCTTGGCTTTGGCTCTTACAAAGTCTACTAGTCTACTGAGTTGTAGGGGTCGATTTTTACGCCGCAACGGACCTAAATACCTATTGTTATAGTAATTGAACACGAAAGAAAATTATTAGGTCCCATAATCCTTTTTTCCCGTACAAAAGAAAATTCAGAATTAATACTCAAAGCTAAATAAAAGGGATAATGGAACGATATTTAAATGAAACCTTTTAAAAATACAAAAAGATTATTAAATTGGAATCTTTTCATCTCGTTTAATCCGTTAGAAATCGCAAATATATAAAGAATCGCCATGAAAAGGGGTTTTTGTAATACTTATTGTTCATTAAGCGCATTTGCCTTTTTCTCTATGAAGTCTCTAGGAGATTGTTTGTGCAAGCCGTGTGACGTCACAATATTAATAATAATAAAAATATTTATTTACAGAAAGGCTAACAATATTCGTACTAGTCTAATTTTAATACTTACTAATAGACATTTGGAGTGGTCACTACATAAACGTGCTTAAAATAATCCTATTAGGGACAAAGAAAATGACTTCTCGCTCACAATGTATTCTAAATACGTTTTTTTCCGATTCCACGCCGCTGTCTTGTCGTACCTGTGTAACGCGTTTGGATTGGCGATAGAGAATGAAGGCCCTAGTTTGATTACGAACCTTATGCTAATAATAAATAATATCCGTCAAGTGTGAGTTTTACTAGTTAAGGTTTCGGACGTCCATCATACAAATAATAATATAATACATAAACTTCACTATTTAATGAGTTAATACCTAAATATAGATACATAATTTCAGATGCGACTGCTAGTCTAAAGAAAATTAAGCATATTGATATTTGATACTTAACAGTTTACATAAAATGTAAATAAACTTGACTACTTTTTATGACTTTTAATGGCAATACGTCTGGTTTGCCACTTTTATGCCAGTGTCCAGTAGGCCAAGCACGGGGATTGTTCTCTAGGGTAGAATAGACAATAATGACATCGAATTGCCATACATTGCGTACATTATTGAAGTTGAAGAAATTTATTTCAAATAATTTACGCATTCGATGACTAAGTGACGTCATTTTTGTCTATTCTAACTTAGACAAGAAAGCCCGTGCTTGCCCTACAGTTCATGGAAATGTGTCGTCATGGAATGAAGGCAAGGTTGCATTTAAAATATGAGCGGTAATTTTGAAAAACAGCGTATTTTTACAAAATGAGACTACATAAGGTTACTAATTTTTCGTTTATTTATGTGAGCGTGTGAGTGGTCGTCAAAATGCCGGATACGACAGTTTATTCGCAAAATTTGCGAAAATCAGAATAATAACGAAACTTGCTGACGTTTCGGATAGAATAAATTCGATTTCATCTCCGAACTCTTAACGGAAAATTCCGACGCAATTAAACCCTTGGAATTTCCCGACAGCATATGTTGCGTAAGGTCAGAGCTACAGGGTTTTAATTTTAAACTTAATAGCAAAACGTCAGGCGAAATCAAATAGATTTTAAAAGGTCCGCTGTCCAAGGGTGTTTTAAATTAAGAAATATATCCTGTCACTGCTTT
Organism: Eupithecia pulchellata; assembly: GCA_963931895.1. Taxonomy (NCBI): domain Eukaryota; kingdom Metazoa; phylum Arthropoda; class Insecta; order Lepidoptera; family Geometridae; genus Eupithecia; species Eupithecia pulchellata. The sequence continues at coordinate 5,239,465 of OZ007546.1, read as the reverse complement.
AGTACAGTCGGCACTATAGGCACAATAGGGACTTAAGACGTTCACTGCAATTCAATAACAATCCTACTAATATTATACACACGAAGGTTTGTTAGTATGGATGGACGTTTGTTACTTATCAAAAACGTTTAGTTTTTGCTGAAACTTGGTACACAGATAGTTTTTATCCCGAAAATCCCACGGGATCGGGAGTTACGCGGGTGAAGTCGCGGTTACCCGGCTATGCTTCTGCGGTATATGCTTCTATGGCAATTAAAGCTATGGCAACCGAATTTCGCATACAAAAACAGTACAAAAATGATTTGTAATTTGAGAATATTTTCACCATCAAATTTTAAACTAACCAACAAGCGATTGTTTGGGATATTAAAAACAACTAAATGTACCACACATTTAAGAGTAAGAACTCTCTCTTATTTTAATATCTCTATTTTATTATCTATATCTTATTATTATCTTGTCAGTCGAACCCGTCGCTGACTGTACCACCGTACGTGCGGGCCAGCGGGGTCACTCTGACAAACGACATCATCAATAATGACTGATGCTCCGAACGTGTTTTTTCCCGATTGAGGGTAGGCTATGAATTCTGAGTTTTTCTTATTTCCAGAGACGTAGGTTGGATCTTGATGGAGACAATGTGATGTGTAGGTACTATAATGAGTTTCGCTGTGAGAAGGCCATGAGAATAGACCCCCTCCCCCCTCTATCAGGGTATGATGACGTAGGCGCGTTGTTCGGTTGTCGTTCTTTGAGTAATTCAGTAATTCATTTATTGTTGTGAATCAGGTAGTATACAGTCAGTTCTTAGGACTTATTTATATCGCTGGATTCTGCCACTTGGGCATACAACATTTTGTTATACATTCAGTTCAAACTTAAATTAACATGCAAATAATCTGATTATTTTTGACTAAAATGTATCTATCTCTAATTAGTGCATACAGTCAAATTTTTAAATAAAATATAATTAATGTCAAATAATTTTAAGTAGGTATATGAGAGGAAAAAAAATATCAATTTCATTAATTTTCATAACTTGTATACAAGAAAACAGATAAAATTGATTAGTTGAAGTAAAATTATGTTTTGAATGTCAAAGTGCTTTGAAGTGTCAATCAATACGGTCATTAAGATAATCATTTACAGAATAGTATGCTTTTTCTTTTAAATTTAGCATTAAATTGGTTGCTGGACAATTCGCGTATACATGTTGGAATTTTGAGGCAATAGATTGACGATGACAGAATTTTATAGGTATTTATTTATTCTTAATTATGTATGTATTGTGACGCAGTTTTCATCTCTGGTAGTTAGCCTACAATAACATACAATATTAATGTTGTGCTCATGAGGGTTTTTGTATTTGTATTTTGTATTATATTATGTTCATCATTCTTCTAGTACTTACCAACCAAAAACACAAGCTTTGTTCAGCTTGGGGTTAGATGATGATGTGGGATTTGTTGAGGGAAAAACTAAAAACCTACTTATAATAAGAATTCTTATTCCTTATTATTTACACTGTTTTTAAGAATTTTGATGGGTTTTTTCAGATAAAGGCAACAGAACCATTAAAATTGGCCCACAATTCACTGAGGAATTAGCGAAGATTATATAAAAAACACAAACAGCAAAGAACCTCCTCCTTTTCTTCTTAGTCGGTTAGAGAGTTAAGTCGGAAGTGCGGCACAATATAACAGATACAGAGTCGAGGCCTTGACATCTTAGAACTATCTCGACGTAAACAGCTTAGGATGCACAAAAGGCTTTATAAGGCCAAGGAAAAGCTTCTCAGGGTAAAGCTGTGAATCGACTGCGGCAGAACCAACAGACGAAACTTTTAAACAGAACAAGTCTTGTAACGTTTTAAAAATTTAGTTACAAATTTAGTCAGATTCTTCTGAGATTTTTAGTATCAGACTGAAATTTTACTTTGATTGTTATAATTTTTTTTTATCTATTTTTTTTTATTTTCTGTTGTATAATTTGACTAATAACTAATTTATTTGAAGGTGTATTTTATGTGTAAAACAATTTAATATAATTTTTTTATGACATGTAACCTAATTAAGTATTGTTACGAATAAAAAACTTTTCTTTTTTTTTTCAGTAATTACAATCAACATCATCACCACAACATCACCAGCCTATAACAGTCCACTGCTGGACATAGGCCTCCCCTAATGAGCGCCACAGATGGCATTATCGTTTGGGGGTTATTGCCCATAATCCCCACGCTGGGCATGCGGGTTGGGGATCGCAGTTCGATGGAGTTATTCTGCAGAGGGCGCTGCTGCCCACCCCCCGGTGTGTTTCCCTTAGTCGCCTCTTACGACACCCACGGGAAGAGTTGGGGTGGTGAAATTCTATTCCGGCACCACACGGGGGGAGTAATTACAATAAATATCAGAAACTTCAAAAAAACTACCTTACTTTATTTTCTGTCAGTAGAGGGTGATTCAAGAAGAAAGTACAACCCTAATCTAACTAACTCTAAGAATAATTCTAATCTAACTCTAAGAAGCTGCAGTCGGCCCACACCTTTAGCATAAGGGAGCATCAAAATCTCATTATTCGAGAAATACCCCGCTTTCGCTTTGAATTAAACCACGTATCGACTGCATAGCTGTATATTCTGTTTGTTTGTAATTAAGGCCTTTTGAATGCGTTCGCGAATACCGATTTCATATAGAGGTATACTTAAAATTTCACTAATAACATATAATGTATGTGAATGTTTGGATGTCACGCCTCATGGCAAAATGACTCAATTAAAAAACTAATCTATTCAGTCTTTGTTCTTTCGTCATCATCATCATCATCATCAGCCCACATTAGTCCACTGCTGGACCTATGTCCAGCAGTGGACTATTATAGGCGACGTGATTACGACTATGCCCAAGGGAGAAACAGCGGTTTGAAAATTATCCATTTTTCACAATATTTCCGATGAACTCGTAAAAGAAATAAAGAACCCCCACATAGTAGATAAGGGCGCGGACCTTTCATCTGTCATTATTGATGACGTCATTTATTACGTTGTAGAAACGAGGAACGTAAAAAACGTTGTCATACAGAGTTCTGGATAAGAGGTTAACTAGCATTTACAATTGTTTTAATGGTTAATAGTCATTTGATAATTACTAGTTTTTTTTTTTTTTTATTTAGGTAATTTTTCTCGACGTTTTAACAAAAAAAAGTTAAATAAACGCGATAAATATGTGTTCTAATCGCATAGGATTTTTTTATTGAGGTTAAAGATAATATTATATACTTTTTAGTAAAGAAAACGACCAGAAAACCCGGAACAAACAACTGTAGATTATACAGACATTTGTCCCGAGACGAGAATCGAACCCGCAACCTCTAGCATCGTATATTATGTATGTAAATAATAAAAATAGATGGCGTGCAGATTGTCCAATCTGCATAATAATCTAGACCCAAAGTAAATGGGAAAAGTGACCATTCGTTTCAAAACGCTTTTTAACCGCATTATCTTGCATTTTAAGAAAATATAAGAACCCACAAGAATGCCTTCCACCGAATGTAGATATCGCGCAAAATCCGTGGCTTACAAACTGACACATTGACAGGTTCCGTTCGTATTATATCCGACTAGGTCTGGGCTACATTTATCTTGAATATGAGGACCATATAAGGACCTGTGTAACGTGGTAGGCGAAAGTTTTTTTTATCTTCTTTTTCATTTAAATTCATTTACGAAGAAACCGGGGCGATGATCCGCCTGCTTATAACTATAGTTTCTTGCGGTAAAAAGATCGCAAGCTGTTCTTAATTAATTTAATGTTACAAAACCAAAACTTATCTAATTATTAGTACTATTTTAAGGTGTATTTATCGCGTTATTTTAGTCATCTCGTGACCACCACAGAGTGCAAACCTGTTGAAACGTCGAGAGTAAAATAAAATAAATAAAATAACGTGATAAATACCCGTTAAAATATTACCTACTAATCATTATGTGTTCAGATCGCGTAAGTTTAAAAATATTCAAAACTTATCTATACAAAACCAAAACTTATCCATAGGTACTTATATTATAAAGAGGAAAGATTTGATTGCTTTTTCGTTTGAATCGAGTAGGCTCCAAAACTACAGAAACGATTTTGAAAATTATTTCACCATTAGATTCCTACATTGTCCTGAACATGGGCTGTAGAACATGAAAACTTCAATAAAAAAAACCTAAAACATATATCGCATAAAACATATAATATTACCTGTTAAACATACATGAAAACATATAACGCATGTTTTTTTCAACTTCTTTTACTATGGCGCCCGCTTGCTTTCGCTTCGACTTTTCTAAGTAGTTAGTCATAAGTCATAAATAAGCTTCAAAATTCGTCACTGGAGTGCGGGAGGAAAGTTAATGTCAACAAATAAAGTGCGAGAATCAATGTCAAAAAGTGTTATTATACATAGTGTCATTATCGTGACGAAGTGACCATGCAATTGGTTTTCCACAGAAAACTCGAGGCGACAACTCTACAATAATACGGCGAAAATAAAAAGCTTTTTTGGCAAGTCTTCAGCCGATTCGAAGATGATAAATATGGTAAGACCCTTAACTGACACGATGGACTTAGTTTTGAGCGCAGACCAGGGAAATATTGGTAGCTAGTCGATGGAGGCGGCTCATACGAGTTCTCGGGGTGTGGTCGTTTGGCCTTTCTCCAACAGTGGAAGTATACTGGCTGATGATGAGGAGGTTTTCTGATCTAAAGATCCGGACACCAGCGTCCCGGATTATTGTCGTCCCTCCCTGCAATTATACTGGAAAATCCACACAGTATCATTTAGCCCAAGCTAAGCAGATCTTGTGTTATGGGTACTAGACGACTGATATAGGTACATCAATCAATATAATATCTACATGGATAGATACATATTTTTTTAAGATAGAAAAGTAATAACCGGCACGAAGAACATCACATCACATCACCTACGCTCAGGCACCTAGTGTACTATACCTACCTTACACTAGCAAGTACCAACAACACACCTCATGTAGGTACGTCATTTCGTCGGTCGGCCCGCGCCCGGCTCTACATAATATAATTATATCTTCTGGCTTCTATCTGCAGATGGTCGAATTTTTTTCCGAGACGGGTATCGAACCCGCCGCTACAAGGGTTTGTCTATCAAATGATTTAGGGGATCAAAACGACAACAGGTGTGAAATTGCGGGTAGAAACTATATTAAATATTTATTTGATCAACAGCTTATAAAATATTTAATTTATCAGCGGCTGATTAAATAAATATTGACTATAGCTGATCAAGTCAATAAGTTTAGTTGCATCAAAACAAAATTATGCAGGTTACTGTCTTTATTAACAGAACTAAAGCAACTTAACGGATCGGGCTACAATTTTGGGCTGATAGCCTTAGAATTACACATAGGCTATAACTACTTATATACTTTTTATATCATAAACCAAATGATTTAGATAGAAATAGTAAAATAGTGGTAAAGTGGATTTTTTTTTGGAATACAATTGGTAACTTTGGACATTTCCACAGAAACAACGTGCAAATTTGCGGGTAGAAACTATACTAAATAATTATTTGTTCAGCTAGTAAATTTAGTTTCACTGAAACATAAATGAGCGAAACATAAATTTCAAACCGGTCATTAATCAAAAACACCCAAAATGCTATTTTGCAAATTCTAATCCGAAATTTAATTTAAACTTATGCAATATGCAATTGCTGGCACACGAATTACTATTCAGGGACTGTGCAAGACATAAGCCTTATGACGCATTTACACCGGAAACAGGCAGGGTCTGCTTATGTGATCTTTCAAAGTTACATTATTGTACACCAGCAAAAGAACATTATGAACAGATATTATATATGACAAGTACAAAGGTAACAGTGACCATAAAATAAGCTCTGCTTACTTTTAAGCTAGATATTTCTGTATGAATTATCCAACATTATTATTTATTACAGAAAAGGTTCTGCGACGCGTGTTTCACGTCCTGTCAACGTCACAAGCGTTTATAAATGTGGTTTTAAAGGTAGAAAATACTTGGTAATACCACACAAAGAAATAGACTTCAAGTAGAGGAATTTCTTTTCTTCTATTGAAGATTTCATAATTTTGAATATTGAGTTTTCTCTCGCACCCTAGTAACTAATTGTGATGTCTATGACATTCCATAATTGACTCTGGCAGAGTTGTAGCGAAAATAAACGGTGCCGTTAAAAAAATATGTTGAAATGCAGCGCATGGTTTTATTTTTGTAAGTGTTAGTTTTTATACAGATCGAAATTTTTTGAAAATATTTTATAGCCTATATTTATCAGAGATAATGTAGGATTCTAAAGGTGAAAGAAATTTTAAAATCGGTCCTGTAGCGGAGCCTATTCAATTCAACCAATCAAATCTTTGCTCTTTATTATTAGTATAGATTACGTTTAACAAAGGAAATTTAAGTGGAAAATATAATCGGTTACGTGTTACCCGCTTTCTATGCAACAGACAGACTAGCACAAACTGATTGGAATGGGCACATGAGCATGTAATACTGGAAACTTTGTCTTTAGTTGGCGAGGCTCTGATCCATGCATTAAATAGCATAACCCTCTTTCTAAGTCGGGTAAAAACTACGAACTAGCTCTGCGGAGTTTCTAGTGGCCTGGATTCTAACAAACTTATTTGTGAAAGGATAAATCTATATCTATACTAATATTATAAAGAGGAAAGATTTGATTGTTTGTTTGAATTAAATAGGCTCCGAAACTACTGGGCTGATTTGAAAAATTCTTTCACTATTAGAATCTTAAATTTTCCGTGATGAACAAAGGCATTAAATATTTTCTAAAAAATTAGGGTTCCGCATGAAAATTTAAGTTTTTGAAAATCTTTTTTTTCAAATTAAATTACCGTTATCGCATTTTTACATCAAAGAAGACATATTTTCTTAGTATATGTGTATACAAGGTGTAACATGTGTATAAGTATTTCGAAGAAAATTCTGTGGTAGGAATTTAAGTAAATACTATTCTAATACAAATAAAAGCAACCCATGGTAAAAATACCTATTCTCAAATTACAAATCACTTTGGTATGTACTATATTTGTGTAAGAAATTCACCAGTCGCCGGAGCCTTAAATAATTGCTCTCTGTATATGTTGAGTAAGTCTAGGTTAGAATGAGAATTACCACTACTTAGCAACTGTTTAAGTTAGCAGACCATTATGAATAACGTAAACCTCGACTCTGGTAGTCAAAAATAGTATCAATAATCTTGTTAAGTGTTTAGATCTTGGAGTTAAGCGCATGAATATTTGATGGTATTGCAAAGTTGGGGCTTCGCTCTAATACCACTGATTAGGCTAGATTTGTAGAATAGGTGAATAAATAATGCTGGACAATTCACACAGCATTATCTAGCTCCAAGCTAAGCAGAGCTTGTGTTATTATGGGTACTAGATGACTGATATATTGACTACAATTGACATACACAGATCTTTTTTATTATTGTATAGAAAAACGACCAGAACTCCCTGAACAAATATCTGCAGATCGTACAAATATTTGTTCCGAGGCGAGAATCGAACCCGCAACCTCCTGCGTCGCAGGCGGACCTTCGCCCACCGCGGTCGACTAAGCAGAGCTTCATATGGGTACCTACTACGCTACGGTAATAAGTAGATATTTTTTTATCAAACATAGAAAAATATCTTTTGGTATTTATCGATTTTAGCCTGTTAATTTAGTGCCACTGGTTTTCATTCAAATGAATATAAAATACTAGCGGTCCGCCCCGGCTTCGCACGGGTATTAAAGTTTTCATACGGATCCTTTACTTTTTTTAACAGAATTGGGGTTTTTGACATTGACTCGACACTCCATAATTGACACTGGCTGTAGAGAAAAGCAAGCACCGTGCGCTATATATTCAACCGCTTTTTCTATTATGACGCGCCATAATAGAAAAAGAGGTTGAATATACAGCGCACGGTTCAATTATTGAATTTTTCATGCGGATCCCTAACTTTTATGAAAATATTATATAGCCTATGTTCATCACGGAAAATTTAGGTTCTAAAGGTAAAAGAATTTTTAAAATGGTCCAGTAGTTTCGGAGCCTATTCAATTCAAACAAACAAACAAACAATCAAATCTTTCCACTTTATAATATTAGTATAGATAAGCGTTAATGTATTTTAGAGCTAATACTAAGAAATTCTCCAATGTAGCCTAGATGAAAGCCTGTCTAGGCTGTCTTTTAAAGGGCACTGTTGACTTTCAAAGTGAAACAAACCGTAAACTGTTTAAATTAAGGTCCTTTTTACCTCAAACCGCAGTGATCCCCTTTAGAAAAACAATGCTTCACACGTAAACCCTTTTCTAGGTTTCATCGTCCAATTGTATGCCCTCCAAACTGACAGGTTGAGTTACAAACACCCGAGTGACCCAATAACAAAACCAAAACCCTTTTCAAAAGTAAAAGCATTTTGTGAAACTAAAATCTTAGGTTGTACGAAAATATTCAGAAATTTTATACTTTTTGGACATTGTTAGTTAGGAGGAATTTTAGAGTAAAACCTTTATTTAACGAAATTGGAACAATGGAGCAAAATGCAGACTTTGCAAACGATCTACGGGTAGCTCAACTAATCGATATTAATACCTGTCGGAATTTTAAGTTGAATTTTAGTCTGTTTTAAGAGGTTTAAGGTCTATTTTCCTAGTATCATTTTGAACATATACCTAGTATCTCAAATGTCTGATTATTTTAACATTTTCATGACCTTGTATAAGAACATGATAGAAGCGAATACGTCAAGAGTGAGTAACTTTATTTATATTTATTTTTATTATACATCGATTGTGTAGGCCTTAAGTAGTAAAGTTTACTGTGAAACGTGATATCTGAAATTAATAACATGAATTTTTTTCATAACTTTTAATTTTTAGTAACTTTTCGAAATTACCACCATTTTTTCAATACAACATTTACCTCGTGCCACCCTGTTTAAAAGGCAAAATTTTTTGTGTAAATGGGTCTACATTTACATAAAAAAATGTAGTATGTAGTACACTAAAAAGGTTAACCACACTTCCACCTCGCCACATAAAACTGTATTATTTCTGTTTCAATAATAGTCGTAAGCCCGCACGCCATGTGTCTATTGTGGTTGGTACTGGTAAACCTCACATATGATCTTTATGTTATGTAGTTTTTTAGTATTTTTTCTACTACTTTAGTTTTTAGTAGTTAGTTTTTAGCCAATTGTCACTTATCCTTCGTTTATCGCTTTTATAAATTACTGTTAAGTGTGCAATAATGTAATTATTATTATTGTTATTAGTTAGTAAAGTAATTTTATAAGAAAACTAGCGGTCCGCCCCGGCCTCGCACGGCTATATTTCAACACTATGGGTACAAAATTTCAGAAATTATACACATAAAACGTTGGGTTTCAGAGTTTTCATACGGATCCCTAACTTTTTTAGCAGCATTGCTTTTGACATTGACTTTATTTTTCGACAGTTGACTTGTTTTCCGCTCCACAGTGACGAATCGTTTATTAAACTGACACTGGCCGTAGAGAAAAGCAAGCAGCGGAACTATGAGAAAATAAAAAGAAGTAATAAATATATGTATAGCGCTCGGTTTTATTATTGAACTTTTCATGCAGATCCCTAACTTTTTTGAAATTATTCTATAGCTCTTATAGGCTATGTTCATCTCAGAAAATTTAGGATTCTAATGGTGAAAGAATTTTTAAAATCGGTCCAGTAGTTTCGGAGCCTATTCAATTCAAACAATAAACACAGTACCTACACATTAAAAATACACTTTGGTGTACATTATTGAAGTTTTCACACGGAACCCTTACTTTTTTGAAAATATTCTACAGCCCAAAATTCATCTGGTAAATTTATTATTATAATGGTGAAAGAATTTTTAAAATCGGTCCATTAGTTTCGGAGCCTATTCAATCTAAACAAACAACGAAATCTTTGCTCTTAATAATATTAGTGAAGTTGTTTACCGAGATACAGAGATGAAAAGATTACTTAGAGACTTTGCCTATTAACTAACATAAACTAAACATCGGCATAACTAAATATTTGGTTAATTGTAATTACTGGAGCAATGTCGGTTCTAATTATATTAATTAAGGTACCTATAAATTTATGTTAAGTTCATGATGAATCAATATTTATATAACTATCTGATTATCGGCTTCGCACGAGTATTGAAAAAAAAAATAGTTTTTCATGCAGATCCCTAATTTTTCGAAAATGTTCTATATAGCCAATGTTCATCAGGGAAAATTTAGGATTCTAATGGTGAAAGAATTTCTCAAATCGGTCCAATAGTTTCGGGTCCTATTCAATTCAAACAAACAAATCTTTCTTCTTTAATATTAGTATAGATGGAAAGTTCCGCGACAGTGGCGGCGTAAGAATCGAACCCTTCTCATCACGCGGGAATCGTTGGAGGCGACTGATTGAACCGACCGTAGAAGGACAAGCACCATTTGTGTAGTTTTAGTTTTAACACTTTCACTGCGATCCCCAGTCCGCTTTACAAGCGTGGTGATGATAGAAAATCCTTGATTAAAGGAGTCATGTCGAAGTTAACTCCACTTCCACAGGAGGCTTAGGCTCTGATCCTAATAAATCATGTATTTTAAAATGCTGGATAGTCTACACAGCATCATCTAACCCCAAGCTAAGCAGAGCTTGATATATATTTTAACTAATTAAGAATTAAAACATTATAACAAATACCTATCTACATCGTAAAATTGTTGTCGCAAGACGGGAATCGAATCCGCAAGCTCCTGCGTCGCAAGCGAGCCTTCCCCCGCTGCGCCACGTCGTCTTTTTCACTTTAAGTTTCCACGTCATCATAATATTTTTTTAATTGGTAAAATCTTTACCGTCGAACAAAATTACTATTAAATACCCAATTCAGAACTAGTATTTACATTATTATATGTACTATTTAAATGGGTATTTATCACGTTCATTTACCTATTTTTCCCGACGTTTCAAAAGCTTACACGCTTTTGTGGTCAGCGGATGAGGATATTTTTTGAGAATATTTTTGTAAAGTTATGCTAATTACAGTCTGTTGCAAACAATCTACAAGTAGCTAATAATTAACTCTTAGAAGAAAAACATTCGACCAACTCGAAATTGTTCGTTATCAGCGCGAGAAATCTTTTTAAATTACTTTAACATTTCCACACGATTTTCCGTTAAAAAGAACTATCATTGATACAATCAAATTAAAGTCGAATCGGTCGGTCTTAGACGGAAACTGTTGGTTGCTCATTTCATACAAACGTTTCGTTTTTGCCAAGGAAACATACCTATTATTACAATTACATTTAAAGGCAAAAAATTTTTTTTGCAGACATACCGTCCAAACTTAACCCCAAATTCACTCTGCTAACATGTATTTTTACATGCAATTTACATTCCTTGTCCATTTGGGATGTTTTCAACGAAAAGAGAGACACATAGTTTTTGCAGAATTTTAGTTTTTGTAGATAATGCAGTTTAATAAATCGTAAAAAAGGACAACTCTATGATACAGCTCTTTAAGATATAGATAAAAAATTAAATTAAAATCTTTTTCGGCTGGAAATTTCAGTTCTATATTGGTTTGTTTTTTATTTGTTAGCAAGGTAAACTATCTAGCTTCCAAATGATACTGAATAATATCATTCACTTAAAAAGAATTGAATGCAAACAAAACGATGAAATTTTAAATCTTTTTTTTTAATTTTAATCTTTTTTTAATAGCCTGATTTTTAAAAGTAACATATAATTGTTTTTCTGATTTATAATATAAGTCACGGTAAATCAAGTTTGGATCAACGTTCCAAGACAAACACTACACAGTTAAATTACCATCGGTACCTACATTACACACTCAATTACTATCGGTACATTTTGTATGGAGCGAGCTTTTAACTAGATATTCGATGCAATCTGAAGTTCGCTCCATCAGCGTTGTCAGACTTATCTATTTGCCTTTTAATGGGTCGGTCCCAATTTAAAACCAAATGCTCAGGTAATTCTCACACGGCAAATCTTTTCGTAGGTTAAGCGAGAGTCTTACTTATTTAGCGAGCACTTTCAGGTTATTATGTTTTTTTCTGAGAATAAAAGTTGAATGTATAGCGCATGGTTTCATTATTATCATGCGGATTCCTAACTTTAAAAAAAAATTATATAGCCTATGTTCATCAGGGATTATGCAGGATTCTAACGGTGAACGATATATTCAAATTGGTTTGTGTATTAAAAACTAGCGATCCGCCCCGGCTTTGCATGGGTGCATGTTATACATACAAAACTTTCTCTTGAATCTCTCTATCTATTAAAAAAACTCGCATCAAAATCCGTTCCGTACTTTTAAAGATCTAAGCAAACATAGGGACAGACAGACAGTCAGCGCGAAGCGACATTGTTTTGTACCATGTAGTGATGAAGAAAGCAGTAGGTACCTAGGTACTTAAAAGAATAAAACAATAACAACTAGAATATATACTTATATATCTATTTCCTAAAATCTAAGTCGTCACCAAGATTAGAGTGCCCAGAATGCTGGCAGCATTGCCACGTTGAATGGCGATGCTGATTCGATGACCGAAATAAAAGCTAGCCCACCTGTGGACTGTTATTGTGTTATGCAACTACGTTTTGGTAAAATGCTGAAGAAAATTGCCACCACAACCTTTCAAAACTATATTTCCCTTTCATAAATATATTTCACCGCACAATGTTTTTAAGTCCTAAAAAATATTAGCATCGCTCAGTGAAGTTGATTCCAGGCCCCAATATTGCAAAAGATTACTCAAAACTCCTTTAAAAAAGTTGTACATGGAGTCATTATTTTAAGTCACTTTGCAGCTGTTTTTCCATTATTTATAATGCTGGGGAAGCCATTCCTTGGCATCTTGTACACGACTAAGCACGACGTGCCGCAAAACCCAAAACATCTTATTCATAATGGTCCACTTACTCAAAAATTTTATTCGATAGTGTTATTTTTTACTCTGACGAGTGAAATAGAAAGAATATTTTAATTATACCTAGTTAAATAAATAATAATTAGAATTTAATTATAACTAAACACTGACGGTATCTGAACGCGGCCTGGTTGGTACATCACTTTGATTTTTACACATTTTCACCAATTACTTTACACAAATTATAATAAAGATCTTTAAACCGAATTATCAGGAACATGGAACCTATTCCTGATAATTGGAAACCTTCTTCTCGGGTGAAGTAGTTCATTTCACGTGTAGTAAAAATATATGCAATTTTAGAGTACAACAGCGTTCTGTCTAGTACTTGTTTGATACTGTAAAATAACTTTTAACTTAACTTTTACACATTTAACTTAACTTTTAACTTTAACTGTTACACATTTTCACCAATTACTTTTCACAAATTATTGGAAACCTTCTTTTCGGTTGAAGTAGTTAATTTCACGTATAGTAAATATATCTATACTAATATTATAAACAGGAAAGATTTGATTGTTTGTATGTTTGTTTGTTTGTTTGAATTGAATAGGCTCCGAAACTACTGGACCGAGTTAAAAAATTCTTTCACCATTAGAATCCTTAATTTTCCGTGATGAACATAGGCTATATATTATTTTCAAAAAAGTTAGGGATCCGCATGAAAAATTCAATAATTGAACCGTGGGCTGTATATTCAACCTCTTTTTCTATTATGGCGCGTCAGAATAGAAAAAGAGGTTGTATAGCGCACGGTGCTTGCTTTTTCTCTACGGCCAGTGTCAGTTTTGGAATGTCGAGTCAATGTCAAAAACCCCAATGCTGTTAAAAAAAGTAAAGATCCGTATGAAAACTGTGAAACCCATCGTTTTAGTGTGTATAACTTCTGAAATTTTTGTTTAATACCCGTGCGAAGCCGGGGCGGGCCGCTAGTATGCAATATTTTAGAGCACAACAGCGTTCTCTGGTACTTGTTCGATACTATAAAATAACTTTACCATGTTAGGTTTTCATTATACTAAGACCGGATATTGCTTGCTATGTAATAAAACCAGATTTATCTCATCCAGTGACGTCAGCGCACGTCTAACATGACGTCATCAGGTTAAAGTTATATCCGCGTCGTTTGCAAGCGCCTTTTTAACCATTACTTTAAGACGGCATGTTTTTATACGACGCAGCAAAGGTTTCATTTAAAACGGAGAAAAACCGAAGATTTAGTGCAAAAGGACATTTTGGTGAAGAAAATGTAGATGGAAAGCTAAAAGCACTTGCATTATATATGACTTAAGAAGGGAACTGTTAAGGGGCAAACGAAGGATTTGATTGTTAAACTAGGACGAGATTTTAGGTATTCTAGGTCTTTGAAAAAAATTTGCCGGTATATTTAGAGTTCCTGAGTTTAATTTTACATTACTAAAATATTATTATTAAAGTTTCGTATCTCATAGGTAGACGTAGAGAACCGTAAAAGTAGTACGGTTAAATAAATAATAATAAATAATTCTGGACAATCCACACAGCATCACATAGGCCCAAGCTAAGCAGAGCATGTGTTATGGGTACTAGATGACTGATGTACATAATACAATATATTAAATAGACAGATATTTTAGAAAACGACCAGAACCCCCTGAACAAATATCTGCAAATCGTACAAACATTTTTCCCGAGGCAAGAATTGAACCTGCAACCTCCTGCGTCGCAGGTGGACCTTCAACCACCGCGCCACAGAGGTCGTCAAGGCTCACCCAGTTGGACCTCAAAAACCCGCTGCAGTTTCCTCCACAACTCGAGACACGCCCCAACAGGGCTAACAGCTGCCAAATACTTTCTCAAATTCAATTCAACCGCCAACAGAACTTACGTAGCACGTAACTACGTGGTACTCGTAACTCGGAAACGTAAACGTAACATTTAACGATCCTTCCGAAACATTCGGCGGCCGATATCCGAATATCCGGTGTAAGGTATTAAACACGTACTAAAAGATCGGATGAGAGCCCGGTTATTACAAACGGAGATTCCGTTCATTTGTATAGTTTTTGTGAGTGTGTGTGTTTAAAAATATATATTATTGGAATATAAATTTTAAATTTTTACTGCCTACCTGAACTAAAGTCATCGACATACATAGCTCAGAGAATTAGCAAACTGAAGTGGCAGTGGGCTGGTCATATTTCGTGCAGAACCGATAACCGCTGGGTTAACCGTGTTCTTGAGTGGAGACCGCGACTCGGTAAACGTAGTGTAGGACGCCCTCCGGCCAGGTGGGATGACGATCTGCGAAAGACTGCTGGCAGATGCTGGATGCGACAAGATGAAGACAGGGCGCTATAGCGCTCATTAGGGGAGGCCTATGTCCAGCAGTGGACTAACATAGGCTGATGATGACTGCCTACCTGTGCAGAGCTGGAGCGAACCGCATACTAATATTATAAAGAGGAAAGATTTGATTGTTTTTTTGTTTGAATTAAATAGGCTCCGAATTCTTTCACCATTAGAATTCTAAATTTTCCGTGAATAACATAGGCTAAGAATATTTTCAAAAAAGTTAGGGTTCCGTATGAAAAATGAAAGTTTTATTAAATAACGAGTATTATTTTAGTATTTATATAATGATAATGATAAGTAAATAAGTACTGGAATACCATATAATGAGATCACACACAGATATCTCTCTCTTATTACATCGGGGGTTAAAAATACAAGGCCGCGAAGTTTGTACGAAACGGGCAACTGTAAAACACTCAAGGATATACGTTATCGAGCCTTTTAACAGGAAATAGGAGCGTTTCCGGTCGGCATTGTACGTAATTACAGAGGATAAGATCTCGATTAACGGACGAAAACATCGGATCCGACTGGAACCGACAATTTAGAGGAATTAGAACATAAGAAAGAAAGAAATCATTTATTTGGTTCACAAGAAAAAACTTAAGTAGGTACATAAAAAAATTAAACTTAAAATAAGTAAAAAATAGTCCTAAAGTTATTATTATCCTACCAATAATGGTTTTTTAATTTTTTTTAACCGTTTTCGAGATGATATTTGTGGGCCCATTAAACTTTATCTGACCCGTATAGAATTTGACGATCGTATGAGGCCCTTAGGAAAACAAGGACAAAAGATTTCCGGAGCTATTTTCTTTTAAAACTTTTAAACAAAAACGTCCATCTCTACAATCGATCGATCGAGTAATCAAGGGATCAACATCCGTGCCGTCTCTCAGCTCAAAAATATTATCTACGCGACAATAAAATAAAAAGCTCAAAATAGAATCGGATTCGAGGAATTGAATCAACAAAGCCAATAAAAATAATTTAATAAGTACTTCAGTTGTGCATTACTGACGACCTCTGTGGCGCGGTGGGCGAAGGTCCGCCTGCGACGCAGGAGGTTGCCGTTTCGATTCCCGCCTCGGGAAAAATATTTGTACGATCTGCAGATATTTGTACAAGGGTTCGTGGTCGTTTTCTATTTATAATAAAAAGTATTTATCAATAATATTGTATTTGTATATCAGTCATCTAGTACCCATAACACAAGCTCTGCTTAGCTTGGGGCTAGATGATGCTGTGTGGATTGTCCAGCATTATTTATTATTATTATTTTTATTAAGCTTGATTCACTCTTAATGTAGGTTAACTATAAATATTTGAACTACGCAAAATATAAGTTAAAGATGTCATTTGAAGTTATTAAGGGATTCGTACCCGCAACATTTTCGTCGGTCTAGCTGACCGACCCACTACACTAAAGACGTCATAATGAGAAAACTTTGTTAAAGATACACTAAGTAGCTATTTAAGCCATAGACAATGAACAATCCGAAAATGGCTCCGGCTCTTTTTGTCTTTGTTTTCCTAAGGGCCTCATACAATCGTAAAATTCTATACGGGCCAGATAAAGTTAAATGTAAATAATAAAGTTTAATGTAAATAATAAATAACACATTATCATCTCGAAAACGGATCAAGGACTAACTTCTGTCGTTTTCTATGTATAATAAAAAATATACTAGTACGTATCCTATCCATCCAAAGGTTGCCTGGAAGATATCGCTTTTAGCGATAAGGCCGCCGATTGTGCAATAGTAGATATAGTTAGTATTAAGATCGGGTATAATTGTAACCTTTCAACTGTATTGATGGTGCAATAAAGTTATATTCTATTCTATTCTATATATCAATATAATGTATTGTATTAAGTATATAACAGTTATCTAGTACCCATAACACAAGCTCTATTTAGCATGAGGCTAGATGATGCGTCGATTGTCCAGCATTATTTATTTGTTTATTTGTCAAGATCTAGATTAGATCTATGTAGATGTTCCTATGAAGAAGTTAAATTGGAGGATGTCTTTTACAGTTTTACCAAAATTTTATCTACGAGTATGACAAAATTATGTCCATTTCTACAATCGATCAATCAAGGGATCAAAATCCGTGCCGTCTCTCAGCTCAAAAATATTACCAACGTGACAATTAAATAAAAAGCTCAAAATAGAATCGGATTTGAGGAATTTAATCAACAAAGCGAATAAAAATAATTTAATAAGTACTTCAGTTGATTGTTCAAGATTAAATTTTGTCAGAAATAACTTCGGTATTGAAGGAAACAATAATTCCAATAAAATGGGGAAAAGAAACTCTGATCGGATTGTTTTGCAATTTTGGATACAGGTTGGTTGGTCCGTAACTTTTGATTCATATTTGTGCAGAGTACGAGTAAGTATTTAACAGAAAATTAAATCATTAACTTTTTTAAATAATCTCTAGTCTATGTTCGTCGGGCAAAATTTAGGATTCTAATGGTGAAAGAATTTTTCAAATCGGTCCAGTAGTTTCGGAGCCTATTCAATTCAAACAAACAAACAATTAAATCTGGAAATGCAGCCAGCATCTTGGGTACACTTCCAACTGGTATTGATATGGATCAGTTGAGCTACCTGTAGTTTGTTCGCAACAGTCTGCAGTTAGCTCAATTGTAAATACTAGTTTTTGGCTTATTCCCAAAGGTCCACGACTCCATTGTTTTCAAAAATCTTAGTTAGATCATTGTAATTTTATTTATATATTTATAATATAATTTTATTTAGTTAGATCATACTAAATAAAAAAAACCACTAGTATTTACAATTGAGCTAACTGCAGACTGTTGCGAACAAACTACAGGTAGCTCAACTGATCCATATCAATACCAGTTGGAAGTGTACCCAAGATGCTGGCTGCATTGCCACGTTGTATGGCAATGCTGATGCGCTGTGCCAAATATTGACCAGCTCTCGGGTCACACGTCGCTTCGACCAGACGCTCTGATAATTTTTTGAAGACCCGGAGAGATCATTGTAATTTTATTTGTTAATAAAGGCTTTTTGCCCGCTTAAAAAAAATGTAAATCATTCCTCTTAATAATATTTATATAGATATTATATAGAACACGAATTTCGGTCATGGAGGTGGTCCTTTACGTTCGAGGATGGATGTTTCTTTAATAACAATACAACATTGTTTACTGAACCGAAGAGTTGTCGGAGTAAATTGGCGTGTCAACGTTTTTGCAGAAAAAGTTCCACGCAAGAGAGATTTCGGAAAAACAGTATCGAATTTGTTTACAATACAATGTTATTACACTTTTATTTTATTGCGCTTGTAGAACATCCATTGTTATTTGGAAAAGCAGACGGAAATTCAGTAAAGATTACGTCTTTTATTCAGTCATTGAATAAATACTGAACGGCGTTTATTTCCCAGTTTTTTTTTTTTGCGCGGGAACACGACGCCAGGAATAAAAATATCCTATGTAATTTTCTGGTCTAGAGATCTATTCCAAATTGCATCAAAATCGGTTCAGTAGTTTAGGCATGATAGACGAACGGACGGACAGACAGAGCTACTTTCGCATTTATAATATTAGTAAGGATAAAAGCTAAGCAAATTGAACATTGAATTTCTCACATTATTAGGTATTGTCGGTTCGAGATATGACCTGCGAGTAAAAGGCTTTCTTGAAAGAATTTGTTTTATGTACTGTTTTAATTTACGAATAGAGAGCTCAAGGTGTCGATTCTGTTGTTTAAGAATGAGCTAATATTATATAAGCCGTGTGGTGCCGGCATAGAATTTCACCACCCCAACTCTTCCCGTGGGTGTCGTAAGAGGCGACTAAGGGAGACACACCGGGGGGTGGGCAGCAGCGCCCTCTGCAGAACAACTACACCGAACTGCGATCCCCAACCCGCATGCCCAGCGTGGGGATTATGGGCAATAACCCCCAGATGATGAGTAATGCATTCTATGGCGCTCATTAGGGGAGGCCTATGTCCAGCAGTGGACTATCATAGGCTGTTGATGATGAATATTATATAAAATTCGGTTTTTTTAGGATTTAGGAATTCCCCTTATAAGACAGTTTTTTATGTTTGAAATATTAGACTGACAGGTTACAGATTAGGATTGCTCTAAAATTAGGTTAACAGATCTAAAACAACTCGTTACCGGATAATTTAGTTAGGTTAGTTACCAAAAAACAACACACGTTCTAATTTAGGTATTTTTAGGAGCAGTGCAGAAAATACCATAACTTTTAGGTTTACCTGACTTAGAAAATTTTGAAATTCCAGGTTAACAATCATAAAACAACAGAATCACTATCTATATGTGTCTTAACATGTTTAAGTGAAGTGGCTAAATATTTTTTATTTAATTCCTTACTTGCACCGTAAGGATTTGTTCGCTAAGGCGAATAAGCCACCTAGATAATTAAAAATAACTTAAATACCTACTATTATTTAAACGCTTACTTACTAAAAGATATAATTTTTTTGGCATTATCAGAAAAAGGATTTGAAAGAATAGTATTGCAAAGAAAAAAAGAATAAAATTCTAAATTACAATCATTTCGCTCTTGTGAGTTCTGCACACGTTCCATCAATATGTGATTAACATGTGGCCTGGATACGTCCCTATAGGTACATGTGGCTAAAGATCGAGTACCTCTTTATACTAAAGGTCAGTTTCCACAATAGCATTGTCGTCACAAGAATCCTCTTCAGTTTAAACCGTGCATATAAATGCTAAATCCAACGGCCCCGGTTGCCCGTGCAACCCTTTAGATGCTTACAATGCAGCTTTACAATGAGTCAATGAATAGGGTAAATGATATGGAATGAACTAGCCACTTGAATTCAGCTGTGTTCCTTGACGACCTCTGTGGCGCGGTCGGCGAAGGTCCGCCTGCGACGCAGTAGGTTGCGGGTTCGATTCCCGCCTTGGGACAAATATTTGTACGACCTGCAAATATTTGTTCAGGGTTTTCTGGTTGTTTTCTATGTATAATAAAAAATATCTACATATCCATTTAATAATATTGTATTATGTATATCAGTCATCTAGTAGGTACCCATAACACAAGCTCTGCTTAGCTTGGGGCTAGATGATGCTGTGTGGATTGTCCAGCATTATTTATTATTTATTTATTATTATGTACTTGAATTCAGCTAAAAAAAATAAATAAAATAAAAAGTTTATTTATTTTCTCTCACAAATGATTATGAAAGTACAAAAAGAGCTTAAGCTAGGTTAAAAATATTAAATTGCTAGCTGTGTTCCTTTTAGTCGCTATGGCTTCGAATTGGCCGATGTTACGAGGTGTAAAGTCTTTCTTTGTGGGGTATAATAAAGTATTCTATACCTATCTATCTGAAGTTATTAAGCCTGGACCGAATCATAACTTTACTTTATGGTTCAGACATTTATTTATTTGTAAACATGCACTTCTATAACTACGGGCACCCCCAATACAATAGAGTACCTTAAATTCTAGTCTTAGATTACGAGTAGCTTCCATTATACAATAAAAGAGAAATTAATATACAATGTCACCAATAAATACAATAATAAATTGTTATGCATGAGGTATTATGTCAAAGAACTAATATGAATAGAAACTACAATATTGTAAAGAAAAAATAAATGATAAACAAGTACTTACGACAAGTGCGAGTGTAACTCGCGCGCCGAGGGTTTTGAACTTTTGTCGTTTAGGTAGGTACGTATATTGACGACCTCTTGGCGCGGTGGGCTAAGGTCCGCTTATGACGCAGGAGGTTGCGGTTTGATTCCCGCCTCAACAGATAATTTGTTCGGATGTTCTAGTCCTTTACTTAATAAATCATCTAATGTGTTACTTAGGTATACTTTATTAAGTAAAATAGCTATCGTAGTAGTACCAATAACACAAGCTTTGCTTAGCTTGTGGCTAAATGATGCTATGTAAAATGGTAATTTTTTTGACCTTTTTCAAAATATTTTAAAAAGTATAAAATCTACCAAAATTTCAAAAACTATTTGGAATCTACAAACCAATACCATTTATTTGATACCACTTTCGACTCTGTAGGTCCCATTTAAAAATTCGATTTCGATGTACTGAAAATCTTCGTTTTGATTTTTCATTTATTTTTCTATAAATCTGTACGGGCTCACAAATTGTATTATTAATTCAAATTTCACTAGCTGCAGTAGTTTCTGAGATATTAAGGATTTAAAACACAAAACAGAAAAAAGCAATCTCATGTGGGGTTTGAAACCGATGTCAAAACCCTAAAAAGGAGAAAATTTTACATTTTACAAACCACCATCATTATCTATGTATGTATCTATCTAAAAAAACAGTAGGAATAGTAATATGGCCCAGCTGTGGTCCATCAGCTAAGTCATTGCTCTTTCAGCGTTTCCTTCTGAGTAGCGCCGATTTTTCCGGTTCGATTGAGTACCTTATTGAACTATAAATTACTAACTACTGCAAATGAGATCTATCATGCGGTACGGTGACGTTTATCTGTAGGTATCTATAGGTACCTAAGTGAAAAGTGAATTGAATACCTATAGACAGAAATATTTTTTAGGATTTCTGATTTTATTCGACTTCCAAAATAAGCACTTAGATAAGTAACTTTTCATACAGTAAGAAATAAGGAGTAATTGATTTACTCTTCATTTAAATTTGTTATCTTATTTTACTTACTTTCTTTGATACACATAGGCACACAATAACACACAATGCATCCAAGTAGTTTCCATAGGGAGTGTAGGAAAAACCCAGACTCTTAAGAGACCCAAACACAAAGAACACACACAACGCGCTTCTAATAATAGTCGTAATTAATTTTCATTAAAATATTCAGAAATCCAGTAGTTGCGCATTGACCTTACCACACAGTTTGTAAAGCTTCTGCGGTGTCGTAGTTTCAAAATTAATAATATTTATGATAATAATAGTATTATTGACCCTTATATTTTTTTTTTATTTTTTTTACAAAATCGAGCAAGACTTTTCGATAACTTTCACGGCGTCATCAGCCCTTCGTATCCCTGAGAAAAAACTCACCCCCTATAATTGTATCATATAGAAAAGTCACATATAATGTTATTCTATTTAAAAGAAGCTTTTTACTACCAGTTGAAAAAAACAGTTTAAGATAACACCTTTCACAAAACTTTATAAAAGACAACTGAAAACCGCAAAAAAAATGGAAAATAACAAGAAAATTCACGGTGAAGCAACTTGGATTATACCAATTATGGTAATTTCGCTCATCCGGATAAAATTGAAACACATGCCGAGAATTTTAAAGGAGAAATTCCAATTCGGGTTATGGTGGAACGTATCCATTAAAATGGTCAGTGCACAATCACTGGATTCTCTGGAGTAAAACGAATAAGTCGATAATAATAAGTAAAGGATTTTATATCCATAAATTAGTTTTATTCTATATTTGAATTCCGAACTTGCATTCAATAAATCATAACTGGAACAGCTAAAGTCTTCGAAAACATTCCAGAAACAAAATAGAATGAATTCCAGTCTTTAAAAGTTTATATTAAAAAAACGCGTAGGAATCCGCGAGCTCACCTGCGAGAAATAATAATAGAATCGTTCCCCCTTTGACTTTAGCAACCGGGTAAACCTGTCAAGGTAAAGGAAAACCATAACCCGGATGTTATAATTTCACGAGCGGTTACGTGAATGCCGGATCACGCAATGTTGGACAAAGGCTTGGCATTTTGACATGCTTTGATCTATGCCTTGATGAGGTGAAATTTGCATATTTAGTAGCCTATTTAAATTATCTTCGAACTAGGGAAGGAACTGAACAATATTAGATACAAATTTTAGACATCGCGACAGTAATGGAGTTTCTACATTAAAGTCCTGCCCGTTTGGAGCGTCTCCATAATACCAATAACGTCTTTTCTTTCTTTATCTTAATGTATATAAATCAGGTGTTTGCTTCCTAAAAATCTTCTAAAACTTACCTAATGACTTTCAGAAACGACTCACTAGGCACCATTTTATGGTAATTCTCACTTAAAATCCAGTTGAAGAAATAAGAAGTGCAATTTGATAACAACATTACCGAAGTCGGCCATTTTATCCGGATAGAAAAATAACCGGGTTTCCGGTGCCACTGAACTTCATTGGAAGTGGTTTTTATTCTGTTTTAAGTTGTCCTATTGTTTTATAAAAATTTAAGTCTTACGTACTTTTAACAATCTTTTTTAATACGTACCTACTCCTCACCGCTACCGAAGATAGCGTTTAAAGTTGCATTTTACAGTGACAGCATAGTATTTGCACGCTCATTGGCATTTTGCTGGCACGTTGGGTGACATAGGTATTGTAATTTACATAAGGAACCCGAAAATTTTTGAAGATATTCTATAGCGTATTCATCAGTGATTATGTAGGATTCTAATGTTGAAAGGATTTTTCAAATCGGTCCAGTAGTTTCGGAGCGTACCTATTCAATTCAAAGAAACAAACCATCAAATCTTTTCTGTTAATAATAATAAGTATACATTGGTAAGAACAATTTACTTGTCCAATTTCCTAATAAATTATATACAAATTGCTATTAAATTTATTGATATAAGGTATAGTAAATTTTATTTTTCAGAAATATTCTTACAAAGAACTTAATATAAGTAGTTCCAAGTTACAAAATAATAGAAGTGCATACATACTTTGAAACTCAAGGAATCTGAACGCATTATTATGGGTTATTATTACTATTAGTGCTTACCCGTTCAGCCCACAATTTTTCTACCCAATATTTTTCCCCGTTCAACCCAAAAGATATGCTCCGTTCTACCCAGTCCAAAAATCTGAGTTACAGTGTATTTATTTACCTAAATTATTTTTTCATTAAATAAATCTAATACTCGGTAAATAAACGCGAAAAATAGAAATAACTTTTTCAGCCAGTCTTTTTCCAGTCGGTTTTTAGTTTCCTTTCTAAAAATAGCCGCGGTTGATTTTTTTATTTGTCCTGTGTTTTATATAATACTTGACCGAAAATATTAATCGCGGGAGCGAAATTATTATTATGGTGAATAAAATATGAAACTGAATTTCCACATGCGAAAATTAAAATCGCAAAGATTTATTCGTAATGTTTTTCTCTACTTATGCAATACATTCACAATGTAAGTGCGCAAAAATTTAATAACATCATCATCAGCCCATAATTAGTCCACAGCTGGACATAGGCCTCCCATAATGAACGTCATCGATGGTTATCATTTGGGGTTTATTGCCCATAATCCCCACTCTGAACATGTGGGTTGGGGATCGCAGTTCGGTGGAGTTGTTCTGCAGAGGGCGCTGCTGCCCGCCCCCCGGTGTGTTTCCCTTAGTCGCCTCTTACGACACCCACGGGAAGAATGGGGGGGGGGTGAAATTCTATGCCGGCACCACACGGTTAAACTCGGGTTATTTGACTATGGGTTATTTTGTACTACTAAAATGTACACTGTCAGTTTAAATTTTCAAAAACTAACTCAGAGTCAGTATACCTCGGGTTATATTTAACTCAATGTTTTGGTGGCACTGAGTTAGTTAACCTAGCATTATTTATTAAACTCGATGTTTTGGAACAAGTGGCATGATACAGTGGTTGGTACAAGTGGCACTGAGTTAGTTAACCTATGATTATTTATTTAACTCGATGTTTTGATACAAGTAGCACGAGACTGATATTCAGTGGGAACATTAGAAAGGAAAATAAAAAAGAATTTATTTTTCCTTGTCCTTTTGAAAGGTCGTTTACCTTATTAATTTAAGGAGGATCTACATCTACCATTTTGTTGATCTTTTTCCTTATTTTCATCCGGCAAAAATATTATTTTAGGAAACGCTTTTATTTCCTTCAATGTAACTGATTTTATCACTTTCTTTCACAATCTTCGGTTTACTGACTTTATCTTCTGTAAGCCTTACTATGGTAATGTATTTTATTCTATTTAATATTGTACTAGCGGTCCGCCCCGAATTCGCACGGGTTAAAATAAAAATTTCAGAAATTATACACACTAACGTCGGGTTTCTCAGTTTTCATACGGTTCCCTATCTTTTTTAGCAGCTTTGGGGTTTTTGTCCTCAACTCAACACGAGACTCAACACTCCATAACTGACATTGGCCGTAGAGAAAAAGCAAGCAGCGGAGCCAATAGTAATAAAAAAGAAGTTGAATATATAGCGCACGGTTAATTTATTGAAGTTGTCATGCGAATCTCTAACTTTTTTGAAAATATTCTATAGCTATGTTCATCAGGGAAAATTTAGAGTTCTAATGGTAAGAGAATTCAAGTAGGTAGTTTCGGAGCCTATTCAATTCAAACAAACAAATCTTTCCTCTTTATAATATTAGTATAGATTATTGCATGCTAGACCAGAGCCAGACTTGAGCAAATTTGTATTTATACCACCATGTTTGATGCAAATAAATATTTGAATCCTGAATCTACATTGTCTTCTAAGCACGAAACCATAGTATACCATATCTATCTATTTAATAATATTGTATTACGTATATCAGTCATCTAGTACCCATAACACAAGCTCTGCTTAGCTTGGGGCTAGATGATGCTGTGTGGATCGTCCAGCATTATTTATTTTTATTTATTGACTTATAGTACAAAGAAAACTACAAACAAAGCCCAAGAAATGAACTGCAGCCCAAACATCCATTAACATCCGGAGCGAAAGTTATTATGACATTCGTTAGTTACGATAACTCCGCCCAGCGCTGGGCCCCGACTACGGTACACAATAGAAAGATCAAGTTACTTATTACTTACATTTTACCTCTTCATATAAGTTCGGTGGATAGTATAGGGCTCAGGAAAGATTTTCTTGTGCAAGATATGACAGAATTCGTTAAGAAATCTGGTTAGCCAATATTTTACTGTCAAAGAAAATAATACTAAGTACTAAGTTATAATCAATAATTAAAACTAGTATTTCTAATTGAAACAACTGAGCTTACTGCAGACTATTGCAAACTATCTAAAGGTAAATTAACTGATCCATGCCTACATATTTTTGTAACTTATGCAAGATTTATTTTTTTATAACTATGTAAGTGCTGTTTTACAAATTAGTGTCTTTAACATTGTTGTGTTTTTTGTTAATAATGTTAATATAATGTGCCATCTTGATTGATTTATACATTGCTTTAAATATTGTTAAATCAAGAATATTGTACACTGTTTTTGCATTATTAAACGAAACATAAATAACAAAAATAAAATAGGTAGGTACCCGAAATTTTGTTCGTGTTTCGTAGTACATGACCTCCAGAGAAATTTGAAACGAAACCCGAAATTTCGGTTGTTTCGTCGTACAAGTCGTCCAAAGTCGGGACCCTGGCCTATGTTCCAGCGGAAGCAGCAATGGGATAGAATAAATACGAGGAATTAATTCCTTATTCCAATTTACAGAGGATTTACTCGAATTAAGTCGTTTTTTGTGACATCAGTTCGACAAAGAACAGCTTTGGTGCTTTTTAATATGTAGTTGTGTTCATTTTTAGCTGACCCAGGGCAGTTCCTAGTCATTACTTTATCATGTATTTATTTAAGGAAAACCTACTAAATACGGACAAAGAAATTATGAAGGCACTGATTAAATACCTACTAGCTTTTGCCTGCAATTTCGTCTTAGGATATAAAAAAAACGAAATAGAGATAAATTATTTTATTTTATTTTCTCATTATTTTATTATGTATTATTCTGACATTTTCTTAAATTTATACTTTTTATTTGATTTCTTTATTTTAATTAGTGTCTGACGCTTTGTGTTTACTGTAAGTCTGACGACAATGTGAATAAATAAATAAAGATAAGATAAGATTAAGATTTTTATTTGCCAAAGACATGTGTTATGTAAGGTTACAGGTAATAATACAGTCGTGGATCAACATGCTTCTCCGTATGTCGGTATGCAAAAATATTTTAGAGAATTACATGCACCAATTTAAAATGATTGAATAAAATAAAAACCTTTTGAAGGTAGTTTGACTGATCCACAACAACACCGGTCGAAAGAAATTATTTGTCATAGTTAATTAAAATGCAAATTTTTTATAAATTTTTTCACTTTAATTTTTTGTCCACTTGTGGAATAAATAGGTCTTGAAAAAGTCCTTGGTTTTAGAAACAAATAATCATATTTCACTTTGATAGTTTTATTCCTGAGTGATTAAATTGCCCATCTTTTTCTGAAGTTGGTAAAAAACTGGGTCAAATTCCGACCGAACGGTTACGTGTTTCCCCTTAATATATTATAATTAAGGGGTCGCTCTCTGAAATTGAAAACTACCCTTTATTAAACATTAAAGTTGTAAGACAAAACGATTCGGATATCCGGGCTTTCTCGATCTATATAAAATCTTTTGTAAGTTTGTTTTTTCCGTCGTAGTACAAGTTTTTCACTTAGCTGTCAGATCAATATAATAATAAAATAATAATTTATTATTATTGTTTTATTATTATAAATAATAATTTATAAAATAATAATTGATTATTATTATCCTATTTAACATCATCGTCATCATCACCAGCCTATAATAGTCTACTGCTGGACATAGGCCTCCCCAAATGGGTGGTGAAATTCTATGCCGGTACCACACGGCTAATAGGCCTATTTAACACAATAGATCAATTTAATAATAAAATAATATTTATCTATGTTCTTCTTTCTAAAATAGGTGAATAAAATCCAACTGTATTTTTATGGAGCTCTGTTTGTTAACAAAAAATTAATTGTGAAGCTGCGAGAAGAAATTATTATAAATAAATAAACTACGATGCACTTCAGAGGAAAAACATTTATGAGATGTTTAGCTGACATGCAGACTGTTCAATCTGGTTTTATGATGGTTTTCGTGGAAGCTTCCTATGGGGCTTTGATTTCAATTTTCAAAGAATTGCATCTTGATTATTTTGTTGCCTTACTATGTTAGTTTATAATAAAACGGCCAAGAGAGAAAGTTACTATATGATATCTATATCTATATCTTTACTAATATTATAAAGAGGAAAGATTTGATTGTTTGTTTGTTTGAATTGAATAGGCTCCGAAACTACTGCACCGATTTGAAAAATTCTTTTACCATTAGAGTCGCAAATTGTCCCTGCTCAACATAGTCTATAGAATAATGGTTAGTGTTCCGTATGAAAAATTCAATTTTTGTTAAATACCCGTGCGAAACACGGCGGACAGCTAGTAATTTATAAAAGTATATCCGGTTCCTTTACATCCCAGCGAGCTTTTTCCCCGGGTTAGTATTATCACAACTAGTTAATTTTAAACCGGCTTTGGAGTTAAATTTCAGTTTGACCTATTTCAGAATGTTCAAAAACACTTGTGGAGGAATTTATTGCTATTTTGAAAAATTGTATCCTGCTCTATCTTTATCAAACTTAGCACAGTTTGTTTCACTCCTTTGTGCTTTTGGATACGGTTTTTAACTTATGAATATACTAATATTACAAAGAGGAAAGATTAAATAATAATAATAATATTCATTTATTTCAGGCAATATTAGTCTAGTACAAGATGGAAAATACTTAAAAACTGAGGCCCATATAAAATATATACCTTAATCTAACATATATAAAATAAACCTATTTACTAACACGTAATAACGCAATATGTGCTGCGACCGGTAATCGTCCGCCAAAATGCCGGAACAGAACATTCTTTGGATATTTGATTGTTTGTTTGAATTGAATAGGCTCTGAAACTACTGAACCGATTAGAAAAATCTTTCACCATTAGAGTCTCAAATTAACTTTGATGAACATAAGCTATAGGATATTTTCAAAAAGTTAGCGATCCGTATGAAAACTTCAATAATGTAACTTGTAGGCCAAGCACGGGGATTGTTCTCCTGGGTGAAGAAATTAATTTCAAATTATTTACGCATTCGATGACAAAATGACGTAATTTTTGTCTATTCTACCTTAGACAAGAAAGCCCGTGCTTGCCCTAAGCACGGGCTTTCTTTCTTTCTTTCTTTCTGGGTGTATCAGATTCAGATTCAGATTCAATAACTTTATTTCTTTAGGCTTACAAAATAAGCACTTAGACAAGTCAAATCCATTCTATCCATTCTACACTCATAGTATGTATGCTCTATGATTCTGCAAGTGTGTTTATGTTTTATAAAATGTTTATGGTTCCGGCTCCGCCAGCCATGTTTTATCCGATCTCTCTGTCAGTAATCGTTCTCATGTAATGGTGTAACAAAATATAAATTAATAAAAGTGCTTCGTTTCTCCGTATGTCTTTAATTAAATAGATATAACCCAATATGTAGGCACTAACTAGAGCTGGGTATTTAACTACCACTAGTAAATGAAGGCTAGTAAAGACTAAAGGCATTTTTAAATGAATGAACGAAATATGAATGATTTATTCATTCATTCAAGTAGGGACAACCGGTCGGCGGCAAAGTGCTGCAACCGGATATTAACCGAGACAACACGGATATTTTTCAATTTCACATTTACATTCGAAGCGAGTTCGTTATTTGAATGTTTCGAAGTTTAAGTTGGAACGAGTTTCGTTCTTCGAATTGAATTTTGAAAAGGTTGGTTAAAAATGTATTGCTTTTTTTATTTTTTTGTAACCACTTTTGAATTCATTGCAAATTGAAAAGCGTGTTGCTATGAATGGCTATTATTTCGTAGTAATATTATACAATCAAATTGATAAAATATGTACATATGTATTCTCTTGCATTAAGTGTATAGTTTTTTGCTATTTTTTCCACGGCTTTGAAGATTTTTATAATTATTCACCAATAATTGTTAAGGGAGACTTAGTAATAACCTAAATGTATAGACATATGATGTATTTATTTACGCACTAATAATAACAAAAATTTTAACTCAAAGAATTAGAAAGCTGACGTGCCAGTGGGCCGTCCTAGCTTCGCGATCGACCGATAACCGCTGGAGTAAGCACATTGAGTGGAGACCGCGACTCGACAAACTTAGTGTAGGACGGCCACCAGGTTTAATGATCTTCGAAAGTCTGCAGGCAGGTGCCGACTCTCGCGCTCGAGCGAGACGGTCGTTCGTTCCGCCAGAGCCCCCGTGCTCTGTCCGTTCGACTTCTCGCCTTTGTTCGGGTTCGCCTTTGTTCGGCCTCCGCCTGCGCACGTGTCTCTACCTGCGTTCCGGTTCCTACCTACGCTTGGGTCTCCGCCTGCGTCGAGTGTTTCGCTTACGAAACATAATCAGTTCTTTTCAGAACTACTTTTCTGTTTCTATAGACTTAATAGTTTCAGTTCTTTTCAGAACTGTGTTTCTCAAGACCAATACAGTCAAACGTCAGCGTCCTGCTCTTTTCAGAGCAACGCTCTTTCCGAGGTTCTCGCTTTTTTCAAAGCGGTTCCTCTATCTTGTTTCTTGGGCTTAATAATAGTGAAAGCCACGCCTTTAGTGGTCAACCAAGGGATACGTAACCGTGCCAACGAACTTGGTTGGGCGTTGACCCGGAGCGCCTACTTTACTTCCTCAAAGTAAAGTAGAATCCGGCTGGGCCTGGGACCACCGGCCTTGGGGAAGAACCCTCGCCGACCCCAGGTAGCGATAGGTAGTCACACACCCCTTTCGCCCCGTAAGAGTGGTATAAGGGACACACCATTAGGTAGGACACATAGGTACACACCCCCTCCCTGTCTAACCCGACAGGGAGGGATCATACACTCATCCCGGGTGTCCCCCCCGGGATTAGGGACCCTCCCCCCGCCCCTCAATATGTCCGCAATGGACATATCCAATCTGTCGCTTGACAGTTTGCGCGGAATCCTCCGCGCAATACTTGTCAAGTATCCTACGCTGCTTGACGACTTAATCGTCGGCAGCAAGGCTCGCCCGGCGGACGAGGTTGCCTCATCGGCTCCCGCCCCCGCCCCAATCCCTATCATTCCGGACTCTCCGGAGTCTCCGGCCTCTCAGGAGGCCCACTCTCGCCCTTCCTCTCCCGAAACTGAGGAGATGGAAACCGGCGAGGTCCCATCCGAAGGGGACACGTCCGGATCGGACTCCGAGTCCGATCTCCCGCCCGCTCCCTCTGCCCCTGAGTCATCTTCCGACGACGGCTTCCTCACCGTAGGTAGCCGTAAGAGGAAGAAGGCTAAGGGCCCCCCTAACTCGGCTGTGGCTCACCCAGCCAAGACCCTTAACCGCGGGCCCTCAGCCCCAGCTCCCTCCCCGTCCCCCGCGGCCCCTCTGGCCCCTGTGACCCCCGCGACCCCCGCACCTCAGCCCTCTCTCCGTAAAGAGAGACCGCCCCCTCCGATCTTTCTCCGCGAGAAGGCCAAATGGCCTAATGTGGAGAAACTCCTTTCACTAAAGGGTATTCACTTCGTGAAAGCCCAGTCGGTCAAGGAGTCAATAAAACTCCAACTTGAAACGTCGGACGCGCACCGACGCCTCACCTCCGTCCTCCGCTCCGAGGGCATAGGCTTTCACACCTATGCTCTTGAAAGCGAAAAATGCCTCCGGGTAGTAATCCGCGGTGTCCCCGCCGAATTCAACCCGGAAGCTATCAAATCCGACCTCATGTCGCAGGGCTTCCCCGTCAGGGAAGTCCACCGCATGTACAGCGGACGCGACAAACGCCCCTTTGATTTAGTTCTGGTCATTCTCGACCTCACTCCCGAAGGCAAGGCGATTTTCGGCCTCAAAACCGTTTGTCGCTTGTCTGGCCTCTCAATTGAAGCCCCTTTCAAAAACGGTCCTCCCGGACAGTGCCACAGATGCCAGCTCCATGGCCACTCTGCGCGCAACTGTTTCGCGCGGCCGCGCTGCGTCAAGTGCCTGGGCGACCACGGCACCGCTGACTGCACTCGCAGCCGCGACGACCCGACCCCGCCGAGTTGCGTACTCTGCAACGCCGAGGGGCACACCGCGAACTATCGCGGTTGTCCCAAAGCGCCGAGAGTAAGCAATAAGGCTCGCTCAAGGGCCCCGGAGCGCTACGCTCCCGCCCCGCAATATACCAAAACATCGGCAAAGGTGTCTATGGCCCCCCCGCTCCCCGCACGCCCCCCTGTTACCTCAGCATGGGCTAAGCCTCTGGCTTATACAAGTCTAGCCCCTCAGGCGAAAGCTTGTTCCCCGCCCCTACCCCGCTCCCAGGAGCAAAGCCGCGCCCCGCAACCCCTACCTCGCCCCTCTAAGCCAAACCAACCAGCACCCGCTGCTGCGTCGGCTGGCTCAAAGGGGCCCTCCCCCTCAGGCGTTGACTTCGGCAAAGTCACTGCGCTCCTGCGCAAACTTAGCCAAGCCAAGACAGCCATTGAAAAATTGATGATCATTTCCGATCATCATGATGTCATGGCCTCCCTTGACTCCCTCTCTTTTAAGTCTCTATAATGGTTGTACAACCTGAGAGACTTAAACCCCGCTCCATTTCGTTAGCGTTCTTTAACGCTAACGGACTCAAGCCTCAGAGAGAACTCGTCCACCAATTTCTTGTTAACCATCAAATTGATATTCTCCTAGTACAGGAGACTTTCCTAAAACAGGGCACCGCCAGCCCTAGGATCGCTAACTATCAAATGATTCGAAATGACAGAACGAACGCCCCGAAAGGTGGTACTGCCATTTACTTTAAGAGGTCCCTGCACTGCATACCCCTAGATCCCCCTCCCCTACAAGACTTAGAAGTCTCTGTCTGCAGGCTTGCAATGACTGGTCATCAATCGGTCATTATTGCATCCTGCTATCTCAGCCCAAATAAGACGCTTCTTCAAAGCGATCTGGAATCAGTCCTCAGTCTCGGAAGCTCGGTCATTCTGGCCGGTGACTTCAACTCAAAAGATCCGACGTGGAACTGTCGTTTACGCAATCGTAACGGCCGCATCCTATCTCAATGTCTAGAATCCCTTGATCTTGACCTGATCGTCCCACTGTGCCGCACGCGGTACTCTCCCATCCTCGGTCAGAGTAACGAGTACTTGGACCTGGCACTGCTACGGAATGTATCCCTTCGGATGCAATCCATAGCAGTGATGCAGGAACTAGACTCGGACCATCGCCCCGTCATAATGCGTCTTGGCCCTCCTCCCAATGACGGTCCTCCCACCAAGACAGTAGTGCGATGGTATAAGCTTGAGAGCGCTCTCAAGAATATCCATTCGCCCGCCTTGGAAAAAATCCCCGACGACATTATCTCCACTGACGACATCGCAATCGCGATCGACTCTTTGACTAGTCACGTCCAATCCGCTATCAGCGAGTCATCAAAACAGGTGCCAGCGGCGAATGATCGTCGCTGGGACCTGCCAGATGACATCAGACGGCTGATCACTGAGAAGAACGCAGCGACTCGTCGCTTTAGTTCCTATCCCTCCCCTCGTAATCGCTTCAGAATGAACTCGCTTCGCCGCAAGGTTAAGAGAGCCATTCAAGAGCACCGAAACTCCTCTTGGGATGACCTGCTCTCAACGATCAAACCAGGTCACCAGGCTTACTGGAACCTGGCGCGCTCTATGAAAGCAGATGGAGTCTCCATCATGCCCCCGCTTATACGCCCGAATCATCAAAC
Organism: Eupithecia pulchellata; assembly: GCA_963931895.1. NCBI lineage: Eukaryota > Metazoa > Arthropoda > Insecta > Lepidoptera > Geometridae > Eupithecia > Eupithecia pulchellata. The sequence continues at coordinate 5,205,499 of OZ007546.1, read as the reverse complement.
GCCTGCGTTTGAGGATAAGGACAAAGCCGATGCCCTAGCCGAAAGTCTGGAAGCTCAGTGCTCCCCCAGTCTTGAACCCGTCGATCCTGCTCACCTCGATACGGTGAACAGTGAAGTCGACCGTCTAACTTCGCTGCCCCCTACTGCCACCCTTGACCTAGTCAGGGCGGCCGAGGTTGCAGCGATCATCAAAGATCTAAAACCGAAAAAGTCCCCTGGCTCGGATGGCATCAGCAACAGAGTACTTAAACGATTCCCTGTTGCCCTCATCTATCTCCTCGTAAGCATCTTCAATGCAGCCATAGCCACTTGTTCGTTCCCTGACGCCTGGAAGGAAGCCAATGTAATTGGCATCCACAAACCGGGCAAAAAGGCGAACGAACCTGCCTCCTACCGCCCTATCAGCCTCCTCAGCGCACTGGGGAAAATTTATGAGAGACTCCTTCTGAGTCGCCTCTGGTCCCACGTCAATGAGCACAAGCTCCTACCCGATGAGCAGTTCGGTTTCCGAGCTCATCACTCTTGTCCCCAACAGGTGCTCCGCATCACGGAGCACATCCAATCCATGTGGCATCACACCTGGCCCGCTAGCACGGGAGCTGTCTTCCTCGATGTAGCGAAAGCCTTCGACAAGGTCTGGCACAACGGCTTGATTTACAAGCTTTTCACTCTCGGTGTGCCGGACAGACTCGTACTCATCTTACGAGACTATTTGTTGAATCGTAGCTTCCGCTATCGCGTGGAGGGCACTCTCTCTGACCCCCGATCCATCCGAGCCGGAGTCCCACAGGGCTCCGTCCTTGCACTGCTTCTTTTCACGCTGTACACCAGCGATATCCCCCGTCACCCGCAAGTAGAACTTGCCCTTTTCGCGGACGATACAGCATTATACACATCCGACTTGAATGCAAGCCGGGTGAGTATAAGGTTGCAGGCCGCACTAGGCACACTAGGTGCCTGGTTTAGGAAGTGGCGCATAGAAGTGAATCCGACGAAAAGTGCAGCAGTGTACTTTTCACGGAATTACTCTAAGCCCAGACCCCTTACCCTATTTGGTAAACCCATTCCCTGGGCCAAGACAGCCAAATACTTAGGGGTGATATTAGATCACCGCCTCAGCTTCAAACCCCACATTCGCGCTGTAACCAACCGTGCAAAGTTTATACTTAGCCGGCTGAACAGCCTCCTACGAGCGAAGAGTAAAATATCCCTTAGAAATAAGGTGACACTTTACAAAGCGGTCGTACGTCCTATTATGACCTACTCCTCAGTGGTATTTGGCCATTCGGTCAATGTCCGCCACCTTCAGGTTGTCCAAAATAGATTTCTCCGCAAAGCCACGGGCTGCCCGTGGTACATGCGCAATAAAGACCTCCATCGAGATCTCAAACTCGAGTCCATTGCCCACTTCATAAAGACTGCTTCCCAGCGTCATTATGAAGCGGCAGCTGATCATTACAATCCCCTGATTTCCACCATTCCCGATTATCCCGTGGATAATCCGCCCACGAGTTCTCTCCTCCGTAGACCGAGACACGTTCTCGGTGACCCCGTTGACCCAATCACCGCCGCTAACCCGGAGGTGACGTCAACTATTACCGATTCGCTTCCGCACACTACACACACGACCAAAAACCGACCCCGCCGGATGCGGGGTCGAAGAATTCCCCGCTTCCGCCCATAGGTGCACTTGTGCACCTAGGCGAAACCTCCATACCCTCTTGTAGCATCTGGCAACAGCCCAAGCCGAGGTTCGCACCTAAGTGGTGGCCCTTGCGCGTGTTGCCCCAACCTAACTTTACCGGTGTGGCGCCCTCTGCGCCCGCCAAAAGTCCGGTAACGCTGTCATGGCCATCTGCGGTCAACAGCATTAAAGTCCATTCGAAAAAAAAAAAAAGGCAGGTGCTGGATGTGACAAGCGCGCAAGTGAGCCGCGTTCTCCCTGTTGAAGTCCCTCATTAATATTGTTACCTTTTGATTAATTTTATTGCCCCTACGGTAAATTTTCTTGCCTGTTTTTTTCCCTATTAAATAAGTCTATTTATAAGTCTTATTATTAACCCAAAAACAATCACAATAGTGAAAAAAAATCCTTTTCTTAATTACGTTGTTTTTCCTCATCTATTCCGCCATCTTGTAAAGATCCTAAAGCTTTCAATTTCACGCTTTCCTACAATAAGAATCAACTGGTGTCATCAAATTATCTAGGTTTATTACATACTGTACATTGTCCAGATCTATCCTAACAGGACCCGACTAATCCTAGGCGCGATAATAAAGGTGGAACGCCGCCATACAAACAGTTTGTGCACTCTTAAGGGAAAAATAGACGGTATTTATTTATTTATTCATTTGAAGGAAAACCAGAAGCTTATAATTAAAGAGTTAATATGTAGTAATTTATATATCAATATATTGTGTAACTTTCTAATTCGTTTTCAGTAAGTACAAAGAAAAAATATTTAAACAGTAACATAACAGGAACTCAATATATAATAGACTAGCGGTCCGCCCTGGCTGCGCATGAGTATTTAATTAAAAATTAATTTTCCATGCGGATCCCTAACTTTTTGAAAATATTGTTAAACCTATGTTCTAAACCAGCGCTGATCCGCGCTTTGGCGTGGTTTAGCACAACTAAGTTTTGTTTGACCCTTTGTAATTGTATAAGCCATATCTTATTGTATTATCTGTGCTGTATTCTAATATTATTATTTTCTTTTTCTTCTTTCTATGTTAAATGTTTATTATGTAACTATCTGTTTTTGGCCAAATAAATTTATCTTTCTTTCTATATTCTTCACAGAAAATATAGAATTCTAGTGGTGAATTAATTTATCTAATCGGTCCAGTAATTTCAGAGCCTTATCAATTCAAACAAACAATCAAATCATTCCTCTTTATAATATTAGTATACATAGATAATAAATATATAACATACTAGCGAACTGCCCCGGCTTCGCACGCTTATTTTTCAAAAATATATTTTTCATGCGGTTCCCTCAATTTTTTTTTTATATTTTTATTCAAATGACGACTGTAGAGTAAAACTAGCTTGGCGTCAATTTTCCGATATAATTATAAGCAATATTTATTAGAGGATCTTAAAACCACAAGTAATATAAATTGCAAATAAAAATAGAGTGATGCAAGACAACAGAGTGATTTTTAGAATAAGTATCGGCAGTTTGTTTAGCCTTGTACTTACATCCTTGACTGAAATATGTATATAAAATGTGCACAGTATAGAAAACAGAAATCGCACCACCTTAGTAAACGTAATTTACATTGTAAATAAAAGTACACGATCTTATGTTTATGCCCATTTACCTTGATTAGGCTCATATAGGTGTAATAATAATGTATAACCAGCGAACTAAGAGAATGGATTGAGAATGATAACACCATACTGTGCTGTTCAGTTTGTATCAGCTCTAAGCCGGACCAAATGTTTTTTTTTATTAGATAATAGAGAAGCCGGAAATAAAGTTATTTTGTATAATAAAGGTATTTCTTGTTTAGCGGTGGTAGGAACAATCGGGTACATTTTATTCCCGACTGTTCCTAATAGTAATAATAGGGATTTTTTTCCCCGATTGTTCCAAACGTTGTTAAAAACGAAAGCACAGTAGGAACGCAGGGGTAGGACCAATAGAGAATAGGCGTTTTCCATGCAACAAAACAGCAAAAATCTGACGGATATTGACAAAGTTTACAGAAAATGTTTGGAATTGCTGGTAAAAAAGTCAGATAATGTCAAATTGACAGAAAATTTTAAAAATAGAAAATATAATGAGTACCTCGTCAAGTTCGGTTAAGTTCACGATCATTGCTAGTAAGCGCTCCGTAGCAACTGGACGAATTCGCATCTGGACGGATTCTCAACTGGACGAATTCTCAGCTGGACGGCTTAGCAACTGGACAGAACGTGTACAGTCCGTGACATAATTAATAGCATGTAGTGTTAATTTATTTGCATCCTATTTAAACACAAAGGCAGACTGTTCGGGCTTCAGAGTCTTAACTTTTTTGTAGGAACTACTGATACAAAACCTTAGCCTAACACAAGTAAAGTTAGCTTTACCTGAAGGTAGATCGGGATGGTTTAAGTGACAGTGCGAGTCACTGCTTATGTCAAAACTGACAGCTACTGTCCAAAGTGACAGCAACGGTCAAAAAGAGCGCAAATGTCAAAATATACATATATGACAGAATTTATAAAAAATTACAGGAAATATCTAGATGTATAATAGGTAGGTACATGTAGGTATGTCTTTAAGTATCAAGTTTTCGTCAAGTAAGTATATTAGATGCGCTTTAGATAAATTTTGAGGACGGTGGGAGATATTCTTTCATGTAACTATAGCATTAAGAAAGGGCATCAATCACACCACACACACATCGATCCACCGTCCTATTTTATTCTTATAACATTGTAAGGACTGTTCGCTTTATAGGGTACCTCTTAGACAATTTAACGCGGGTCCCTACACCTACATTGTGCTGTGAAAGGAAATAAATGCAATCTGCGAAACAACTAAAGACCCAAAAAAATCACATGTGCCTAAAATTATGTGGAAATAGTGATAATTCCATTATTTTCAGATTGTTCGAAAACAGAACTAGTGATTAAATAAAAACGTCAGTACCTAGTTAAAGTTAGTTTTAAAAATATTGACGACTGTACTCTGTCCGGCTGCTAATCTGTCCAGCTGAGAATCCGTCCAGCTGAGAAACCGTCCAGTTGCGAATCTGTCCAGTTGCTACGGAGCGCTAGTAAGTACCTGAAACGAAAAAAACATATTATTTTCTATCGGGTAAATACTTTTTAACAAAGAAAAATACAATAAAATTACCAAAGTAGAATAATTGTAAAAGCCTGGCAAAATTTAATTATGTATGTGGCTGAAGGACAGGATTTTTTATGATATAGATGATTTTTTTAAGCTAGAACTTAAGTACCTAATTAGTAGTTATAATTATTGCATGCTAACATAATAGTGAGACATGAGTGCATTATTTATACTGAACACCTTTATACCATGTTTAACGCAATCAATATCTTTGAATTTGAATAACTTTTCGATCATCAATTATTAGATTTTGCCTTTTTGTACCTAAATTTACATACATATTTAAAAAGTTATCGACTCTGAAAACGCAGCAACAACAACAATCCTTATCACGGTGATTGTCTGCATTGGCATAAGATTACCAACTATAAAGTCAAGCAAAAAGAGATCCTAAGATTATCATAATAGATGGCAACCCCGCATCCCTTCCAAACTCAATCGCATTGCCAACAGGACCGTGCCAAAACCTCATAGGTTCCTATTTTAGTCTTTTAACATTATCAATAAGAGGCAGTATACGGAAGTTCCTTGTATTTGGCAGCTTGACAATATGGGCGGAGGTAGTGGTGGATAGATGTGAAAGTAAAGCAGAACCATTAAGTATAATTTTTTTTTTCATTTATATTCATCTTAGTGAATAATTACGAAACTAATACGTGACCTATGAGAACTAAATTTACATAATTATAACGCCTTTATTAACAAAGAAAATTACAGTTATCTAATTAAATAAAAACTATTATTTACAATTGAGCTTGCTGCAGACTGTTGCGAACAAATTATATAATTATAACTGATTATAACAAATTTTAATTATAAGTTTTTGCGTTGTGACCAATTAACACATTTTCTGAGTGACGAATTGATGGCTAAATCAACCATCTGCCATGAAACAAAGCTAAACTTAAAGAAATGTTCAAACTGTTAACTTTTGACAATTTAAGACGAGTACCTTTGCTTAAGGAATACGGAAAATGGTAGACATAATTATGGCATCATTATGTTTACCATTTTCCTCAATTTATTGTATATTCAAATCTGCTTAAACTTTGGGTTTAATTATCGAATTGAATAGGTACTGTGATCGACTAGGTGATCACCTATTTAACCCTAAATTGATAGCTATGTGACAGCAAAGCTATCACTCTACTCAATGATACTCACCTTTGTAATCAATTTAATTACAAAGGTTACCGATCGCAGCGAAATGAACAAAATTAAACTTTCCATCCGTCGCTATGGGAAAGAGCTTTAAAACAGTATTAATTTTGATCGATATTTTACAACCAAAACATAGCAGAGTAGGTAGACTAATTTCATCTTGCTATGACCTCGGCGAATAAATAATATAAATAAATAAATACAAGCTGTGTGCATTGGCCAGCGCTATTTGTGTTTTGGTTTCTATTCATTTATACAGTACGGAACGCCAATAGCGTAAAATATAAAATATTCTTGTACATAAGCACTTATTTAAGGATCTTATTTATACACTTATAACAGGCAAACACAACATTATAATAATATAATATATATAGACTTATAAATTTATTATTTAGTAAATTCAATTTGACCAACAGAGCTATGTTCTAAGACGTCAAACATAATTTTAATGACATATTACATTACAACATTTAGATGGCTGAATAATGCGTAAACAAAGCAAGTTTCGCTTCTATATCGCATTTTTTCAAGTTTGTGCACGGCTTTAGAAGCCATAAAGCTAACGAAGACATATTTCTACGCTAGATCGAGGAGGCAGACTTTTTCTACAAACTTGAATATTTCACGTTACTAGGTCAAAGAAATATTGGGAACATTAAGAGACTATTGGGAAATACAGAATGTTCTTGCTTAGACGATTTTTAGTTTAGCAGTTCTATCGTCATTTATTTAAGTCTAAATAAGGCTTTTATAATTTGGCTACATTTTTTTTCTTTAATTTACGCCTGCACCTGCACTCATAATTATTGTACTAATTTACAGATATTTATCACGATCAATTACCTATTTTCCCGACTTTTCAATAGGTTTACATAATGTCATGATCATCCGTTACTATGTAACGACGGGAACATATGTAAATGAACGCGATGAATACCCGTTACATTTGCACTCATTGTAGCGTAGCTAATTAGATTTAGTGTCGATTTCCATCAGTTTCAAAGGTAAGTTTATCTTAGAACAGGTGATAGTGACACCGTTTGGGTATCCGTCGTGGGTATTTAGCGTGTTTTAGTTATTAATCAACGATGTCCATTTATCGTGGAACAGTGAATGTAACAAAAATGGGTACAGGTTCCAATTATAATGCTGTATATTAACAAGTTAAATCAATAAAGTGACCATTTTACTTTGATATTGCTATTTTGGACTGATTTGCTAACTTAAGGGAGTTAAGTAACATAGTGACTATGTCATTCCGTAAGGGATTAATTCTACATGGCAACATACAAAAACAACAAAAACAAATGTAATAATAATAACACTCTGCGCCCTCAAACTTACTTATCAACCTTACTAAATCTACAACTTTTTAAACTTTCACGATTTGTTGACATTTTAAAGAATAATTATCGGGTATTTATCGCGTACTTTTTGTTTTTATTTTCCCCTACACCCCCCTACCCCTACCCATCTTCTACATCAGAAACGATGAGAAACTCTAATTACATTTATCATCTATATCTATACTAATATTATAAAGAGGAAAGATTTGATTGTTTGTTTGTTTGTTTGAATTGAATAGGCTCCGAAACTACTGGACCGATTTGAAAAATTCTTTCACCATTAGAATCCTAAATTTTCCGTGATGAACATAGGCTATATAATATTTTCAAAAAAGTTAGGGATCCGCATGAAAAATTCAATAATTGAGCCGTACGCTGTATATTCAACCTCTTTTTCTATTATGGCGCGTCAGAATAGAAAAATAGGTTGAATACCTATATAGCGCACGGTGCTTGCTTTTTCTCTACGGCCAGTGTCCGTTATGGAGTGTCGAGTCAATGTCACAAATCCCAATGCTGTTAAAACAAGTACGACAAGTGCGAGTGTAACTCGCGCGCCGAGGGTTTTGAACTTGTGTCGTTTAGGTAGGTAAGTACGTATATGACGACCTGTTGGCGCGGTGGGCTTACAACGCAGGAGGTTGCGGTTTGATTTCTGCCTCGGGACTAATATTTGTAGGATATTCAGATTATTTGTTCGGGTGTTCTTGTCCTTTTCTGTACACAAAAATAAATCATCTAATGTGATACTTATACTTTATTAAGTATAAAAGCTATCGTAGTAATACTAATAACACAAGCTCTGCTTAGCTTGTGGGTAAATGATACTGTGTGGATTATCTAGGATACATATCTCTTCTCAAAAATTTTGAGAACAACGGTTTTGGTGCGCTGTGGAACTACTATAACAGTTACTACAGAGATTAGTGGGTAGGTAAGTGGGTTGGTACCTACAATTTTTTTTCGACTTTTTTCAACCTATTTCACTAAGTATGAAACTTAGACGATTTTCAAAACCTGTTTTGAATTGTCGAAATCCATACCTTTGATTTGATATTACTCTTAATGAAATAGCCCCCATTGTATGAAAATTAGTTTTTTGACCATATTTCAAAAAGTTTTATATTTACAGACTTCTCTATATTTTTCCTGTAAAATATAGATCTATATCTACAAACGCTTCGTACATTTTACATCAATCACTCTGCAATCTTCGGAGATAAGGGGGGGGAATGGTCAATTTTTCGACCTTTTTCAAAATATTTCTAAAAGTATAAAACTTATCGAAATTTCAAAAACTGTTTTGGAATGTGCAAATTGATACCTTTCATTTGATACCCCCCACTTGGGGGGAAGTCTCCCCTTCAGAAAATTATCCCCCCCCCCCCTTTTTGACCATATTTCAAAAAGTATTACTTCTACAGACTTCTCTATATTTTTCCTGTAAAATATAGATTCATATCTACAAACACTTTGTACATATCACATCGATCGCTCTGCAATCTTCGGAGATAGAGGGGGGTACCGGTCAATTTTTGGACCTTTTTCAAAATATATCAAAAAGTGTAAAATCTATCGAAATTTCAAAAACTGTATTGAAATGTTCAAACCAATACCTTTCATTTGATACCCAACTCGGTGGGGTAGTCACCCCTTCAGAAATTTTTCCCGCCCTTTTTTGACCATATTTCAAAAAGTATTATTTTACAGACTTCTCTATATTTTTCCTGTAAAATATAGATCCATATCTACAAACACTTGCTACATTATCATGTCGATCACTCTGCAATCTTCGGAGATAGGGGGGGGGAATGGTCATTTTCTTGACCTTTTTCAAAATATTTTAAAAAGTATAAAATCTACCAAAATTTCAAAAACTATTTTGAAATCTACAAACGAGTACACCTTTCATTTGATACCAATTTTGACTTTGTACGGCCCATTTAAAATTTTGATTTCAAAATTTGTATGGAAAATCTTCATTTTGATTTTTCATTTATTTTTATTTATTTTTCTATAAATATGTGCGGGCGCACAAAATGTATTATTATTTCAAATTTCAAGTCAATAGCTGCAGTAGTTTCTGAGATATTAAGGATTCAAAACACAAAACAGACCCAAAGCGATTTCATAAGGGTTTTGCAACCGATGTCAAAACCCTAAAAAGTAAGGGATCCGTATGAAAACTGTGAAACCCATCATGTTAGTGTGTATTATTTCTGAATTTTTTGTTTAATACCCGTGCGAAGCCGGGGCGGACCGCTAGTTCACAATATAACCAAAAGGAAAGAGTTTATGAGAGACATTCACATCGAGTCGATTCGATGACTACTAAAACCCCTCACTAATAGGTTTATTTATTTAAGGAACATCCTGTATTAGGCTTCCTACGGACTTGAAACTTGTCCAAGATGGTAATATGAGAGTTAACGGTCCTGAATTACAGGATATTTGGTATTTGGAGGATAATTCTCTCTCATTTCTGATATATAAGAAAACTCTGAAAAAAACTCTTTTCTGGTTTATTCACCTATGTAAGCCCTCCTATTAGTTTAATAATAATTCATATTGGCTATGGCCTCACCCATGCCTCCCAAAGGACCGGGTGACTTTGTTGTATGACTTACAAAACGTAATACAACACGACCCCTTTCTTTGCTAGATACCGACACACAGCGCCGGCCGTGTCTCGTCATGTATCGACTTTTCTTGTGCTGCGTTCGTATTATGGCTTTGATCTGTAAACGGCTACATAAAGCTAAGAAGATGATTTGGAAAATACCTACTTATAAACTTTTTGTATGGAAAAAAATCATTGAATTGGACAAAGTCACAGAACAGAAGTTGTTGGTCTTGATCTAACCAAGAAGCTTTTAAAAGATTATTGATTATCTACCTTTAATCTATATCTATACTAATATTTTATAGAGGAAAGATTTGATTGATTGTTTGTTTGTTTGAATTTAATAGGCTCCAAAATTACTGGACCAATTTGAAAAATTCTTTCACCATTAGTATCCTAAATTTTCCGATGAACATAGGCAATATAATATTTAAAAAAAGTTAGGGATCCGCTTGAAAAATTCAATAATTGAACCGTGCGCTGGATATCCAACCTCTTTTTCTATTATGGACGTCATAATAGAAAAAGAGGTTGAATATATAGCGCACGGTGCTAGCTTTTTCTCTACGGCCAGTGACAGTTAGGAGTGTCGAGTCAATGTCAAAAACCCCAATATGATAAAAGTAAGGGATCCGTATGAAAACTGTGAATCCCATCGTGTTAGTGTGTTCAATTTCTGAATTTTTTTTTAACCCGTGCGAAGCCGGTGCGGACCGCTAGTCTTGTATATATTAAATAAACCTTACTTACCTTCCCATTCTATTAAGTCCATCCCACTAAACATAGACAGTTCTGGACTCAATCAACTAAGAAAACAGTCTTCCTCGTTCAATTTGTGGGCCAGAAATCTCCTCAAAATTGGATTAATTCCACCTATATTTGTTCTCAACCCACCCAATTACGGAGTGGTTCGCGTTGAGGGGAGGTAGAACTCCTGGACCCTAATTGAGTAAATGTTAATTTATGTCCAGGGATGGAAGGCTCTAGATTTTTACTAGCTTTATTACACGGCTTTACATGAAAACTATAGAGCTAAGGGACGCTGCGAACTGGTATTGATGTGGATAGCTTAAGCTACCTGTCGATTGTTTGTCCGCAGTTAGCGCTATAGTTTCATTTGTAAATAATATTTCTAGTAGATTTATTACTGTAATCTTAGAGTAAGATTCGGCCCGCTTCGCAAGTAAAATACAGTCATTTAGTACCTATCTTCCTTCGTATTCGGCAGTACATCGACATTTAATTAATAACTTAATAAATAATGCTTGACAATCTACACAGCATCATCTGGCCCTATTTAAGAGGAATGTTCATATGTATAACATTAACCCGTGCAAAGCCCGGGCGGGTTATACATATATACAAATAAAACTACCAGACCACCCGGATAGATCGAACAATAACTAAGCCGCAAATTGGCAACGGTCCACAACCTGAGCTGAGGTTTTATTCTAAACAGAGGGTTATTGTTCTCTATCTAAATATATATAACCCAAAGGTGACTGACTGACATAATGAGTGATCTATCAACGCACAGCCCAAACCACTGGACGGATCGGGCTGAAATTTGGCATGCAGGTAGATGTTATGACGTAGGCATCCGCTAAGAAAGGAATTTTATTAATTCTACTCCACAGGGGATAAAATAGGGGATGAAAGTTTGTATGAAAGTTTGTCAATTTTAAACCGATCGGGCTGAGACTTTGCATGCATAAAGCTATAATGATGTAGGCATCCCCTAACGTGAGCGAAGCCGGGAGCAAAAGCTAGTGGTAGAATAAGTACATAGCCGACCCGTCTGGACGGGTTTATACAGCCAGGGCTGTCAAGCACCACAAAAAAAAATCTTAAAATCTTCAAAAGGCGAGGCATATTTCTCTTCTTAGCAGCGCAGTGCAAGCTGAACTGCTTTGTATTGTAAGGTGGCAGAGTAGCTTTTTAATTAAAGGATTCTGCGGAGTGCGCCTTCTGTACATGAGTACTATAAAGTTATTCTGTGGTAGAATAGAGAAAACTTACGTAACATTGTCATAGAATACGTAAACTATTTGAACTTCATTCCTTCTACTTCAATCATGTACGCAATGTATGGCGATGCGATCTCATAGAGTATAGTTATATACCATAGATAACTATACTCTAAAGATTAGGGGATTCTCTTATCCTTAATTAACTTGATAAATGTGAAGTAACTCTGTCCGTCTGTCTGACCGTCTTTCACGCCTTAACTACTGAACCGATATTGATGAAATTTGGCAGAGACGTTGTCTAGACCGGGAGAAAGGACATAGGATACTTTTTATCCCCCATTAAAAAATGCGACACGCGATTTATCATTAAAAAATTACTGGCCTTTGCAAGATTACTTTACGCACGTAATACTTTGCTAGAAAACCTAAGGAAAGTACAAGGTGCGTCCTATTTTCAGGATTCCACAAGGGGACACAGATACAGGGGAGCTCATCAAAACGGGCTAACACGTAAGTCCCGGTGATGTATCACCCTGTATTCACTCGCACTTACAACTCTTTTAACTGAGGTAAGCGGATATAAGAAACAGGACTCCGCGTTTCCACTTTTTACAGATTTACCTCTATATTTAGGGAAAATAAAGGCTCTCGTACCCTACTACTTGATATGTGTTCAGCGCGTAACCTATTAGCAATTTAGGTAGGCACTAGTGAGTTTCTCGCGCAGCGCAACATTGCATACAACGAGACAATAGAGCCAGTGTCTTAGAGACGCTTACGACTGGTTGCTTACGATTGTTATGGATCAGTTGAGCTATCTGTAATTTCCTTGCAAGAGTCTACCGCTAGCTCAATTCTTTCAGTTAATAATTAGTCAATAGTTCTAATTTAATTATTAAATTGTAATGTTTTGTTAATTAAGGTTTACATTACAACAATATCTGTCTAGACCGCGATGTCCGAATCCTCTAATCCGCACCCAGATATTCCGACCACGTCCAAAATTCTCGGATTCAGGAAGGTACGTCATCCAGGGGATTAGAAGCAGGATGTATGGCGGAGGAGTGGAGCAGCGCCTTTTTGGGGATAACTGTGAGGAATGGCCCTTAGAAATGAGAAACAAAGTAGGTTTATTTTACTTCAGTCGCTTATTTATAAACGAGAGTTGATAACAGCATCCTGGGGACTCTGGCAGAGGGTCTATCATCAGCATATACACTTAAATCTATTTCCTATTTTAAATCTATGCCGTCACCAGTAAGCCAAGCACGGGGATTGTTCTCTAGGGTAGAATAGACAATGGCATCGCATCGCCATACATTGCGTACATTATTGAAGTTGAAGAAATTAATTTCAAATAATTTACGCATTCGATGACAAAGTGACATAATTTTTCTCTATTCTACCTTAGACAAGAAAGCCCGTGCTTGCCCTACAGAAGGCAGAGTGCCCAGAATGCGGGCAGCATTTCCACGTTAGCTTTAATTTTTACTGCTGAAACTTAAACTATAATCATAGCCTTCTACATCAACATCATCAGCCCAAGTTAGTCCACGGCTGGACAAAGGCCTCCCCTAATGAGCGCCATAGCGTCCTGTCTTCATGTCGCATTCAGAATCTGCCAGCAGCCTCTCGCAGGTCGTCATCACCGGAGGGTGTCCTAAACTACGTTTGCCGAGTCGCTGCCTCCACTCAAGATAAAGTTTACCCTAGCGCTAGCCTTCTTGATGGCGAAATGCGTGAAATGTGAAAATAAGGACTACCATAAATCATTTCCGGTCACGCCGCATCACCATTTTTTACGTCGCTGACACGAAGGGAACGGCTGTAGTGCAGAGATTTCGAGATGACATAATAAGTAATGGCATTTTTACCGGATTTTCACGTTGTTTTAAACCTGAGTAGACATAGGATAGGAGATTGCTGTATGAATAGAATATTGTAGAAATTGAATAATGTAGATATACATAAATATAAGTAGGTCTATCTAGAGTATAACTGTGAATAAGTCACACTAATATTTTTGAGTAACCAAATCCTTAACCTTATCTCTAATCTTAAACAATAGTACTTTTAAGTCTTAAATATTTTTCAATAAACTTTATCAATTTATCAATATGGAAATAGAAAAAAAAGAGCAAAGTGATCTCTATTTATGAATAAAAATTATAATTATAATGTGAAAAAAAGGAAATTTTTGAAATACGATACTCATTTTGTTAGTTAAAACCTAAATGTCCTCATATCTACTAAACATATAACAAACCAACTAACGCACTTACAATAATTCATATATAATATTCCTATAGTATAAATTGACAAAGAATACCCAAACTTATACCCCAATTACTAAAGTCGACATTGAAGCAAATTGTCGCCACCGCGAACGTTACCCAAAATGCTGAAAACCTCCGAATTTTCTAGGATCTCCCGAAATCTCGGCAGAATAAAGTCTCTCCACAGCCGGGCTTAAATAAAACTTAGGGAGTTATCTTCAGGCGATATTGTTCTTGTGTTGAACAGAATATGGTGGAATTGCTCAAGCGTTGAAAGTTTCACTTCAGAAAATTATCTGAGTCGTTCGAAGCGACGTGTGTCCCGAGAGCTGGTCAGTATCTGGCGCAGCGCATCAGCATTGCCATACAGCGAGGCAATGCAGCCAGCGTCTTGGGGACGTTTCAGACTGGTATTGATATGGATCAGTTGAGCTAGGTACCTGTAGACTTTTTACAACAGTCAGCAGATAGCTAATTTTTTGCAATTGTTAATATTAATTCTAATTTGGTTTTTAATTATAATAAATAACACTGGACAATTCACACAGCAATATCTAGCCCCAAGCTAAGCAGAACTTATGTTATGGGTACTTGATAACTGATATGTCATAATAATATACGAGTACATAAATATATATTTTTATTATATGTACATTAGAAAACGACCAGTAGGGCAAGCACGGGCTTTCTTCTCTAAGGTAGAATAGACAAAAATTACGTCATTTTGTCATCAATAATGTACGCAATGTATGGCGATGCGATGTCATTATTGTTTATTCTACCCTAGAGAACAATCCCCGTGCTTGGCCTACAGAAGCCGGGATGGACCACTGATATATTATATTAAGTGTATCAATCGCCTCAACCCAAGCTCTGCTTACCTTACTATAGAGGATAGATGATGCTATATGGATCGTCCAGCATTATTCATTTATTTTTATATCGTCTGATATAACTTAAGCAATAACTCTAAAACCGTTTTTAAATAAGTGACGTAGACAGTATTCATGCCACAACTTATATAATCTGTGATCGGTCCAACTCGTCCGTTTCGTCCCAATTTGGGGGAAGGTAGGTGGGTAATCCAGGCATTACTGGGACAAGTTCGGGGGATCTGGAAAACAGGGGATCTCGCTCTAATTTGATTTCTGCTGTAACTTCTAATTTTAGGAACGTGTTAGATTTGATTTTAACGTTATAGATATCAAAGGTAAAATTATTAACAGAGAAAATTGCTATTAAATTACCAAATTCGAAATACAGGTCTTCTATAAATAATATATAAATTTATCACAGCTGAATATTTCGCCTCCAAACGAGAGTAGGTATTGAATATTTTTAAACTTACGCGATCTGAACACATAATTATTTGTAATATAGAATAGATACTGTTGCATTCATAATACTTATTAGAAAGAATTAATAAGATTGAAGTGGACAAAAAATCAAAGTGAACACTTTATTTACCAGTTTTACTTTTATGTAATAAGTATTTTGTGACGTGTCCGTCCGTCTAATAGTCTCTGTTAATAACTTCTTATTTACTACTACTATATACATACTTTAGTTATTACGAAACCCTTTAAATAGTAATGAAATTACCAAATTAGAACTAGTATTTACATTTAAAACAATTGAGCTAACTACAGACGTTTGAAAAGAATCTACAGTTAGCTGCTAATCCATATCAGTACCAGTCGTTCGCGTCCCCAAGACGCTGGCTGCATTGCCTAGCTGTGTGACAATGCTGATGCGCTGCGCCAGATACTGACCAGCTCTCGGGTCACACGTCGCTTCGACCAGACGCTCAGATAATATTTAGATAATGATGATAATGATAAATGTATCGCATAAAGTGTTCATTCCCTCTTACATTTCCCGTTTCCAAGTCAATAACTCCACATTTTAAATATTTCAGGTACATTAAACCCGGAAATCGCAGCGGGGAAGAAAACTCTTAAACCCGGATAAAAAGGGTTTCTTTCGAACATTGTGGGATGTTGCAAGCCCATTGTGATGAAAGGGCTAGGGCAAGCGGAAAAGGTTGTTGCGGTGATATTCTTTTATTTATACACTTCAGAAACACATGTACATTTCGGAAACCGTAAAACGTCCACATTTTCGTCGCACAGTTAGGCGTACTGCGACATATTACAAGCCCAAAAAATGCAGTGTATAGTCAAGTGTATGGAAAAAAGACTTATACAAAAATATTTCATAAAAACCATCTAGGAACTCGAAAAAAATATCGCAAGAAAGAACACGAAAATACTTTTTCGTCTCGAAATGCTCAATATTTTGAGTGATAATATTTTATAATTTTGTTACTGTTAGAAAGGTAATTTTATCATCTAGAGAAATATGTATAAATATTTTAACTTACTGGTGTATTTATTTTTAAAATAAATTAAAACCGATAAATAATGTTGACATTATCGAACAAGAGATTCAACTAAATCAAACGCATCACCATTTTCAACTTTATTTGTCAAGCGCTACGAACTAGGTACTAAATAATACTACTATAAATACCTAAATATTGTCTTTATACAGCGCCTTAAAGTTATTCGGTCAAGAATTGTGTGAAAAGATTCGATTGAACTCTATGGGTACAGAGAGCCTAGCCAACAGTCTAACAACTTGCTAACAACAAAAGATTGACAACCATGAAGCAATTGTGCCAACTTATCGGCATTTAGCGATCAGACGTATAGACACTATGGACAAGGCGATAGCTACGCAAAGGTTACTTTGTCTACCAATTGAACTTCGCCATCATTTGAGCTATGATGATTGTCATCGTGATGTGTGATAGCTTCTGAGGTGATAGCGAAGGAATATGTCAAATCCATACATTTTTGTACTTTTCTACCATCGCTTTCGCTAATCAAATGTTACTTTGTCTAGAGCCCCAGGTTATAATGTCTCGCAAGATCTCACAAATCAGTCTTGGTAGGTACTATTTATTCCTCCGATTACTTTGTTTCCTTATCACTACATAGTATAAAATAAAGTCGCGGTCTTTTTTATTTTATTTATTTAACGTACAAAACACATCACAATCACAATCAATAATGCGGATATATACCTAATGCTAGATTAAAACTTGATTGCAATAAACATTATGTACGTGCAGCTATAATATAAATATACATGAGTTATAAGTATCTGTAACGAATTCATTATGAATGTAAGCGGGTTAACTACGAACCTATTATATGTTGTAAGAACACCAACGGTGAGTGCGGCTCACGACGTGAGACGTGAGCCTCACTCACCCTGATGAAGTCCCTCGTTAAGGGATGAAACGTTGGTGTTCTTATAACATATAACAGGTTCGTAGTTAACCCGCTTACATTGATAATGAATTCATCAAACTACGATAGTTTTTGTAGTAAAATAATGAATTCATCAAACTACATACAGATAGTTTTTGTAGTAAAATATCTGTAACGAGTTGTTGAAAAATAAAAAATAAACTAATAGTTAAGACTACGGTTGCAAAAAATAAGGTAACATGCATAAGTAAATGGATAAATAAAAAAATCTTACTTAATACTACGAGTAAGTATAATTAACAATTAGTGTAGAACTATGTACTAGAACTCTGTTTCGATTCGATATTGAAGTGAAGGATCTCTCGATCAACGGTCTGTTTGTTTGTACCTATGCATGCTTAGAACTGGTGGCGGTTTATTTTAATAGATATAATGATTCAAGAGGAAGGTTTTTGTAACAGCATTGCACCCGTGCGAAGCCGGAACGGGTCGCCAGTTTTCGTTACGGGGCAGTGGTCCAACTGCTCTGTCCAATTAGTTGGACTACGGGCCTTTACTATGGGTCGTGGTCCAACTATGTTTTGACATAAATCAGAGTGAGTAAAACACTGATGTTGTTATAAGTTGTCAGTTTTTATGGAGTTTACAATATTACTATAGATTCTATATTTAAACTAATGCGTATCTATAGATTATGTGCCAAATAAAGCCAAATAGTTTCTTTATGGTTTTGTTTATGTGTGTATAAATATATGTTAGATGTGTAGCAACGCGATGTAACGATCGACGTTAGGCAAACCTAATGTGGTTTTAAGTTTCGTAGAAACCAGAAATAAACAAGTTTTTTCATTAATAAAGAAAATACAATACAAACATATTTCTCTCTCTTTCTTTCTTTAGATTTTAGAATAGCGCGAATCGGTTTCAGGCGAATGTAATATCGAACTACATCATCAGTGATTTTCTTTAAGATGCCGCTCTCCAATTGAGTATAATTCGGACACTTCGTTAAAGTCACCTCGTAATTAGGTACTTATTTGTCTCTGAAGGGCCTTAGGGCGTATTTACCCGACTGCTTAAGGAGGGTGATTTAAATTTTTTTTTCCGGCTGCACTACGGTTGAAATATAATTAAGTATTATTTTTACGGGTAAATTTAAATGCCACAAGGTCTTGTTATGGCACTGTGATAAATAACATTTTTCAGATTTTTTTTTTGTTTTTGTCATAAATATCCGTTGTAAAACAAAATAGGCACTCAATACTTTGCCGTAACACAGTTGTAAGCAAGCCCGGCTCTGTCTCATTAAGTACCCTCATATTCTTTTAGCAATGTTATTCAAACTTAGTTATTGTAATTTAATAAGTGCTTAAACAGTATTTTAGTTTGCGGAAATAAATACTCTTTTCTATGTACCAAGATTTCTCAAACTGTGAGTATTTAAAGAATTAAAACGAGTATCAGCATTGAACAGTTGGCAATGCAGCCAGCGTCTTGGGGACGCTTCCGACTGGTATTGATGGATCAGCTGAGCAGTTAGTTTGCATCAATCTAGAATACATAAGCTCAATTGTTTCAGTTGTAAACTGAGTAACTGAGCTAGTTCTAATTTGTTTCTTTTATTTGATAGTTTCTTTTATAATGCTGAACAATGTTACAGTAAGTGATTTTAAAATTTAAGTCCTTTAATTGCCTAATAGTGAAAATGATAAGAATATGTTTATCTATTTGCAGTTTTTATTCATAAGTTCTTATATAAATAAATCTACACATTATCTTCTTGCCTCAAAAGTAAGCAGAGATTGTGTTAAGGGTACCTACTAACTAATAATAATAATAATATTATTTTTACACCCCCTGCCTTTCTTAAATGCAAATAATTCTTTCTATCCAAAGGTTGCCAGGAAGAGATCGCTTCTAAGCGCTAAAGCCACCCATTTCCCTTTTTCGGGTGTACAATAAAGTATTTTTGTATTGTGTTGTAACTTTACTGCTAACTTAGTCCATATCAAACGTAGTAAGTAAATTTTAGACAGTGACAAGAAACAGCCAAACATTTTTTGGCTGTTTCTGGCCCGAGGTGGGAATCTAATCCGCAACGCCCTGCGCCACAGACGGACCTTGACCCGGCACGTCACAGAGGTCGTGAAATATAGTTCCACTTTCAACCAATTCGCAGATATCTTGCTGGGAACACCTATAAATTTTCTCCACTTTCCAACTGTGTGTTGTAAGATGGTCTAATTAACCAAAAACCTTACGTAATTGGTAATACAATGCCCTGTTGTGGAGGCGCGAACATAGTTATTTACTATTTACTGCAATAACTAGTAATGCATAGAAGGGTAACTGGTAGACAAGGGCTGAATGACTTGATTATCACCACATAGTATAAAACAAAGTCGCTTCCCGCTGTATGTCTGTACATAGGGATGTATGCTCAAATCATAAAACTACGCAACTGTACAGGAATAATAAAATGTAATAATGTACAGTAAAATGTATTTAAATAAGTTACATAATTTCATTTGGGTTGATGGTCCTGGATTTTCGTGACAAAATTTATCGTATTACATAGAGCAACACGGGCCCCCGGCGGACCGGAGTGCTCTATGAGGTATTAATTTTATACTGGATTCTACAAGGAATAAATGTACAAAAAAGTAATATGCCGCAAATCGTAAACTATGCAAACCAAGGAATCCTTATTTCAGCAGTTCTTGTTTAAAAAAATTCCATGCATATATATGCATGGAATTTTTTTGTAGGTATATACCTATTGAAAGAGTTTCAAGAAAAACATTAATAATTCTAAATATTACAGTTTACAGAAAAAATGGGGACACTATTATCGACACGAAAATTGTGATATCTGTAACGCACTAGCAAACTTTTTCGTATAAGTGCCCGACCAACATTCTACTTTCAGTTCACAGAATTTAAATAGATTATATTCTTAAACTTACTTTATCTTGTTTGCAACAGTTTGCAGTAAGCCTAATTTTTTAACTGTCACTACTAGTCCTAATTTGGTAATTTGATTGTAATTTTCTTTGTTAATAAAGTTTACCCCACTATCTTACCTAATTAATATACCTATCGTGCTGTGATACACGTGTCTCTACTATATGTGTCTCACAGCACAATAAATTAATTTTGAGTTTCACATCTATACAGCAATTATTCAATCTCGGGCATAAATTTCCAAGTAAAGTAACAGCTATTGTCTAAGTTCAGATGGTCGGCAGAATTGGCTTTATTTAGATCGTATCTGAAGGACAATGGCGTTGGCGGATTTGTTTGTCTTCGATAGGAACTTTCCTGAATTGAAGACTTTATCAGTATCATTTTCAACCGACTTCGGGAAAAGGATGAGGTTTTATGTTTGGCTGTAGGTATGTCTTTTGAACTTTTTTTAATTTATGACCGTGCTTTCTCGGTCTATTTTGTACCATATTTTTTTTCGCTAATGTTTAAAGCACTAGCGGTCGGCACAGCTTCACACGAGTATTTTACAATAAATTCTTTATTAAAAAAATTACACACATCAGCATTAGAAAATAAAATAAATATGCTGGACACACGACATCATCTAGCCCCAAGCTAAGCAGAGCTTGTGTTATGGGTATTAAATGACTGATTAACATACTTAATAGAATATATTAAATAAATAGATATTTTTTACCCTGAAATATCTACTAATATTACCAATTATTTTACACACGTCATCAATTTTACAAAATGGCCAAATCATAGATAGATAGATAAAAAATACTTTATTAAGTATAGGTACCACACAAAGATAGAAAACATTACAATTAGACATGCTTAAAGATAAGCAAAAATAAAGGCGGCTATATCGCGAGCAATAGTTTATTCATGCATTCTAAACCAGGTCTTAATTTCTATTCATAAATAGATAAAGTTAGAACGTCAGGAAAACTAACCTATAAACCTTGATTCCAAATCGGCTACCCGCTGGAAGGTTTTGGTCTATTCTAGACCCTTTTGTAGTCTATCGAACCGCCTAATAAATCTGCCCCAGAGACTTTAGTTTAGGGCTCGGAATGCCTTGAATTCTTTCAATGAGTTTCACTTATTCCTAAGTTATTTATGTTGTTTTGGAAGCTGCGTGTCAACTGCGGTAAACAGCATCAAATTAGTGTTTATTAAAGGAATTCGAAAAAAGTAATCAAAAGAGGTTTTTGTGTTTGGCTGGATGGTTTTTTAATTGGATTTAAATGATTATTCAGACAACTATAAAAAGAATGCTCCCGAGATGGAATTAATATTGTTTTTTTAATCGAATAGAAAATATCAATTTGATTCTGGGTCAAACGTCATCCATGATTACAATACAAGATATAGAAATGACTTGAAAATAAGACTAAATAAAATCTCTAAGAGTTTGAGGTTTATTTTATTCGATAAAACTGTTAAATTTTTACCACAACTTGTTAAAATAATGTCAGACATGTAGGTAGATAACGTATGATGATGATGATTTATTTGTAAGTATTATATTTCAAACTGACATTATAATTTTAAACTTAAATTATTGGTATCAAGTTAATTTTTATTTTATCTTTACATTTTTGACAATGCAATTACAGACCTATGATTATGAGTGCGTGAACCTTAGTTGGTCGAAACCTTTACTTGTTGAATAGGTCGATTTGAATGAGTTTCACTTACTTATTCGAAAGATATTTATGTTGGTTATCCATTAGGGTGATCCGGGTTTAGGGGAGTATTTAGGGGGGTTTTAGGGGGGTTCAGGGGTGAATTCTTTGATAAATATCCAATTTTGATAAGAATCATCCATATCGAAGATATTGTATCAGATAACAGTAGAAGACTACAATTACTATCCATTAGTGTTTTGTTATGAGTTAGTTTTATTTAACAGTAATTTAAGGTAATTTAGCACAATAGGTTTTGTATCTCAGATTAATTTTCATACGACAAAAACCTTCAATGCTTTAGTAATTAAATATTAAATGGAAATCGTTAAAATATGGAAAGCTTTTCTATAAAAGTTGTCGTTATTAACAAAAAAAATACAATTAAATGACAGAACCAAATTAGTAATGTAGTATTTACAATTGATGACGACTGCGTCCGCCTGCAACGCAGGAGGTTGCGGGTTCGATTCCCGCCTCGGGGCAAATATTTGTACGATCTGCAGATATTTGTTCGGGGTTCTGGTTGTTTTCTATGTATAATAAAAAATATCATTACTTATTTAATTGAGCTAACTGCAAAGCACTTTGCAAACAATCTAGGTACAAAAAGGTACAGGATGAAGATAGGCTATAGAATCCGCATGAAAAATGCAATTTTTGTATAATACCCGTGCGAAGTCGGGGCGGACCGCTAGTTGTAAATATTGTTATATATTTTAGTTGTATTTAATAAATAAATATAAATAATGCCGGACAATCCACACATCATCTAGCCGCAAGCTGAGCAGAGCTTGTGTTATGGGTACTATTATGACTGATATATACATAATACAATATTATTACATAAATATATATATTTTATTATTTATCGCTAGCCATAACAATTTAGCTAATTACTTTAAAATAAATTGATAGCTTAACATAAAGCATTATTTTAATTTTGTGAAAAGCTCCCTTGAGTGTCTGTGTGTTTGAGTGCCTGTCTAAAGCTGAGCTCTTCATTAATAATGATATAATAAAACATGGCTGCTTTTAACAAACGGTCGGACAAGATTCGTAAGATTGCTTAGAAATTTTACGAATACAAAGTTATAGTTTCTAACTTTAATTAAAAATAAAGCTAATTTAATAAATGTTCTTACTAAATTATAGTACTTACCTATGTATTATTATTGATATGGATCAGTTGAGCTAACTCAATTTTGTTTGTAACAATCTGCAGTTAGCTCAATTGAGGAGTGACTTTTCAAAAGGCCGTTTTTCCATTCAGAAAATTTTTACAAAAACTAAAAATTTCTGTGATGATTACAAAAGATGTAGTTTAATTTTTTTTTACTTTAGTAAAGTATACTTTGGCATAACTAAATTTATATAGTTACATAGAAAAAAAAATCAAAGCGAGACTTAACTTTTTTTTAATTAAAAACATTTGGAAATGTGTCCTTTTCATTAAAACTTTTGGAAATAAACCCTTTTGTATGGGCGTCCATAGGAAATATGGCCTTCTGTTTAACACTGATTTGGAAATAATGCCTTTTGAATTAAATTAATTCAAAAAAACATAATTTAATTTTTTTTTTATCTAACTTTGTTATGGTTTTTACATTTTCTGCTGTTAATGTTTTCCACTCTGTTTTCCTCCATTTCCATTACTTTTATCAACTTTTATGATTAACAAAGTCGTATCGCATTCGCAACGGTCGCTTGGAATACCACACTCAGCATAACAGTCAAGTTGACAGCTGTCACATATAGACTAGAACGAAAATGACAACATATTTTTTAAGCTTTGTCTATGGTCACAATGGTACCATGAAACTAGAGAATAACAACAGGCTTGTGTCCGAAATCTCGAAAAGATTTCACCATTTTTTATAAACTTGGAAATATGCCCTTTGGTTTGAAATTTTTTGAACTACTACAAATTTACGCAGGAAATGTGGCGTTTTGTATAAATTGGATTAACCGTATGTTCATACATGGAATAATGCCTGTTTTGATAGAAATACCTGTATTGATATCCATTTTTAGATAGGATATAAGGCTTTCTGTATCATTCTACTGCTATTTAGCCTTGCCAACTAGATTCCGTCGAAATTTGCTCTCAAATAAAAAATGGAAATACGGCCTTTTGAAAAGTCACTCCTCAATTGTAAATACTAGTTCTAATTTGGTTATTAGACACCCTAAGAGGCTAAGCGATGACTTATCTACCATAAAATCTTATATACAAGAAGTACCAACATCTACGCGTTTTGCAAAGTTAAGGACCAATCCTATAAGCTGTAATCAATCAAATAATCAATACTTGAGATGTACTTAAATCCAAGTTGCGTTTGAGTATGCGCGGGAAAGACTCGAAGCCTTGAAAGTTGACATAGGTTCTGACAGATGTTATCACTGTGACGAGCCGTCCATTAACAGAATTACGTACTTAAATCCATGTTACGTTTGAGTATGCGCGGGAAAGACTCAAAGCCTTGAAAGTTGACATAGGTTCTGACAGATGTTATCACTGTTTCGAGCCGTCCATTAACAGAATGACGTACTTAAATCCATGTTACGTTTGAGTATGCGCGGGAAAGACTCAAAGCCTTGAAAGTTGACATAGGTTCTGACAGATGTTATCACTGTGACGAGCCGTCCATTAACAGAATTATGTACTTAAATTCAAGTTGCGTTTGAGTATGCGCGGGAAAGACTCAAAGCCTTAAAAGTTAACATAGGTTCTGACAGATGTTATCACTGTGGCGTCCATTAATTATCTGTGAACTTCACCCACAAGGGGGGATCAATAAGGAAAAGGCCTTGGCTACAGTGGTTAGGTTTTCAATCGGCGATTCCGGGTAATGGTGTGGATACAGATACATGTATTTGAACATATTAATTAATAATATTCAAAAAAATATGTGAAAAATTTAAGTATGTATTTAAGTATCCGACTGTAAATTGGTATTTAAGTATTTAAGTATCCGACTGTAAATTGGTCAGCAAATAAAGGCTTTTTTCATTTTCATTTTCATTTTCATTAATAATATTTCTTCTCGTATACTGATATTTTAAAGAGGAAATATTTGATTGTTTTATGTTTGTTTAAATGAAAAGGCTCCCACTTCTTCGCCAGTCAAGGGTGATCGCAAATTTTTTTGTTTTTATTTTTTTCTACATAAATAATACCAGTGTCCCAAAGTTAGTTTTTACATAAGTACATAAAAAATGATCTACGACGATTTGGGTCGAGTTTTGCTCCGACTCGAAAACCAACAACCTAACAAAAGGTAAAGATTTTGTGTATGATTCTTTTCTGAAGTGAACAAAAAAATCAAAGTATATTTTACTACGCAACTTACTACTTAACTTATTTAACGTACTTTCATATTTGATATTACGATTTGCGGCAAGTTACTTTTCCGTGGTATTATTTTAGAACGAATAAAAAACTTTAAAAACCACGAAGATATTTGAATCGCGCCTTTCATGGCGGTAAGTGGGGTAAGCCGACTCCTTTTCTTGTTTCTAAACGAAAAATGCTGCGATAACAGCTCAAGTGTAAAATAGGTTTAAGAGGGTGGTCTAC
Source organism: Eupithecia pulchellata (assembly GCA_963931895.1). Taxonomy (NCBI): domain Eukaryota; kingdom Metazoa; phylum Arthropoda; class Insecta; order Lepidoptera; family Geometridae; genus Eupithecia; species Eupithecia pulchellata. The sequence goes on along the minus strand of OZ007546.1, from coordinate 5,179,727 downwards.
AAAACATGGGGCGCGGGTACTTAACCAAATGAGCTGTCTCCGACGTAAGTCTTCCAGTTTATTGGCTGGAGTAAGGAAATAAGTAATTTTTCGCAAATATTTTTGCAGCTTTTTGCTGATCAGAAGCTTGGGAGATTAGTTTGAGTATTCAAGATGTATTTTATTTTAAAATTGTTATTACATTTAGAAGCCGTTAAGTATGTGTAAATAAAATAAATTAAACAAACTCATCAAAAACTAGCGGTCTGCTCCGGCACGGGTATTTAACATAAATTGAATTATGCTTGTGGATCCCTAACTTTTTTGAAAATATTCTACAGCCTATGTTCATCAGGCGGACCCTTCGCGGGCCACAGAGATCTTCAACTTTCTTAACTCCCGAGAGCGAAGTTTATTACAAGGCTTAATAATACTATACATACATTTATAGTTTTTTATACTTAAAAAATATCTTCTTCTCTTCTTCTTCTTAGCCGTCTTCTACCCTATGGGTGTAGGCCTCCTTCATATTTTGCCATTCCTCGCGGTCTTGTGCAATTCCCATCCATTTCACTACCGCTGATCTTTTGATTTCATCGTACCATCGCATTTGTGGTCTCCCCTGTGGTCGTTTTTCTCTCCATGTCTCCATTCTGCCAGTCTTTTGCACCAAGAACCATTTTTACGCGCGACGTGGCCAGCCCATTGACATTTGAGCTTCGCTATGTTTTTCATAACGTCGGTCGGTGACTTTGCTATGGTCCCTGAGCCAGACGTTTCGAAAAAATATCTTTACATGCTGTGTGGATTGTCCGGCATTATTTGTTTATTTAAGAAAGATTGTCACGAAAATTCAAAAACCAACATATCTTCCATATATTAACAACACATATGTGACTAATGTCCGAGCATTAGGGTAGCATGAACTAAAACTTCACATACCTACACGGTGTTATTCATTCCAACTAAATGCTGGACAATCCACACAACATGATCTAGTTTCAAATTTAGCTTAGGTTATGGGTGCTAGATGATTATACGTAATACATTACATTGATAGATTTTTTTGCTTCCTAGATAATGGTCCACTACCTTACTTTACCTTAAAATTCAGTAAAAATCAGTTAAATTTATTAAACATCACATTTCTAACATGCGCTTTTTAGTTAGACATTTATGTAACTACAGTATCTAATTGACAAAGAATAATCTTAAACCTATCTCTCTTTATTAATTATTATATGATGGTATGTCCATAACTTTTCTATTTATTTAATAAGCAATATATGTAAATGATAAAGTAATTTTTTTCAATGTGCTAGGAATTAAAAATATCACTAGTTAGCATATGAGCATGTCAAATATTCATTATTATTATACAAAAGATTGAAGTGAATAAAAATCAAAGCGATCTTTACGATAGTCTTACTTATGCTATTTGAATAATTTAATTTATTAACAACAATACCCGAGGTATTGGCCGTCGACAGCGAGCTGCTGGCTTTCCTGCAGGACATTGGGCAAAAAGGGCCCACCTGTGGCCTAGTTGCGGAAACTAGTCCAGTCATAAGTAAAACTCCTTTCAGGTCTTTAATAAAGACCCAAAAGGATAAAGCACTTTTACATTTGGATGTTTTTAAATTTATTAATATAATACAGAGATTGAAATATCCGACCGTGTAGTCGACCTTTTACCCTATATCATAACAAATGGGTGTTACCAACAACAGTTTAGCTAAACAGCGGTTTAACTATAGATTACAGTGGTTCTGTGGTTAATGTTACGAAAATATGGGGACATTTTGAAACTAATGTTGGGTTGTATGTTATGATCGCTTTTAGAGTAAAATTTATTAGTTACTATGTTATCATTTATTAAGGCGTTTCTACGGCTCTACAAAATTGCAATTTTTAGCCACCTACCTAATTCTTGTGTCGCATATTTGCCTAAACTCTACAAAATAAAACTAATTGGCAGAGGCATAAAAAGCGTATAACAGGTATAATAAAATCCTCAGTGAAATTTTTGAAATTTCCACTCTTGAACGTAATAATAAGGTAAAATATAACGCTTATTAAATTAAAAACGAAAATTGAAAAAGTTTTAATATTGTGCAAGCCAAAAAGTTTGAGTGCCTCGTATTTTTATATTTAGAATTCGGTCGAGAAGTTTTATTCTTTTTTAGCTATGATGGATTCGCGGAAATTTCCTGTTTTGTCTTTAAAAGATTGAAGCGAATAATTAATCAAAGTGTTCATTTTATTTCCCAGTATTACTTTTATAAGATTTGTGTTTTCTGACGTGTCCAAGAGTCCAAGAGTAAGGTCTAACTAAAGGAAATAAAGCACTTTGATTTTGTCGTGTAACGATCGTGGTAAAATCGATTTATGCCGTATTCGTCCCTAGTAAGTTCGGCCCACTTCAAAAAATCTTCCTTCGTCTCACTTTGCATGCCATATTCGGCCCTCGGATTATTATATATGTATACCTACTTTATAGTGAAAAACTGAAAGCCGACTTACGTACAAGTCTATTAGGAAGCAGAAAATACATACTCGTAATAATAAATTTATTTGAACCCAGAAACACAAGCATGATTATGTACGACCTTACAAATAGGAAAGATTTGATTGTTTGTTTCTTTGGATTGAATTGGCTCCGAAACTACTGGACCTATGTGAAAAATTCTTGCACCATTGGAATTCTACATTATCCCTGTTAATTATAGAATATTTAAAAAAGGTATTCGTATGAAAACTTCAACGGTGTAACCCAACGTGTAATGAAAAATTATATAAACTGCGCTAGTTTAAAGGTTGGCGCTCATATTTCCAATACCAATATCGCATAACATAAAATGAGTGTTCAAACTTGGGCTTAAACTCCTATTCTAAATATATCAACAGACACAAAATGGCCTACCAAAAGCTTGAAACGAGTGCCTCGTGGCGTTTGAATATTTCGAATAAAGCCCATATCTGAATTCATATTTTAGTGAGTACGCTAACGGTGTTGTTGAAAGAGAGCCAACCTTGACTTGACTTCTTTGATAAGGCAAACCTTTTTTTACCTACAATTAGATGAACTACACTAGTAAAACTACACCGGTATTTGAATTAGGAATGCGCACGTCATTGGCCATTCCGCTGTCACTGTCAATATGTTAAGTTCAAATCCTTTTTGGAATTCTTTCACGGCCTCACGAAAAAGGTTTGTAGCAAGTAACTATTATTTGTCTATGGTTTAGGTCTGATAAATTATTCTGAGGGAAAACTGTATGTTTTACGTGATCTATTGAAAAAAGATGGTTTCGTTATACGTGAAATAATAACGAAATTCCATCCACAGAAGGCAATAGTAACTTAAGAGTTAGTTGTTTATTTATTTTATTTTATTTTCGAATTTTAGGAAAACTTACAGCTAGTCAATTACAAAATAGAGATATTATCTAAATACATGAAAGTACATGTACGTTGCTGAAGGCTATTTACAAGTTTCCACTGTTAGCAGAATAATATTAGTTATAGATATTCAATGGATGACTAACATAAGAAAAAAGCAAGAAAATGTTTAAACAAACTAATTTTAACAACACCAAAAAATAATAATTAAAAATAATTAAACACATTGTAACACACGTAAATATAAAATTGTAACGTAGAATTCCACATAAAATGAGAAACATAATGCTGTACAATCCACACAGCATCATCTAGCCCCAAGCTAAACAGAGCTTGTGTTATGGGTACTAGATGGGTGATTAACTTAATACAATACATATCATAGATAGATATTTTTAAGTACACATAGAAAACGACCAGACGACCCGAAAACAATCCAATAATAAGCTAACAATAAGCTCGTACAAATATTTGTCCCAAGGCAGGAATCGAGTCCGCATGTCAAAGGCATATCTTCGCCCACTGCGCCACATAGGTCGCCGATTGAAGTGTCTTACTTCAATTGGCGACCTATGTGACTTGTCTTAATTTACAACCAAAGAAACTAGCCATGGCCGCAGGAAATAACTATGGTGCACAAGTAGTGTTTAGTGGACAACTGCACCCTCATTCCCTCACATATAGAAAAATCAAGGTACACCAACTATGTAAACCACAATAATTTATACGTAAACCATAATAATGAACAGTAAATTTATCATATTTTCCTAGAACTATGTACTTTACAAGCCATTAACTCACTTAGTATGAGGTATGTTACAAACAAAATTGCATGCAAAACATGGTTAAATCTTCTCTACATTTTTAGGGTCCCACATGCACAATTGAAGATAACTAAACCCTTATAAAGTTAGGTTTGTGCATGGATCTAGTCGTGTCTCGATAATAAGCAGCCTTTGAAAGAGCGACTTATTTAGGTAGAATAGGATTTGGTATCATGTTGTCCTGCTCATTTTTAATGCGGTCTGAGCGGGACAGCATGAGCAATTCTGAATTCCATTCTTTAAATACAGTGTCCAATGAGAATTTAAAAACATTGGGACCACTTTCAATAATTAACTATAACTAATTTTGACCAAGTTTAATTTAAAATCTCTAATAATAAGCTAACTATATCCGGTCATGCCAAAACCCTAACTTGGTTCAAAATATTTCATAGCCAAGTGAAAGAATATTTCGTAGTTTCGGATCCTGTTCAATGCAAACAAACCTTTCTTCATTAGAATATTGGTAGTTATTATAATATACAGCATGATTTTTGTATAGCATCATCAATTCTAGAATAAAATAGTAAAAGAAAAACATTTATTACGTAACCCCGTTTAGCGGTAAAGCGACTCTCCCTTGGCATATTTAACCAGTCTTTATCTTTTCTAGGTAAAGTTCCACAAACGAGATATACGACGAACTATCTTGGCTACTTGATTCTTTTCTAAGTAATTGGAGGTGAAACCACTAATGCGATCGACTTGAACAAACTCTAACTTTGAAGATATTTTTAGAACGTTTCTTGAAGAAACTCTGAGGAACCTCATATAGGTAATATAATTGGGTGCGCTGCGAACTTGTTTGGAGTTGCTTTGTTTATCTTTCGATAAAATTTCTATCTATATACTATTTCATATAGGTACATAATATTAATATAATTGTATTATGTATATCAGTCATCTAGTACACAAAATACAAGCTCTGCTTAGTTCGGGGCTAGGTGATGTTGTGTGGATTATCTAGTAAGTACTATTGACCGCAGATGGCCATGACAGCGTTACCGGACTTTTGGCAGGCACAGAGGGCGCCACACCGGTAAAGTTAGTTTAGGGCAACTCGCGTAGGCCACCCACCACTTAGGTGCGAATCGGTTTCAGCTGTTGCCAGACGCTATAAGAGGTTATGGCGGTTTCGCCTAGGTGCACGAACACACCTATTGGCGGAAGCGTTGCATTCTTTCCCCGCTTCCGGCGTTGACGGTTTTTAGTTGAATGTTTTATGTTGAAGCTAATTGACTGGTTGCCGTCACCTAGTAAGCGTCAGTGATTGGGTCAACGACGTGTCTTGGCCGTCGGAGTGCATCTCGAAACAATCTAAATTCGCAACACTCATATAACGTTTCAATTCCCACCGCTTGTTGAGACAATTGGAGTGCACAGCGTGTTGTAATTGTTGATTTATGTACCAGATGGCTAGCCAGTCGCTCTTCAGTTGATTGGGATAAGTGGCTGTCAATGTTTGTTTAGCTAATGCGTTTGTTAGTGAGCTAGATTTTGTCTAGCTGTCTGGTAAAGCATCTGCAACACCTAAATTGGAGCCGAGTTCCAACAAAGTTGAGCGGAGACAGCCAATTTTTTACTTGTTCGATTTCGACGACCTCTGTGGCGCGGTGGGCGAAGGTCCGACGCGGGAAGTTGGGGGTTTCGATTCCGTCCTGGGGACAAATGTTCGTACAATCTGCAGATATTTATTCTTGGTGTTCTGGTCGTTTTCTATTTACAATAAAGAAATGTCTATCTTTGTAATATATTGTATGATGTATAACAGTCACCGAGTACCTACCTACCCATAACGCTCTGCTTAGCTTGGGGCTAGATGACGCTGTGCGAATTATTCAGCATTGTACCTAGCAGTTTATTTATTGCCTCGCTGTACGGCAATGCTGATGCGCTGCTTTATTTTGTACAATCAATTTACGTTTTTAGATTATCGCAGTTAGCATACTTGTTTAAATTTTAAATACTAGTTCTAATTTGGTTATTTCGTTATTTTCTTAGTTTACAAAATACGTATAGTTCAATGGGTTTGAATTATTTCCAAAATTATCGCGGCAAATTAACCCAGCTTCAAACTTCCAGTGATCTGGCGAACCTCTCGTTTCTTTGATTACGGTTATTAGGGTACCTCAGCCAGGGGCGATTTTCGACACATTGTTGGCTTCAAATTATCACTCGTTTTTTTACTTGACGGCACAAAAGGTTGTTTTTATCCGACTTCACGAAAAGGAGGGTCTCATACTAATGTCTACTGATATTTTGCTAGTAGTTAAGCGATCGAGTGTTGATTCTGTCTCGCTTTAACTGAAAGTAATTTGAATTTAACTGAATTATAATATATCCATCCCTTTCTTTACGATTTAGGTAAATAAAACATGTTATGAAGCCGGGGCGTACCGCTAGTCAATTATATTTTTAGGTAAATTCACTCCGTCACCAATATTTGTAGAATATCTGAAACTCGACGCCAAGTCATAGTTTTGTGTATCGAGCTAGGTTGTTTATAAACATTCTACATCAAGATAGGCTTGTGTATAGGTTTGTAAATACAACTCAAAGCCCAATAATTTACTGACCTTTTTTTTATTCCTTAAGATTGATTTCGTTTGTGTGAAATTTGGAGGATCCAAGAGGAAATTCTTTAAATTATACACCTACACACGAATAAAAAATTTATAATTCGATGTATCTTTTTGGACATCAGTAGATCCATAGTTTGTTAGTTAATCAGAAAAATCTTAAACTTTATTTTAAGGTTAAAGATTTGTTCAGGGTGTTCTGGTCGTATTCTATGTATAATAAAAATATCTATGAATGTGGGTCCGTCACTCGAAGTGTTACCAATTGAAAATGATGTTATTTGGTTAATTGAAGTACGGTTTATTAAAAATTGTATCAAAATGCTTAAAAAAACATTGAATTTTAAGAAAGTTATTGTTATTGTTCGATATAGCCTCCTTTGGCACGTATGATGGCAACAAGTCTTCCGGCAAAAGCATTGCAGGCTGCACGAAGCGAAGGTGGGTTTGCGGTATTCTGTTCCATTCCCGGCGGAACGCAGCCTTCAGCGTATCCACACTTTCATATCTTTTTGATGACACGGCAGCCTCCAGAATTGACCATACTGAGAAGTCCATAGGATTCAAGTCTGGAGAGTAGGGAGGCCACTGTTCTGAAGAAATGAACCGAGGAACGTGGTTCTGTAAAAAAGTTTGTGTCAGGCGAGCTTTGTGGGATGGTGCTGAGTCTTGTTGGAATGTCCAGCTGTTCGTGCCGAATTGCTTACGTGCCCATGGTATGAGCGCATCATTTAACACCTTTTGCTGGTACGTTTGCTGGTTAATTTTGACGCCCTTCTCGATAAACACGAGTGGAGAGCGACCATTTGCGGTCACTGCAGCCCAGACCATAACAGAAGCAGGCGCTTGCTTACGAACGGCCACTCTATCGTCTAAATTATCGTTGGACTTGTCCTGCAGCCAAACACGATCATTTTGTTTGTTTACATACTGTTGAACAGTAAAATATTTTTCATCAGCAAAAACAATGTTTTCCAGTTCGCCACGTTCGTGCACGGCTTTCAGTGCTCGAGCTCTTTGTAGTCGGACTGCTTTCTGCGCTGAAGTAAGATGCTGTACTTTTTGTATCTGGTAGGGCTTCAATTTTAGTTCTTTTTTCAGTATGCGCCGAAAAATTCATTCGGATACTTTCAGACTTTTCGCCAATTTTGCAGCACTCTGGCGCGGATTTCTTTGAATTCGAGCCTTCACTTTTCGAACCATATCCCGTGATGTTGCAGTTCTCGGATGACCGCCTCCATGCCGTTTAGCAATGCTCTCGGTTTGGTTATAACGCTTACTGGTTCGATACACTAACATTTTGTTCACACGTAAATGTCGGAGCTCCCGAACGATGACTGGTTGTGATTTTTCGACGAAATGCAAAACGATCACTAGTTACGTTTAATATCCATTGCGAAAATTTATCATCAAATTAAAATTTGTTCCCGCTCTTTTCGCCCACTATAAAACAATGAAACAAACTGACGTTTCACCAAAATTGGGCGCGCTCTCATTACTATTTTGAAAATGGGAGCAAGGTGAAGTTAGTAACAGTTCGAGTGACGGACCCTGTACTACTGCGTATATTATCAGTTATCTAGTACCCATAACACAAACTCTGCTTAGCTTGGCATAATTTTTTAGCATTTTTATTTAGATATAAAGTAGATAAGAAAAACGTCTCCCAAACTAGAAGCTCCCTGTGTTAAATATCTTGGGGTCTGGTTGGACCACACCATGTCTTGGAAACCTCATGTTAAAAGCACTGTCGTAAAAGAGAGAAAATAAATTTACATTTTCAAAAACTTAAGAGGTAGACCTGACTTCCCTTACATGAAAATGGTCTATTTTGCTCTGGCACAATCAGTTCTTGCGTATTGCACATCTGCATGGGGCGGATCCATCAAGACCCTAATGCTCCGAGTTGAGAGAGCGCAGAGAGCGGTACTTTAAGTCATGAACTCTAAGCCAAGATACTTTTCCACCTCAAGTCTATAGGTATTTAATCTGCAGTCCTCACCGTTAGAAAACTTTTTGTACTCTCTACTATCTGGCGCAAACACTCGCAAACTCTATTTGACCCCAACCTAGCTAATAGATTTTTTGTTTATACCATTTGACATACTTTCGTCTAATCTTTCGGACCGGATATAGTTCAGTTTTATTCTCCAGTTAACACTTTTACTGCCGCCGACGCACAAGGGTGAAATCATTTGCGACCAGTTGATCGCACTGCAGTCTTGGCGGCGAATGCGTTAATGCATAATGCGTAAAGCTATTATTTACCCAGCAAGCTTGTTCGAAGAATCAGAAATATTTCTCATGCGTGATTCCGAACTTAATGATAAGGTAAATAATGACTTTGGAAAACAAATAATTGTTATAATTGAAAGATCAAATAAGGTTTTGTTTGAAGTCTGGCTTTTGGTTCACACGTTTGCTTTGCCGCCGTATTTTTTGATGAATGTTGAGATATTTTTGATGAATGGTAAGGTTTAAAATACCTTCTAATTAGGTTTTTAAATACGCCGAATGACAACGCTTCGTCTTACAGGTTTGAATAAAAAAACAAAACGACATATTTAAAAATCAGCCGCTTTCACCGATGCACAGCCAAAAAGTCGTTAAAACCCAGCATAATTGTATACCATTGGTTTATCAAACCGCGATTTCAAAGTAACATCAGCCGCGAAATTATCTTGTCCGAAGTGTCACAAGGTTTTAAAAGTTAAATTGCTTTTGATCCAACCTAGTCATTTGGATCCCGCTTTAAAGGCCTTAGTATGGGCTGTATGCATTATCATTAGAATGCTTCCTTCTTAAACTTTCGCAATTTGTTGAATATTAATTATTAAAGGCTAGTAAAGTATTTCATTCAGACTAAAGCAGTAAAGGTAGTTCGACTCGGGTATTTATTGCGTACCTTTTGTTTTATTTCCCATTTTAGCCCCCATTTCCGTAGTATGAAACACATCTCTGTAGGGCAAAGGTAGAATAGAGAAAAATTACCTACGTCACTTTATCATCGAATGCGTAAATTCTTTGAAATTAATTTCTTCAACTTCAATAATGTACGCAATGTATGGCGGTGCGATGTCATTATTGTCTATTCTACCCTAGAGAAAAATCCCCGTGCTTGGCCTACTGATAGCTTCTTATGAACTCAGTGATACTTTGAATGATTTTAAGTCATATTATGTTGCACTTTGATATTGACAGCGGCTGTCACGTTCCCGACATAGTTATAAAATTAGTAGATAGAGCAACAATAACCAATAACAATAGGCTTGGTCCGACTGAGCTGTGATCTGTCAGACAGTCATATTGAATAAATTCTGTTTTAGCTAAGAAACAGCGCCTAATATAGGCAATCCGGTTTTCAAACACATCCGGTTTTGTTGTTTCTATCGGTTTTATTTGAGGCTTTGTTTCGTGCTTATTTGCTTGAATGGCCAATTCGGAACTTATAGCATGTAATAATGTTGGGTGAACCAAAATGAAACCAATTTTGAGCAAAGTTTTAAAACGTTGGTTAATTAAACACATAAAAATTACCTTTTTTTATCCAATAATTAACGAACGTGATTGTTATAAATAGCGATTTCCGGCGACTTAAATACATATGTTTCAATGAAAGGTTAATTAATAAAACGATATTTTTTTATTTTTTCCGGGAAATTGCTGATCAAAATGTCTAGACGTATAAAATCAAATTAATGTTCATATCAACCAATCATAACTTTTGAACGAATAGAAGTATGAAAAGCGGAAATCTTTCTTTAGATTTTATATTGTATTTATTGTATTATTTTCTATTGTATTGTATTTATTAAGTTATTGTATATCACTTTAGATTGTATATTAATAAGCAAATAATAAGCGCGAAGTCAAAAATCACATCAACTAGGTACCTACATAGTAAAAAAATATCAAAGTCATAGAAAAATACATAACCTCTTCATGCTCATAAATAACATATGGAAAAAATACCACCATAGGTACTATGTACCAATTCTGAAATAAACTATAGATAGATTATTTCAGAATAATTTCCAAATTTTGTTAAAATCTTTATTTATTATTTATAATAATCAATTATTTTAATAAAAAAAAAAAAAAAAAAACTGTCACCCTTCTAACATTATTTTTGCTTGAATTTTTTCAGAAAGAATTTTTCTACGGTCTTTGGGGAGCTTTGGAGCCCTGGGGCCGTTGGTACACCACCTTGGGCGCTTCAGGTATTGTTTTCCAGGTCGGGGACAACCTCAGCGCAACGTAAATCAAAAAGGTGGTTTCTCTCTTTGTAGTTTGTTTACTTTGGTTTTGACAGAAGCTTAGTGTTTGTTATTTTTCTGTTTACAGTAAGGAGGGCGTTTCCCGTGGAGCCCGGCCGGGCTATCACGCGTGCGCCAACCTCTGTCTTCTCTATAGTTTTAGTCTATCTAGATTTGTAAGAATTTTATTTACATTTTGTAAAATTGATTTGTGATGACACAATGCACGCAAAACGAAAGTGCCATTAGGAATATTACGGAAATCCATCCCATCGTGTCTGTGCAGCCTCTCTTAGAGTGCACACAATGTCCCCAGGCCCGCTTTTTCAAGGGACAGAGAGGCCTAAAAATTCATCAATCAAGAATCCATAAGGATCCTTTTATCCCGCTGTCTGCTCCGGTTGCAGGAGCGGTAGATGTTTTGACGCAAAATTCAGATTATACGGTTGATACACCCTTTTGGAAAGTTCTGAGTGAGTATAAAGCTACTACCCCTATTTTGAAACGTATTCCTCGTGGTGCTCGCATCTCTGTCGCTTCCGCTCTTTCACAGGCCATTAGGAATACTGTATCAAAAAACACCAAGCGAGCTTGGGAACATTTACTAGTTTTCCCTTACAGTGTACTACATGTTAAGAAAGATTTGGCCACTAAAACGTCCCTTACGATAAAGATCAAACAAAATTGTATTAGTTACACTGCACGCGAAGGGCTGCCTATTTCAATTATTGATCAGGACACACTCCAAAATTCTAAACCATTTAAATCATTGTCTGAGTCTACTATCTACAGACTTGTAGAGAGTAAACTCAGTGATGGTGATATCAAAGGTGCCTCTCGCATACTTTTTTCCAATGACACGATGGCGCCAAATAACGATGATACTCTCATATCTCTTGAGAGTAAGCATCCATCTGCAAGGGCTAATATAAAACTCCCCGATCCACCGCAAGAGAGTGATGACGCTGTGGGCGCGACTATTCAGGACGTAATTACAGCTGTCATGTCTTTTCAGAATGGCTCTGCCGGCGGCCTAGATGCTGTGACTCCACAGCATCTAAAAGATCTACTTTCTGGTGGTTCTGGTCATGCAGGTGAAGTCCTTCTAGAAGATTTGACATCTCTAATTAACCTGATGTTGTCAGGTCGAGTCAACAGCGAGATCACAGAACTCCTGTACGGTGCGAATCTATGCGCATTAAAAAAGAAGGATGGCGGTATAAGACCCATAGCTGTGGGCACCACCTACCGCCGCCTTGCTGCTAAAGTCTGCTGTCGAAAAGAAGCCGACTATCTAGGCGAGTATTTTAGACCGATTCAGCTAGGCTTTGGTTCGCGAGGCGGTTGTGAGGCCGCAGTACATTCCCTTCGTACTTTTTTGAACCAAAATTATGGGGCAGTTATTCTAAAGGTAGATGTCAAAAACGCCTTCAATTCAGTAGACAGGGGCGCCTTGCTAAATGAAATTAAAGAAAAAGTTCCCAAAATTTACCCTTTTCTTTGGCAATGTTATGGTTCTCCGTCAAAATTAATTTATAGGAATAATGTCATTTGGTCTACTGTTGGATGCCAGCAAGGCGATCCTCTTGGTCCGGCCATATTTAGCCTTGCCATCCACAGAGTTATTCAACGTCTCCAATCCAAGCTCAATGTTTGGTATTTGGATGACGGAACCTTAGGTGGCGAAGTGGACACAGTTTTCAATGATCTAAAAATCATCACAGATGAATTTAAAAAAATTGGTTTGGACTTAAATTTTTCGAAATGTGAGCTTTTTATTTCCAGCTCTTGTGTAGACAAAGACAGTATTATAAAAAAATTCAATAGTTTGGCCCCTAACATTTCAGTTGTAGAAAAACGTTCACTTCGGCTCCTTGGTTCGCCAATTCTTGATGAGTCTTTTCAGCCATTTGTAGATGAGAAAATTCAAAATTTCTTCCAAACCTCGGACAGACTTCTCAAAATTAATAGCCATATGGCTTTCACGATCATTCGATTTTGCCTTTTTGTTCCTAAATTTACTTATTCTTTGAGATGTTGTCAACTGTGGAAACACAGCGAGCTCTTGGAAGGCTTAGACAACATAATAAAGAATACTTTATCATCGGTTTTGAATATCGATTTGGATGACAAGGCATGGTCGCAGGCCTCCCTGCCTGTCAAATTGGGAGGCTTAGGTATTCGCAAAATTTCAAGTGTAGCCCTACCAGCGTTCTTGTCTTCCGTCTACAGCACTAGTTCATTAGTTGAAAAAATTTTAAAGCCTGATTTGGCACTACCTGGATTTTCATTTAAAATTTCATTTTTAGACGAAGCTCGAACGGCTTGGCAAAGTGCTTGCCCCGATGCTGCTCTCCCAAAATCTCTTTTATCCCAACGGCAATGGGACGGGCCTCTGTGTGAGCTGACACGGAATTGTTTGTTACAAACGTGCTCCAGCTCAGCAGATCGTGCCCGTCTCCTGGCCGTTTCTAAATGGGAGTCAGGACATTGGTTGCAAGCACTTCCTTCATATAATACTGGCACTTTATTGGATTCCGTAACTTTCCGTATTGCATCATCTCTTCGGTTGGGTGCAAGGTGTTGCGCGCCTCATCAATGCCAGTGCGGTACTGCTGTCGAACAGCTTGGTCACCACGGATTATCGTGTTCTAGGGCTGCCGGTCGGATGTCTCGTCATGCCAGCCTTAACGACATCATCCGGCGGGCCTTTGTCACCGCTAACGTACCAGCTATTCTCGAACCGAATGGTCTGTTGCGTGACGATGGTAAGAGGCCCGACGGTATGACACTTGTCCCATGGGAGTTGGGGAGGCCCATTGTGTGGGACGCTACTTGCGTCGACACACTTGCGCCCTCCCATCTTCCAAGGACATCCGTGAGGGCTGGTGCGGCGGCAGATTTGGCCGAGGATCTTAAGAGGCGCAAATATGCAGGTCTCGACAGAGCCTACAAATTTGCTCCCCTTGGTGTCGAGACCCTAGGTCCGTGGGGTACCGAGGCTCTCCGGGTCTTCAAAAAATTATCAGAGCGTCTGGTCGAAGCGACGTGTGACCCGAGAGCTGGTCAATATTTGGCACAGCGCATCAGCATTGCCATACAACGTGGCAATGCAGCCAGCATCTTGGGTACACTTCCAACTGGTATTGATTTGGATCAGTTGAGCTACCTGTAGTTTGTTCGCAACAGTCTGCAGTTAGCTCAATTGTAAATACTAGTGGTTTTTTTTAATTTAGTTAGATCATTGTAATTTATTTGTTAATAAAGGCTTGGCGATTATTTTAATAAACTTTATTTTTTTAATGAAGTTCGTTTAAGTTTAACATGTCAGCGAACTTAACAAATTAATGGCGCAAATAGTTCAACACTAACTAAATTAGGGATAGCGATATGCGATAACACACCAAGAACTAAACACTAACTTCATTCAATTTATCTTCTGTGCTTCCGCTTGGATGGATGGTTTTATGTCAAATGAACACTTGATTTTGTGGATTTTTTTAAGATAAAAGAAGCAGCTGCAAAGATAAGGTTTCGGACTGAAAATCTCAAGCTTGTGGGATCTATCGTAAAAAAATTGTAGCATCTATTCCTTAAAAAAAATATCCTATACAACCTGATAAGTTGCAACTGATTATCGTCATCACTCGCAGCCCCACTTCACCCACTGCTGGGTCCCAAACTTCAGTAAAAGTCCACAAGGTCGAGAATACCAGCAAACTGCAGTACCTATGCGACTTACCTTAATTTTTTTGCTCACGTCAAGTCTAGTTAACTACATGAATGAAAGATATAAATCTATACTAATAGTATAAAGAGGAAAGATTTGATTGTTTGTTTGTTTGTATGTTTGTTTGTTTGTTTGTTTGTTTGTTTGTTTGAATTGAATAGGCTCCGAAACTACTGGACCGAGTTAAAAAATTCTTTCACCATTAGAATCCTTAATTTTCCGTGATGAACATAGGCTATATAATATTTTCAAAAAAGTTAGGGATCCGCATGAAAAATTCAATAATTGAACCGTGGGCTGTATATTCAACCTCTTTTTCTATTATGGCGCGTCAGAATAGAAAAAGAGGTTGTATAGCGCACGGTGCTTGCTTTTTCTCTACGGCCAGTGTCAGTTTTGGAATGTCGAGTCAATGTCAAAAACCCCAATGCTGTTAAAAAAAGTAAAGATCCGTATGAAAACTGTGAAACCCATCGTTTTAGTGTGTATAATTTCTGAAATTTTTGTTTAATACCCATGCGAAGCCGGGGCGGGCCGCTAGTTGCTTATAAACAGCCTTGCAGGTTCCGGCGGCGACACGAAAGAATTTCCAAAATATATATAAACGGAGCCCTATGGCACTCATTAGGGGAGGCCTATGTCCAGCAGTGGACTAACATAGGCTGATGATGATGATGATGATGATACAAACGGAATACCAAAATATTATATTTATTGCTACCATAGCTTAGACTGCTAGAATAGTTTTACCATGATCCGCTATTATTTCTTAAAATTATCCAGGTTACTTTCACATTTTTTTTCAAAATATTTTACCGAAATGAAATTAAAGGAGCACACGGTCACAATCAGCCATGTGTACATGACTTTTGTTATATTTTGCCTAGCTGTTTTAAATTGTAAAATAAATAAAATATGTGCTGTAAGTTTTTAATTTATCTTCCCTCTTTACCTTAAGGTAGGGATTATCAAGATGTTGTTCAATTAATGTTATCACTAGTTATATAACCCCTAAGGTTAGGTAGGGAGTATCCCGGCTTACAGAAAAATCAACTTATATTAATGATGAATTTAATTAAACAAATTTCCTTGGATCAGTGTGTTTATTCTTTATTATTACTTGACAATGTTTTCCCTTAATATTTATGAGACGTACTTGGTGTTATTATCTATATTAATTTCTAATTTTATGATATGGTTAACATTGCTTTACTTTATTATTCATGACTCAACTCTGATCTCAAAGGCTAGTTGCTTGAAATAAAACTTATTAAAGTATTCGGGTTCGGATAACCCTACTATTGTTTAAAGAAATTAACTAGGGTCGCGTTTATGGATTCGCGTATTGGTGGGGTTGTCAACATAAAATTCTGTTACTCAGTCTTAAACATTTGAGACGCGAAGAGGAACCTTTATCCTTCCTGACGAACAAGTTCTAGAAAATAATGCACGGACAGTACCTCGGGTTATCCAGTGTGTTGTCTACGATCAACGAAGTACATACTTTCTCGTGCCAACAGGAACCAAGGCTTGGAGATTCAAACAATCTTCTTGCACCGAAGATGGTAACAACAAGAAATCCCAGAACCACAAGGTGTGGGATATTATCAGGTTATATATTGTTTCCGCACCTGGAAAGAAAAGATACAGAATATAGATTCCAGAGTGCATTAGAATAGAATACATGTGGACACCATCGACCACATCATTTCTTGGCGTTCTTACCGAGAGGACCAACGTGCCAACGAGTCACGTGGCGTGAACCTTCTCGCCCCAAACCACCACAATAATTACACCAGCCTTGTGTATTTCCCTGTAACGAGAACAAAGAGGTTAGCAGCCCAATCCTGCGAGAGCATATTTTTTTTCCCAATCTGATTTCATACCTGTTCTGCCTGCTGCCAGTTTGTGAAGGTCTTCCATCAAAATTATAAACTTATAAAAACATATTATTTTTGCCTGTAACAAAGGATTCACATTACGACATGGCGGCCGCATGTAAGCGTTCTACCAAACAGCGCAAAATGTAATTATACAACTTTGGTGCTTTATTGCTCCAAGAAATCACTTGTCACTCACCAATCGCGTATGCTCAAGACTCTCAGACTATCATGTTAATAAAATATATATTTTTCCATTTCTCGGCATGGGACCTCTTGCTGGTCGGCCATCCAAAAGGAAAAGAAAGACGTCACCGGATGTCAAGCGAGAGTGCTCCCGCCCTGCGCTCCATTTCACGCAAAACAAATCTCTATTGATTAGAGACAAAAACGTTACGTTACAATATCCAAAAGAAAAAGAAAGACGTCACCGGATGTCAAGCGAGAGTGCTCCCCCTTGCGCTCCATTCCACGCAAAACAAATCTCTATTGATTAGAGAATAAAAAAAAATCGAACTATTTCGATACAATATTAGCGCCATCTATTTGATTACGACCTAACCACAAGCTAATATCAACATGATCAACTCACTCTATTTTCCACAGATGGCACTGTAAAAAAAACGTTCCGTTACAGTGCATGAAAATGAAAAACTGCATTCAAACATTAGCTAGTAGTAGGTACCTAGTAGTATTCATAGGTATTCATAGATACACTTTTTCATGTTACTAAAATCGAGCACACAGAAGAAATGTTAAAAGAAAAGTAGGAACGTGTGAACTTTCCCATACTGACCGATGGAATAAATGTGACACTCTGTATTTTTAGAACTGCCAAAACTGAGAAAAATATTAGTCTTTTCCAACAATAAAGCTTTTAAAGTTGGTACTAAACCCGCTCACACCCGTAATGAAGTAAAACGTAATAATAAGAAAATATAAATCAATCAGCCTAACAACCTTTTAAATATTTCCTGAACTATTTTGCATAACGCTATCCAGCCCAGTATCGACATGTACAAACGACCTACCCGCACGCAAATCGTAATTTGCTGACCGTACCCTTACTAGTAGTATTTCACCTTTTTTTTCTCTCTGTAAAATACGAAAGTAATTTTTCGGCAGAGTTTTCTTTCGAGCTCTCAGTCTTTGATGCTTAAAGCAACTTGACGCCTGTGATTTAGACAATTATGAATATTTTACCTTAAAAAGATTTAAGTGGACAATTAATCAAAGTGATCACTTTATTTCCTAGTATTACTAAAGTAATTTGTATTTTGTGACGTATCCAAGACTCCTGTAAGGTCTTAAGGAAATAAAGCACTTTGATTTTGATTATGAGGGTATTTCATAGGCTGTTTTATAAACCGTGTTTCGGTACTATATTGGGCTCAACTGTAACGAAGTGAAAGTTAATTTGGATTTTCCACGCCCGTTTCAGATTTCCAATAATGTTTTGTAAACCAAGACATTTGTGTATGACACATGACAAAAACAAAAACGTTACAACACAATACACGAGCAGCAAATAAAGAAGCCAATTCGAATTCGAAAACGGACGAAATAAATAAGAAATATATGGATAAAATAAATATTTATTGCAATTACTTAAAAACTAAACATACAGTTTTGCAGTAGCCCTTTAAGCAAAATTTGCTTGTTTGGCGAATTAGTAATTATACTAATTACTTAGGCTCCAATTTCTATGAAATTTCAGTTAAGAATTTTCTGTATTTTGAAGCCAAAAATGTTTGAGTTAACATGACAAGCATACATTTTTAACCTATATAGGTAACTAGCTGACCCCCTCGCAATTTCATTTGCGTGGACTTTAGGGTAAAAAATCTTGACGAAATCAGCTAATACTCTATTTTAAGAGTCGGAAATTCCTGAAACCCGCTTTAAATATCATATATCCCGTAATCCCGTTATAAGCGTTTTCGACATTTCAAGACGGAGCCAAACTACGAATCTCAAACTTTTATAACCGTTTTTATCCCAAATTTCAGGATTATTTTGAAAAATCCTAAAATACTTATTCAATATTTTTGTTTGTGTAGTTTTCTCTGTAATTTTCAAGCCAATAGCGTCAATGGTTGATAAGTTTCACCACAATAACCTCAATAATTCGACTACCTTTTTATACTTATATAGTAACATTTATGAAAAATCCTGAAACACGTAGTTTGATTTATAATTTTTTCAGTATTATATTGAAAGTTTCAAGTCATTAGTACGTTGTATTAAAAAGTTATAGACATTTCAATACGGAGCCAAACTACGAATCTCAAACTTGAATAACCCATTTCACCCAATTTTCAGAAATATTTTGAAAAATCCTGAAACACTTGTTCAATATTTTTTATGCTTAGTATTTCCTGTAAATTTCAAGAGAATCGGGCCACCGGTTACAGAGTTATAAAAAGGACCAAAAAAAACCTCCACCCCCCTTTTCACCCCCTTAGGGGTGGAATTTCTAAAAATCCCTTCTTAGCGGGTGCTTGCGTTGTAAAAGGAACCTACCTTCCAAATTTCAGCTTTCTAGCTTCAGCGGTTTAGGCTGGGAGTTGTCGCCAGAAAATCGCTCGTTCCTTTATATATTAAGATTTCAAAATACGTACCTATAGGAAAACGAGACGTATTTATAAGACCTCTGTGGCGCGGTGGGCGAAGGTCGTTTTTTATGTATAATAAAAATATCCATCTAAGTAATACATTTAATTAAGTATATATTCATCTAGCTAGTACCTACCCATCATAACACAAGCTCTGCTTAGCTTGAGGCTAGGTGATGCTATGTGGATTTTTATTTTAATTTTATTTTATTTGGTACACAAAACACATGAAAAGCAATAATAGAATAACACAAAAAACTATTAAATATGATCTGGCTTGAAACGTCAACTATGTGCACACAACAAATAATAGAGTGACATGTTAAGAAGTAGGTATAAACAATAAAATTTAAGAATATGTACATAATAGAATTTTACACAACCTTATAATTATTTTACAGCGTTATTTATTTATTTATTTGTAGCAGTTTAGGTTACACTTCGTTTGTGCCACTGTCATTCTACGAGCCGTCAGCATGTGGGCGGACCATTAGAATGTGCTTAATTATTAATGATTAGTAATTAACGGGTATTTATGCGATATATATACCCGTTAATTACTAATCATTATGTGTTCAGATCCGTGTGTTTAGGTTTAGGTTTAGGTAAGGGTACTCTTATATCCGCATTTGGACTCCTTATTGGTCCATTATGCGTGGGTGTGGCTAGCAGAGCCAGCCTAGCTCCGTCCAGAAGCGCAGAATCCTCCTGGGGTCTTCACAGGCTTCGCGGAGTGTCCTCGGCAAGTTGAGGATTTCTGTTCGTTGTGCTGTTACGCCCACGCATTCCAGGATTACGTGGGCAGCTGATTCGTCGTCACTTAGGCACCCTCTGCAGAGAGGGCTGTCTGTCGCTCCGATGGTGAATAGGTGTTTGTTCAGTGGGCAGTGCCCTGTTAGTGTACCCACGAGGATACGTAGGTCCGGTCTATTTAGGTTTAGTAGGCGTTTTGTTAGCTTCGGTGATGTTGATGGAAGCGCCGCTCTGGTTTGTCTGCACTCGAGTAAGTTTGTCCATCTATCGTTATGCATCTCTCTAGTTTTGAGCCTTATCCATGTTTGGAATAATGAGAAAGGCAAGGGGAGGAAAGGTGTTGGACCTTCTGTGGTTGTTTCCGATCCTCGCCGTGCCAATTCGTCAGCGGCGTCATTTCCTAGTGATCCGCTATGTCCTTTTATCCATTGAAGGATAATCGTGTTATTTATTGATACATCTTCTAATGCCAGATGGCATTCGTACACGAGCTTGGAGTTGCAACTGCTCCCCTCCAAGGCTTTGAGTATGGCAGCACTGTCGGAGAGGATGCGAACACATTGGTTGTTTATGCCTCTCGTTTGTATAGCAGATGCTGCTCTAGTTATTGCTATACATTCGCATTGAAATATAGAGCTGTGTTTACCTAGTGTTTCTGATATGTTGATGTTGAGGTCCAGTGAGTGGACCCCAGCACCCGTGCCTGTAGCCGTTTTGGAGCCATCTGTATAGATTCTGACTTCATGCGGTCCAGATTCGTCCCTTTGTTGTTCATATAGTTGTATCTGGTAGTGCTTGTTTAGTATTGGTTTATTGAGCATTCTGTCACAAGGTGCGGCTATAAGGGGTTCATATTTTATGGCCCTGTTCAAGATCTGGGCGTGTGGACTGCTGGTGGCTCCCCAGAAACCCATGTTCTGTAGCCTTATAGCCGACATCGTAGCCTCTTGTTTTATGTGAAGATCTAATGGTGCTAGGTCTAGAATGATATCTAGGGCAGCGCCGGGAGTGGTTCTCATGCAGCCTGTTATGGCTGAGCAGGCCAGTCTTTGGAATCGCTGTAGTCTAGTTATCACGGTGCTTAACTCCGTTCTGGTCCACCAGACTATCGCTCCATAGGTTAGTGTTGGTCTGATGATAGCAGTGTATAGCCACATAGTTATTTTTGGTGAGATACCCCAGGTTTTTCCAAGCATTCTACTGCATTGGTAGAGGGTGGTCGTAGCACGTTGGAGTTTGTGTTCAAGATGTTTATTCCACAATAGTTTGCTATCTAGTATGACCCCTAGATACTTGATTTCATTTTTTAACTTGATCTCTGTG
The DNA here is from genome assembly GCA_963931895.1 of Eupithecia pulchellata. Lineage (NCBI taxonomy): Eukaryota > Metazoa > Arthropoda > Insecta > Lepidoptera > Geometridae > Eupithecia > Eupithecia pulchellata. Next base: position 5,158,386 of record OZ007546.1, on the reverse strand, counting down.
TTGAAAAGTTTAGGGAGTTTTATGTTCCCCAGATGTCGTTTGTTAGTGAACATTATAAGTTCCGTTTTAGTTGGATTTACTGAGAGTTCGTGGTCATTGCACCATGTTTCGATGGTTCTAAAGGCAAGTTGCATCAGGTCGCATAGTGTATTCTCGAAGCATCCGGTCGCAAGGATCGCGAGGTCATCCGCATATCCCACTGTAATTAGTCCTCTGCCATTGAGCTTGCGGATTAGCTCGTCAACAACTATGTTCCACAGTAGGGGCGATAATACGCCGCCTTGGGGGCAGCCCCTGGCAACTATACCTCTTGTGGTTTTGTTGATAGTCACTTGTATCGCTCGATGTTTGAGCATATTGTTTATCCATTCAGCCAGCGTCGGCGCGACACCGTATCTTGTGAGGGCTCTATGTATGCTGGTGAAGGTGGTCTTATCGAAAGCTCCTTCGATATCAATGAAGGCCGCCAATGTTGGTTGCTTTGACGACAATCCGCCTCCTATGCGTGAAACTACATTGTGTAGGGCGGATTCTGTGGATTTGCCTTTGCTGTAGGCGTGTTGTTGCTGATGCAGCGGTTTGTGAAAGAGTGTATTGTCTCTAATCTCTTTGTCGCAGAGTCTTTCTAAGGTTTTCAGAAGAAATGATGTCAGGCTTATGGGCCTGAAAGATTTTGGTTGTGTGTAGTCACTTCTTCCCGGTTTTGGTATGAACACTACCTTCACTTCCCTCCATTTCTGTGGTATGTACTTGTGGGCGATGCATGCTCTAAAAATGCAAACTAGATGGTCAGCTAGAATGCCGCTACACCATCTGAGCATACCTGGAAAGATTCCGTCCAGCCCTGGTGCTTTGAAAGGAAGGAAGCTGTTTATTGCCCATAGTACCTTCTCGCGGTTTATCATGTTGTAAGCTATTGTCCAATCTAGGTCGGTGGGCTCTAGCTCTGGTGTATCTTCCCATGTGCAAGTTTCTGTAACCTGACAACCTGGAAAGTGTGTGTTCAGTAGCGCTTCACTGGTTTCTGCATCTGATTTGGTGTACGTGTTGTCAGGTTTGATAAGGCACCCAAGCGTACTTACTGGCTCGTTTGCTAGTATGTTTCTTATACGGGTTGCCTGGCTGTTATTTTCGATGTTGGTACAGAATCTCTCCCAACATTCAGTTTGTTTGAGGCGAATTTCTTTCTTGTAGATTCTCTTTGCTTTATAGTAATTCACCCAGTCATTGTCTTTTCTAGTGTTTATGGCTCTGTTGAATAGTTTCCTTACTTTGCGACGGAGTCTCTGCAGTTCAGGACCCCACCAATGTCTGTCCGTCCTCCGTTTGGGAGTTATAAGTGGGCAGGATTGTTCAAAGCTGTTGGTAAGAATATGTGTTAGTTGATTTGTGTAATGGTCAATTTCCCTTACAGTTATGTGGTTTGATAGATTCGGCTTAACAGTAAGCTCTGATTTGACTAATTGGAAGAATTTAGCCCGATCGGTCTTACGTGGGACGCGCCTAGGTTGTGGGTTCGGTAGTGACAGTTCTAGGTTGAACCTTATCCATCTGTGGTCTGAGCATGAAGCCTCGTTTGAGACGTGCCAGTCCTTGACGGAGTAGGCAACCTGTGTGGACGATAATGTCAAGTCAATGATGGTTTGGGCTCTAGATGTGACGAAGGTAGGATCGGAGCCCTTGTTTAGGATTAGGAGGTTAGTAGAGATAAGATAATTTACCAGTTCTTCTCCTCGGTCGTTGCACCTGGGGCTGCTCCACAGCGTGTGGTGCGCGTTGGAGTCGGTGCCAATGATGAGCTCGAGTTTCTCCCTCTCACAGTACTCGATCAGGGACACCAGCTCAGGTGTTGGTATTGCTTCGTCGCTGGGTAGGTAAGCTGATGCTAGGACTATCTGTGTTGTGGAGCTGTTGTTGTTGGACGAGAGGTATAGCCTAGCTGCTGTTAGGTCTCTGGAACATAGTTCAGTTATTAGAAGTGTTTTCGCAGACCTCGGAACAATAATGCAAGTTCTGAGGTTGCTTACGGTTGTGTTTGCGAGAAGCTTGCTTCCCGTAATTTTTAGGCCGCATATTTGGCCTTTCCTGATCCACGGTTCTTGGATGAGGGCCACGGAGTTAGGATGTTCCTCCAGCACTCTGCGTAGGGTCGCGGTAGCCGTGAGGCTGTGCTGGAGGTTCGCTTGGATGAAGGGTGTGGCGGGGATAGGTGGATCAGGAGGTGTTGGTGGTGGTTTAGGAGCGCTTGATAGGAGAGGAGCCGATGTCGCTGTTGCTAGCATCGCTCCCCTCCGTATCGAGAAAGCGCTCCTCTGATAGTGGGGTTGGTGGATCCTGGATATCCATCAGGTCCAGCCCCTGGGGTGATGGTTGTGGGGCCGGAGAAGGAACAGCCACGTGCCCCGAGCTGGGACCGGGCTGCGGGTCAGCCTTGGGTTCCGAAGAGGGACCGGGCTCTGGACCGGGATTACATCCAGGATTCGGATTCGTGGTTTGGGCGCCACTGTTCTCGCCCCTGGGATCATCCTTCTGGATAATTTTGAGGTAGATGTTACCCAGGAGCCAGTACAGGCGCCGGTCTTTCGAAAGGGTTTTCTCAACCTCAGACTCGGGAACGAGGAGAAGAAGGTAGGTGCCAGATCCCTCCTGGTCATCCCTCCTCTCCGCGCGGATAGGGTTCCACGAGTTTATGTTTAGGTGAGGGTTTTGTCCCGCCAGAGTCCTGCGGATCTGCTCGGTCTCCATTGGCCTGTGAGCCGCTGTCGGCACGAACAGACCACACAGAATTCTGCGCTCGAGCTCAGCTTGTCTTTTAACGACAAGCTTAGTCCCGGCGATGGGCGATTGCTGTTCGTTGATTTTTTGGCGAAGCCACGCTAGCGTGTAGTCATCCTCGCACCAGAACTTGAGGACGCCATCGCTATAATGCGCACGGCCACGGAAGTTGAGTTTCGACGTCTGGAGGGCCAGGTTCGGATCAACGACACCGTCGATGATGTAGTCCTCCAGTATGTCACGTACTTTCGTGGCTTGCTCCGCTGTAAGGTCTTGGTAGGGATCTACTGTTACGGCCACGCAGAGGTCATGCGACCTGAAGGCTGCTGCGTAGCTCACAGAGTTGCTCCTGTGGTCCGTTTCCGACCTTTGACGCTTACTATCACCCGTAGGTGTAGTGCTGTCGTCGGGTCGGGAACGCTTGACGCTCTGTGGCTGGGCTGGTGGGAACTTGTTTTTCTTCGCCAGTGCTGCCAGCCTCCCTCCGCGTTTCCCTCTAGGTCTGGGCAGCCGAGCCGGTGTCTGGCTACTTCCGACGGGCATTAGCGCTGCGTTCGGCTGCGCTTGTGCCGGGACCACTTCGGCGGGACGAGTCCCTCCTACATTGGTCGTGGACTTAGCTCCGAAGGGCTGATTACGTCCACCGTCAGTTGCCGTCGTCCTTGTCTGCGCCCGCGCCTTTTGGGTTTCGCTTGGGGGCTGGGGGGGCTTTTTGCCCTTCTTCTTGTTCCTTTTGGAAGGAACAAGACTCCAGTCTGGCCCTGGGTTGGGTATGGCGGCTCTGAGGTCCGACAGTTCGATGACCGTCTCGTGCGAAGAAGCCCCGAGGGGCGCTCCTGCATTTGAGACGGTGTGGTGGGAAGGTTTGGGTGTTACCGAGGATGGGGCCCTGGACATCGAGGTAGTGGGTTTAGGGGCCTCCTTGGATGTTGATGGTTGCGGTCCTGGCATCTCAGATGATGCAGCCCTCGACGCAGTAGGTATGTAGGGCGCAGATGCAGCCGTAAAGAAGTTGAGCCTTGGCGCTTCCGAGGATGCAGCCCTGGCCTGTTGGTTAGGTCGTTTTTTATATTTAGGTTTTTGTTGTGGCAGTTCTTTGCCCCCCCCAGAGTACGAGGGGCGGCCCGAGCTGAGCTCGGGGAGGGATTCTCCGGTAGAACCGGTACCCTCCTGGGGACTACGTTGTGTATTTAGACTTGCCATGTTTTAACAATTTTATAGGGTTATCATCCCCTTTGTTGTCGGATTATTAGCCGCCGCTAACAAGGTCCCCCCGGAGGAAGACGTTATTAGCGGCGTTGCCCGGGATGCACCGGCCCGCCACCTACTACCGTTCCCCGGGGACGAATCCCCGGGGACAAGTAGCAGTACGGGCTCACTAGGAGGTTATCCGACCACGTCATCCGTGTGGTGCCGGCATAGAATTGCACCACCCCAACTCTTCCCGTAGGTGTCGTAAGAGGCGACTAAGGGAAAACACACCGAGGCAGGGCGGGCAGCAGCGCCCTCTGTAGAACAACTCCAGCAAACTGCGATCCCCAACCCGCATGCCCAGCGTGGGGATTATGGGCAATAACCCCCAAATAATGAATAATGCCACATTATGGTGCTCATTAGGGGAGGCCTATGTCCAGCAGTGGACTATATAGGCTGATGTTGTTGTATGTGTTCAGATCGCTTAATTATTAAATCTAGATATTTTTTCTTGAACACTTCAACAGAAAACCGTCCACAAATACGGTTCCTCACGCAAATAGAACATTCAACAGTAATTTGCTGACCGTACATTTAACCCTGTATTACACACGATTTCTAATCAAGCTTCAATGCAATTTATTTTTTAATGCATACAAAGTAGGAACCTTTGTGTCAATTGTAATAGTATCGTTTTTATAGAATAGTTTTTAACCACGCGACTCTAATACCAACTATGTTGACGGTTGCGTGTTCGATTCCCGCCCTGGGTCCTGTGCTAATTTGTTACTTTAGTATTTTTTAATAACTAAAGTACTTCCCTATATAGTATAATAGCCGTATTCATAATGATCTGCCTATTTAAAACAGCTGCTTAGTATTATTATTATTATTCCCTCTGAATTTTATGTCAACAGAACAAGACAAAGTGAGAATTGTGGTCTAACCACAGGACAACATTTTAATCAACCTTCAGATATTTCCTTGGCACCTGGCACTTCAATATCGTCTCTCAGTCATTTCAACAATTTCCTAGCACAACCCAAACTGTTTTGGCAGGAACCCGAAATACCGCCGAAATCTAGACATTTGGCAAATACCCTGATTTCTGATTTATTGCCGTGGCGTGAGAAGCGAGCATGAAATTACTGCGACATGACGAATGTTGCCTGATAAAGATCAAGATTTCTTAGGTTTGAATAAATAAATAGAAATACGTGCGGTGTGGTTTTGTTATGTTTTTTATAAATATAATTTCCAGGTGGTAAACAGAGGCGAGGAACCGATAACCGCTGGGGTAAAAGTATTCTTGAGTGGAGACCGCGACTCGGTAAACGTGGTGTAGGACGCCCTCTGGCCAGGTGGGATGACAATCTGCTTAAGACTGCTGGCAGATGCTGGATGCGACAAGCTGAAGACAGGGTGCTATGGCGCTCATTAGGGGAGGCCTACGTCCAGCAGTGGACTAGCATTAGGCTAATGATGATGATGTTGATTGAAACAGAGGCGACTAAGGGAGACACACCGGGGGACGGGCAGCAAAGCCCTCTGCAGAACAACTCCACCGAACTGCGATCCCCAATCCAGCTAGGGTGGGGATTATGGGCAATAACAATGATAAATAATGACACCTATGTCGCTCATTAAGGAACTATAATAGTCCACTGCTGGCCATAAGGCCTTATGGCCAGCAGGGACTATTATAGTCTGATGATGATGAAACAGAGGGTGGAGGTGGGAATTTGAATAAAAACACAGCATCATATATCCCAAGCTAAGCAGAGCATGTGTTTTAGGTAGGTACTATATGACTGATATACTTATACATATAGATAGATATTTAAACAATAATAATAAAACATTATTACATAGATAGATGTTTTTTTATTATCCACAGAAAACCACCACCATGAACAAATATCTGCAGATCGTACGATTTTTCACGTGGCGGGAATCGAACCCTCAACCTCCTGCGTCGCAGGTAGACCTTCGCCCACCGCGCCACAGCAGTTACATTAAATTAAAGCAAATGCTTCATCCCAACTCAAATGCTTCATTCAAACTCATTCAACCCGCGGCCCGCGGGCCGCGTGCGGCCCGCCGGGTCTTTTCTTGCGGCCCTCCGAGGCCATAGCAAATTATAATATTTTATTTACAGTAAGTTATAACTTTTTATTCACGGTTCCCTTTTTCGCGTTTTCTCTAGTAGCGTAAAAGAGTTTACGCAGTTTCCTAACCTGAAGAGTTGCGTATGTGTAAATGTGGACAAATTGTCACGTCACGGCATTAGTATTGCTCAAAACAGAGTTCGCATCAAGGTTTGCTGACTTCAGAAAGAATGAAAACTTGATCAACCTCTTTGCGCGACCATTTAATGTATCCGTTGAAGACATGCCAGGAAATGTTCAGATGGAAGTTATCGAATTGCAGTGCAGTACCGAACTGAAAGACAAATTCAACACGGGTCTTCTGGATTTTTATTCAAAATATGTTGATAAAATTTCATTTTCGAGATACGCAAACACGCCCCAAAAATTATATCATTGTTTGGGAGCACTTAATTATGTGTGCGAGCAACTGTTTCCTCGCATGAAAAATGTCAAATCTTAAACAAGGACAAGACTTACAGACGGACATCTGGAATGTAGTCTACGGGTTGCAAATTCAAAAATAAAGCCTGAAATCGATACACTCGTCAAAAATAAACAGTGTCAAACATCGCATTGATTCAAGTTCCTGAACTTATTTTGTAAGGTTTTTAATAAATAAATAATTTTTAATAATAAATAAACCCATAAAGACTATTGAAATTTTTTTTAAACTTGCTTGTTTTATATTCCTTTTTTAGGGGTAGATAGTATAATAAAAAAATAGTAAAATAAATAGAGGTATTGCAGGTTGCGGCCCTTCGGGTGATAAAAATTCATTATTGGCCCTTGTACAAAAAAAGGTTGAAGATGCATGCATTAGAGCATTTGTGTAATGTACAATAGTAATGTATTTTTGTGTGCGTGTATAATTTTTTTTGTTTTTTTTAAACGTGCGAATCCGGCGCTTACCACTAGTATTATAATAAAGCTTTATCAGTATCAGTCAAGCAATAACTACAAAGACAGATTTAAACGTAACATAAGAAAACCGTCCTAGGAAATTGCACTATAAAATTAGCAGCATAAAGTCGACTTCATGGTGGCATAAACTTTTATCGCCAAACTCAGTTGCAATTATCTTGCAATCTTTGGCTAAACAGACACTGCCTTCATAGTATAAAACAAAGTCGACTGTCTGTCTGTTTATTTCTATGTATGCTTAGATCTTTAAAACTACAGAACGGATTTTGATGCGGTTTTTATAATAGATAGAGTGATTCAAGAGGAAGGTTTTTGTATCAGCATTGCACCCGGGCGAAGCCGGAGCATATCCTATACCAACTAGTTACTAACTAGTTGGTATAGGATTATCTAAACTAGTAAGTAAATATTTTAATGGATAAAAATAAATATTTCTTTATTAATCCTTTCATTCATTCATCAACAGCCTATGATAGTCCACTGCTGGACATAGGCCTCCCCTAATGAGCGCCATAGAATGCATTACTCATTATTTGGGGGTTATTGCCCATAATCCCCACGCTGGGCATGCGGGTTGGGGATCGCAGTTCGGTGGAGTTGTTCTGCAGAGGGCGCTGCTGCCCGCCCCCCGGTGTGTCTCCCTTAGCCCTTAGTCGCCTCTTACGACACCCACGGGAAGAGTTGGGGTGGTGAAATTCTATGCCGACACCACACGGCCCCATTAATCCTTGTATTTGTTTTATTCTGTTAAGTATTACAATTTTCAAAACTTAACTTCTACTGGATACGAAAGTGGATCAACATGATCGAATATCCAACACTACAGAATCGAGGGCAATAAAAATAGATTCCAACAAAAATGGCGACGGCAAAATACAACCACTCTTTGATACCAGATATGTAAAGGGAGTATAATAGAATACCTATCTAACTTTGTAACTTTATGCCGCGGGGAAAGGACCCAGTAATTTTCTAAGGAAAAAACTAGTACTTAAAACAAAGAGAAAAGAAGGCTAAGAAAAATAATGGTAGGTTTTAAAATGGTTTCTATTTGAATTTTCTGTTTTGTTTGGAAGAGATTTCAAAGAAATTGTACTTTGATTCAGGGTTAATGTTTTTTTTATGAAACAAGTTGACTCCTTTCACTTAAAGCGACTAAATATATAAAATTAATAATGCCGGACAATCCACACAGCATCATCTAGCCCCAAGCTAAGCAGAGCTTGTGTTATGGGTATTAGATGACTGATATTATAATAGGTACAATATTATTATTACATAGATAGATATTTTTTGTTATACTCGTACATAGAAAACTACCATGGTAAATACTGAACATGGTTATGAAGTTGGCAGCCTTTGTATCATCATCATCATCAGCCTATAATAGTCCACTGCTGGACATAGGCTTCCCCTAATGAGCGCCATAGATGGCATTATTTAGCTTTTTTATGTTGGTAGCTTATTAATTATTTGTTACGTGGCGTTAAGGCTCCTTCGACGGATTAATTTCCAATACAAATGTGTAATACCAAAATTATTTGCAATTTAAGCATATTTTTACCATGATTTTGTTTTGTCAAGAAACTCATTATTATTTTATTTGTCTTTTAATTTTTCGACCGGTTGTTTAACTTGAATGAAGTAAAAACAGTTTATTCGATTTAAAATACGGAGCGCGTCTAGCACTCTTTTCTTCTCACTCACGATAAAACAATAATACATTAATTTATTTATTAATAATTCGGATTGCCATTAGCTTAACTAATTACAATAGAATTTAAAACAGATAAAGCTAATAATAGGCATTCGCAAATAGTTTCCTAAAAAACAACCTAATAGTGAACAATAAACATTTTTTTCGTCGATAATATTAATCAAATTATACCTACTAAATACTTTTTCTTTTTAAAAAGAAAAAAACAGTAATAGAAAAGAGAATCTTTTATCTCACTCTAAATCCATCTCGTAGCGGCCTTATTGCTCACTCTTGCGCATTGTGGTATGGATGAGAACAGTCGACGTAGTTTTCCAATTTATACATTATCTATTTCGAAATCGTTTGCAGACTTTTTATTTTACCGCCCAGGATAAATTTAAAGATCTCACACTGCAGGTGATTCTAACTTTATCCCACTTTATCCATACTTTATCTTGAGCATATAAAATATCTTTAAGTTCCTATAACTTGTTATCTCACTGATAACGCCAGGAAACCAAGGCAGATGCATTGATAACAGTGTGGAGTTTGTAAATATTAGCATGGAGGTCTTGGGGTGGTAAGAGGTAGAGAGCGCTAGGTGTGGTATGAACTGTGAATGAGTATGATCGTATAAGATGCGTAGTGTGATATCAGATAGGAAAAAAATGTAGTCTGAAAAAATCCTATTATTCTAGGAAAAAATACTAAATAATCATGTTATCACAAAAATACTAAATAATCGTGTAATAATGTTTGTTTATTTAAGTATATACACTTTGTACACTTATTTACAACAAATTATTTGATGACAAATGAAAGTAATATAGGTACAAAAACTACGTGCTATAAAATGAAATTTCATAAAATAAACAACGAGATAATTTTCTGTTTTCTTTTCTGGCAGATTTTTGACACTCGAGTTTAATACAGCGGCATCTATCAGTCATGGCAAACACTTTTTTAAAAGTTCGCATTGATAAGCCATTGCTCTACATAATTTTACCACTCTCTGGTTGAGATAAAGATTAAATCCAACACGGTGACAGGATTAATTCAGTATTTTCGAGAACAGGATGTAATTTACAACAACGATGTCGTTGCTGTTGTTTTTGGCACAGAAACGAGGCTTGCTAACAACTTCCTAAGTCCATACTGGGAGTTTGGATGCGTTTTTTAATTCGTGTTTTGTATGAGACTGTGACCTAGTGTTGCCGTACGTGATAAAAGATTTCAGGTTTTAATAAGTAAGATTATCTTTAGGCTTATAAAATTACAAATAGTAGGTATACTTATATATTTATACAAATTTAACAAAACTTGAATTTTTTATGCAAACCCTAACTTTTTTTAAATATTCTATAGCCTATGCTAATCACAGAAAATTTGGGATAATCTAATGGTAATAGAATTTTTCGAATTTTTAAATCAGTCCAGTAGTTTCGGAGCTATTTAGTAGGTATATTTAGTCAATAAAGACTAATATTAAGAGAATAGATTTGATTGTTTGTTTGAATTGACTAGGCTTTAAAACTACTGGACCGATTTGAATAATTCTTTGACCATTAGAATATGTTCAAAAGTTAGGGATCCGCATGAGAAATTCTTTTTTTTTTAAATACACGTGCAAAACGGGCGGACCGCTAGTAACGACTGTTCATAACGGATAATGTAGGCTTTTTTTTTTTTTTTTAGATAATGTAGGCTTCTAATGGTGGATTTTTTTTTTCAAATCGGTTCATTAGTTTCGGAGCCTATTCATTTCAAACGAACAATCAAATCTTTTCTCTTTACAATATTAGCACCCTATATCTAAACTGTCTATAGTATCTATACTAATATTATAAAGAGGGCAGATTTTCTTTTTTATAAAATTTTAGTAAAATACTCGTGCGAAACGGGCGCACTGATAAAATAACCCAGTAGGTATTTCGAATACTAAGTTACACTAATACAACTACGAATCTAAGTAATCTAGACGATATTTCCCCTATCTTACGACTAGATATCTCGGCTAGAGTTCCCACGGATCAACGTAGTAATCCTAGAAATGTTATCATTAGGATTGCTTATGAGCGTAATGTATGATATTTACTGTGGAAGAGCGGTAGCTGAGACCACAGTTACAAATGGACAGTATGGAAACTAAGTCTAGTTGATGAAATACATACGACAACCGCTACTGACAGCACCGCGAAAACCCCTTAGAGGTCTCGTACATGCGCATGCTTGTTTGAGTGAGCCGTTTCGAGCGTTTGCAGGTAGTTTCCATACTGTTCATGTATACTGTGTTAGGACATAGGTGAGTTTGATGCCGATTTACGCTTTAGTGATGTAGGTGTGGTAATATTATCTCTGTGATATGAATAATAATCATCGGGGGAGGCCTATGTCCAGCAGAGGACTATTATAGGCTGGTGATGATGATGGTGATATAAATAAAAATGCTGGCTTTTATTTCGGTCAACGAATGTCATCGTAGCATTCGCCAAGGTGGCAATGCTGCCAGCATTCTGGGCCTTCAGGTGACGGCTTAGATATTAAGGAAATAGATATATAATTGTGTGTATTAACTGTAATTTTTATATTCTGTTAAGTACCTTGCAAGTTATTTTTTTTTAATAATGCCTAATCTACACAAAATAAAATTTTAAGAATTTCGTTAATTATTATTAGTGCGTAAGCCCACGCACAGTGTAATCTCTGAGCTCTGATTAACGGAAAAAAATAGATTTCGGAGACTTTCCCGCGATTTTCCAATAATACGGGAATCCGCTGAAAAGGTTTTATTTTTTGGAATATAACTATTTTTTTTATACGAAATAAAACTATTTGCACACAAATACACATTTTAAGCTTTAACTGGTACCTATCGTAAATTTCACAATGAAACTGTTGAAATTTTCTGGGTTCAACGTAATCCCTACCGATTGCGTTAAATAAGTAAGGATATAATGTGAAAATAACTCTGCCTGTCTGTCAGTCCTCTTTCACGCCACTCCTAAACTACTGAACCGATTTTATACAATTTGGTTCAGACGTTTTCCCTAACAGGATACTTTTTTATCCCGGTGTCATGTTCCCACGGGAACATTACAGGGACAACCGATGTGTCCGAAACCTATTTTTTTAAACGTAGAATCGATAATTTTTTTTTCGACATCTACGCGGAAGAATTTGCGGTCATGAGTTAGTAAGATAAATTAGGTGGCGACGCTATTGCGATGAAGCCCAAAAACGTATGCTCTGTCCCGCTCCTATAATACTTGAAACCCTATGTCTATTCTTTTTACAAAATGGCGCGCATTACCTCTTTTAAAGTAGGAACGTTGATTTTGAATTCTGTTTTATTTGCTTAGATATCTTCGTTGTATTATTCAGGGTTTCTTTTCTTCCGTAACTATGAAAGCTGCTTATAAATAAGTAGTATGAAAACGGGAAGTGGCGCCGCACAGTGGAATAATGAGAAACTAAGTGGCGAGAATTTTTAATGTGAATCCTTCGTTGTTCCTGTAACCACGACTTCCTGGTTACTCAAGTATTTGAGGGGACAGGATTTTATTTTGTGAAGTGGAATAATTTATAAAACACTAGCAGTCCCCGGCTTTGCACAGTATTAGACAAAATTTCAGAAATTAAACACATTAACACGATGGGTTTCACAGTTTTCATAGATCCCTAATTTTTTTACCAGCATTGGGGTTTTTGGCATTGACTCGACACTCCATAACTGACACTGGCCGTAAAGAAAAAGCAAGCAGCGGAGCCATAATAGAAAATGAGGTTGAATATATGGCGTACGGTTTTATTATTGAATTTTTCATGCGGATCCCTTACTTATTTGAAAATATTTTATAGCCTATGTTCATCACGGTAAATTAAGGATTGTAATGGTGTAAGAATTTTTCAAATCGGTCCAGTAATTTCGGAGCCTATTCAATTCAAACAATCAAATCTTTTCTCTTTAAATACCTATTAGCTATTAGTATATTTTTAAACATTTTGCTTTCGACAGGATTCGAATCAGCTGGGGTCCATTCTTCTATGACATAGAGTCTATGTCACCTTCACACGGTTTGTCTATGTCATAGACAAACCGTGTGAAGGTGTGGAATGGAATTTTTTTATCCTCTAGCCACACTCATACCTTCTCTATGACACAACACATTCAATTATTAATTTCATTTAATTTATTTCACGTTCCATTATTGAAGTCTTACGAAATAGTATTTTTTTTTTAAATATTCTTTTTGGAAATAGTTTTTGTTCATCTGGGATAATGTACGATTCTAATGGTGAAAGAGTTTTTGAAATCGGCTTCTTCAATTCAAACAAACATCTAATCTTTCCGCTTTATAATATTATTATAGATATAGATAGATCAGTCATAAAGTACCCATAACACAAGCTCTACCTAACTTAGAGTCTGATGCTGTGTGGATTGTCCAGCGTCATTTACATACAACTCTTTCGTTAATGGCAACACTGAATGACAAAGGAGGTTGAAACTTTCCCTGAAAACTGGAACAAAATGTCTTCCACTCAATTTCGCCTCTATCTGAAATTCAGCTGGAATTATTCCGACACTTGTTATTTTAATGACCATTCGCAGTCAAATGGTAATTTTATCTCGAGGAGCGAAGAGCCAGTTTTAGAGTTCCGTAGGCGAATCTTAAAATTCCTCTTAGAGTTTAGGGCCTTCTAGGGTACGATTTATGGTATTATTAAATTAAGTGTACTATGGTATCGAACAATAACTTATAAGATAACTGGAAAGTCAAAATAAACATTGAACACATCTTAAGAGTTATTTATGGCTTTCCTGAGCTAGATTGGGCGTCTAAGTGAGGTTAGAATTAGAAGCGATCGGATTCCTTTTATTGCCCATATTGCATGCCCAGCGTGGGGATTATGGGCAATAACCCCCAAATAATGATGCCATCTATGGCACTCATTAGGGGAGGCCTATGTCCAGCATTGGACTATTATAGGCTGGTGATGATGATGGATTCCTTTTAGAATTTTACTCCATAAGATCAACATGCTTAAAAATATACAAAAAAAATATACAATAGAAATAATCAAGAGGAAAGATAGTTTGTTTGGATTATTTAGGCTATAAATATATAAAAAACTACTGGACAGATTTGAAAAATTCTTTCTTTATAATCGTACATTATCCCTGACAAACACAGACGTATAGAATATTTTCAAAAGAGCTAGGTAGCTATCTGAATAAAAACTTCAATACCGTGTCTTTGTGTAAACATTTATATTTTTTGATTTTTTATTAGATACCTACCCCTTCAAAGTCCCCCGCGGAGCGCTAGTTTCTTTATAATAGATAGAATACATAAAAAATAAGTTTCAAATGACGTTTCGACACGTTTACATACACCTATCAAAAGGTCGAAACCTACATCAACGGTAATCGAAAAAACACATGAGGGATGAAAAATAACCCCAAAGGATCCGGGGTGTTTTCAGGACAAGAGACCCGTCGACACCTTTGTTTTAGGGGAATTTTTGGGGTGACTCGGGTTGAAAATGGGTTGTGAGTTGATTTGTGAGCTTACAGAGCTTTCTTTGTTTGCACATAAATCCTTCTTGGATTAAGGGTTTTTTATCCGACTATGGCAACACACGTGTTTACAGATACAGGTATGTTTTCTTCCATTGTATCGCATATAATTGATTTTGATAGGTACATTTCCTAAGGTAAGTACCTACCTACATATATTACACTCTTGACATAACAAACACTTCATAGTATTAAACAAAGTCACTTCACGACGTCGTCGTCGCTCCGCTGTCTGTATGTAAGTACCTATGCTTAGATCTTTAAAACTACGCAGCGGATTTTGATGCGGTTTTTATATTAGATAGAGTGATTCAAGAGGCAGGTTTTTATATACCTCTAACATGTAGGTATTAGTATCAGCATTTCACCCGTGCGAAGGCAAGATCCCTAGTAAATTATGATTTTAAGGTTTTTTTATTTAGATTAAAGGGGTGATGTTTGCAAAAATATATTCGGACAATCAGCAATCAACTTTGACGTTCAATGTACCTATGAAAACTTCTGTCAAAGCGGCATTGATTGCCTGTCTTGCCCGATATTCTTTTTGAAGAGAACAACACGCCTAAAGGAGGGTTGTAGGCAGGTAAGTAGTTTATTTTCTACCATGAAAAAAGTTCTTAACATTTTAGATATAAGTAGGTAATTCTTTATTGCACACACAAAACAATAAAAAAAAATGTGACAATTCGCGGTCTTATCGCTCAACAGCCATCTCTACCATGCCAACTGCGATTTATCTAAAATCCACGTCCAAAATATTACTTTTCCACCGTTCTCTTTTCCCAGGTTTCTATGACATCGCATTGTTATGTCACTGAACTTAAGTGCCTAGGTACCTCCTATCTATGCTAAATTTCAGCTTTTAGGAAATCCGAACTAAAACTCCGTTGCAAGATTTGCCTCACTACTATAGGTAGCTAGGTATTCTAGTAAGACCTACCTAGCTAGGTATTAAATAACAGGTCAAGTTAAACGTCGATCGTAACACGTAGTTAGCGATATTTTTGCGGTTAAAATTATTTTACAAGGAATAAAACTAATGCTAGTTTTGTTTGTTGTAGAACGCAGAAAAAATTGAAATCGCATTAGGTACAGACCTACGGTCGAAGGGATTTGCTGACTACGGTAAGAGCGTATATCTACATAACACAGTATAATCTAACTGGGTAGAATAGAATATCCTAATTATTAGGATATTCTATTCTACCCAGTGCGAGCAAAGATTTCAATAGCTAGGTAGGTATATCTATATAAACGGTATATAGGTAGGTCCATCCTATCCAAGTTAGAATTTATTAGGTCCTAATAAATTCTAAAATTATCTATTCTGCGAGCAAAGATTTCAATAGCTAGGTAGGTATATCTATATAAACGGTATATAGGTAGGTCCATCCTATCCAAGTTAGAATTTATTAGGTCCTAATAAATTCTAACTTGGATAGGATGGACCTACCTATATACCGTTTATATAGATATACCTACCTAGCTATCGAAATCTTTGCTCGGTGACCGACATGGAAATAAAAAAAACTGACAAAGAAAAGAATATTATACCGTAAACCACCCAATCATTGGCACTTTAAGAGTGAGCTTCGTGTCAGTCTGAAATTAAATTATCCTAGAATCTCATTTGCAAAAGCTAGTAAACAAAACATGTGACAGAATCAAAGAAAATTCTTTAATCTTTAGTTTTATAAGAATTTTTATGTGATTGAATAGTATTAAATAAATATTTTACACTTAAATCCGAAAGACTATGGAAAATCCTATTATTGGCATACAAATTCTCAATATTGGCATTTACTAGTCTAATTATTGGCACGTAGTTAAAGTAGGAAATAGGCAGCTTGAAAATATAAAAAATGCCTACCAATACCTAAGGTATAATTAAAACACTGTTTTACAAGGTCTGCTTCTATTTTTGGTATATTTAATAATTTTAGAAACACCATAATTATAAAAAAAAACTTATTCATGACATAAAAACGTTTTCATATTCTAGGTATTAGTTTTGGTAGTTTCACTTTATAAGTCATTAAATGGTACATAAATTAGTATCTTTGAGGTCTTTTATCCTTAATAACTACTTTATATTATACTATCAGTCCGCCCCGGCTTCGCACGGGTATTAAACAAAAAATTCATTTCAGAAATTATACACACTAACACGTTGGGTTTCACAGTATTCATACGGATCCCTTTTTTACGAACTTTTTTGGCAGCATTGGGCTTTTTGACATTGACTTTTATTTTGCCAGTTTACTTGCCTCCCGCACCATAGTGACGAATTATGAAGTCTATGACACTCCAAAACTAAAACTGAGAAAAGCAAGCTGCAGAGCCATAATGAAAATGAAGTTGAATATAGCACATGGTTTTATTTTTAAATTTTTCATGAGGATTTCTAACTTTTTTGAAAAAATTCTATAGCCTATGTTCATCACAGAAAATTAGGGATTCTGGTGACATAATTTTTCAATTCGGTCCAGTAGTTTCGGAGCCTATTTAATTCAAACAAACAAACAAACAATAAAATCTTTCCTCTTTATAATATTATTAGTATAGATTCGCAGTTGTACTGGGAACATTAAAAAGTATTCATTCGTACTCTATTATAAATAAAAAACAAACACAAGGGTTATTATCACTCCATATTCTATTATGGGCACTACTGCCAATAATTAGCTTTTGTTATTGGCACTGTGGGCCAACATTTGGAAATTGCTATTAAAGAAAAAAATATTGATGGACAAATAATAATTTAATTTAAAACCTTTACAAATAGATCATAAACTCGCTTGTTGATAATATTCTTAGAAATCCTAACATTGGCACTAATGCCAATAATAGGATTTTGATGAATTTACTGATCCATATGTTGGCACACGAAACAAATAAAAACTGATATAAAAATAAACAAAATTATCTTTGAATCTACTGCTTTGAGGTGTAATTAAGTATATAAAATTATTTCGAAAGTATCAATAAGCCGAATAGCTGCGATATACTATGATTAATAAAACTCTCACCTTAAGAAGAAACCAAAAAACTACCTTCAAATCACTAGCACAAAATTTAAGTTGTTGTTCCTGAACCGCCATACTGATTATAGGAGCAGTGTTGCCATTTTCTAACAGAATAATAATACTATTTTATATTTTAATGCATACTGAACTTGAATAGTCTATAGTTTCCTTGTTTTTTTTAACTAAACTATAAAGGGCCAATAATTGGAGGAGTGCCAACGATTGGGTGGTTTACCCTACCTAATAAGCGAATACTACACTGCCCTGCAAAACTAAGCTATTTTATTGTTTTACTTTTTAGGTATTACCTATAGTTTACTATAGCTGTTTCAAAGAAGCTGTAAAATTTTCTGTAAAACGTTTTATATTAAATTTGTGACTTTAGGTACTTAACTGGTACTTTGTTTTACAGGCCAGTGCAGTAAGTATGTAGGTACTTACATGAATGATAACAATACCATTGAAATTAGATACCTATTCGCCATTGTCGGTAAGAAAGCGTTTTGTTCAAATTAAAACGTTCGAAATTCAAAATAGCCAATGTAAAACGAATACCTTATAAAATCCTAGCATAGAACCAAACATTGTTGCGGTTTTATTAACTTCCTGAGCGACCCTTTAAATACCTACTGTAAATTTACAACCCCTTTCCGACATTTTGTCGTTAGTTTTTGATCTTCAACCAGTTACCAGCCCAAACGGCCTACGTAGGTACCTACCTATAGCCTAGAATCTAGAAAACTCTAGATCATACAGGGTCGCTATTTATTACGACTTGGCAAATAAAAAGCCCAAGCAACTAACTACACTACCGATGCACTACAAACTAACCTGTTTTTTTTCTCCGAAAGCGCAAATCCAACACACCGAACACACTTTTTTTACTCTTCCTCACAAAAACACTCCACTATCACAAAACAAACGATTCAATTCACGCACTTCGATCACATACGTAAATACGCGAACCGAAATTTGAAAATCGAACGTGGATTCTATCGCATCCGACCGGTACGAGAGCCGAAGCTCGACTGATGAACGAATTCGAAATACGAATCGCGCGTCCCGCGCGCCAACCCACGGGAACCACGCCGCAAGACGTCGCACGAACGCATCTCTTATAAAATAAAATAAATAGAACTGCCCCTCTGGTTTTATCGATATTAATTATGATTTAGGTGTTGTTTGGTTGTATAGTCATTTTACCTCAGTGTAACAAAAACGGCGTGTGTTCTATTCTATATCCGAATTTAAATTTGAGTTCAAAATAGGTTCGGTTGAAATAAATTCCCGGTATTTTTATTTCCCTCGTAAAACACAAGCGTCTGCTCTTTACCAATGTTTTTATTGTTTGTCAGAGGCGGTGATTAAAAGCCGATTTGTGTGTAAACTAATGTCAATAATGAAGTCGAAATAGGCTTGAGGGAAAGCAGGCGTGTTTTTCTTGAAAAAGCTTCTGTTTTTAGCTTTATGGGGAAATTTATAGTGACCGGAACTCCCATAAAATAAATTAATACCTATTTAGTATTTAGGTACCTAGTGATTAAACGAACTTACCTGTCATGAAGTTAGGTACTTATTTCATTGATCAATACTTACTTATTTATGTCACATAAGTATTTGAGAAGCGTTTATAAATGTATAGGTACTTACTTACTTTCTTATTTTCCTTGTAAGTTAATTGGATAAGTTCAATGGTAGATATGTAGGTACCTACCTAAAAAACATTCGATACTTAACAGGAAATATCCACCAGTATATAAAAAACTTTTTAACCTTAGGGTGTTTTCATTTATTATTTTATAAGTATTTACTGCGTAGGTAGCAACAATAGCATAATGGCATGTATACAAAGCATTTCAAATCTACTTACTAAGGTTCCTATTCCTAACTTAAGGCGATAATCGTAAGTTTTTATGACCTTACCTAAAGTTTCAAAATAGAAGGCACCTGCTGACTTTTTAAGCTGCTGCTCAACTGCTGTTAAGGTACGGTACGGAAGCGCACGCAATTCCATGACTATTATTTACCCTATATTTTTTTACTGTGCATAGAAAACGACCAGATCACCCTGAACAAATATCTGCAGATCGTACAAACATTTTTCCCGAGGCAGGAATCGAACCACAACCCCTCCGCCCACCGCGCCACAGAGGTCGTCATGTATTTATGTTTTGGAATCGAACCACAACCTCCTGCATCGCAGACCCCTCCGCCCACCGCGCCACAGAGGTCGTCATGTATTTATGTTTTATAAAATTACCTTAATTTTTAAAAGCTGTTTGATTGATTAAGGACTATTTGGCTGGCCTGACTGTTTTTGTATTAAAGTAAATTTACGTCTTCTCTCCAAATATATGTATGTATGTATTATTTGCTGCGATTTTGGAAAAGCAGAGCGGCGGGGCAGCCTATGTTAAGGCCACCTTCATACAAAAATCTTCAAATACCGTTCATTATGATTGTTAGTGGGTTCACAACGAACCTAGTTTGTAACCTAGATCAGATCCCTTGACGAAGGACTTCATCAGGTAGATCATTTTATTATTCAACATCATATTCGAGAATCAAGTCCAGTTGCAAATGCATACCTACATTACTTACCCTTCCAATGTAGGTTAGGTGCGGTAGTAGAACTGTTTTTAGCTTTATGGAGAATTGTATATTGACCGGAACTCCCTAAAGTAAATTAATACCTATTAAGTATTTCGTGATTAAACGAACTTACCTGTAAATATGTACCTGTAAGGTAGCATATTTAAATAATGCTGGACAATTCACACAACATCATCTAGCCCCCAGTTAAGGTTATATTATATCTAAAAATCTTCACACAAATGAATAGCTTTTGAGGTTTTATCGTCATTGCTTACCCGTAACTTATCTTATACTCATATTACATACAGGTAACAGGTAAATTAACAATAACCCATTGCGAATAAGCGTCTTTTTATATTATTTAATGCTTTGAGTTAAACAGTTTGTACTTGTGGTTAAACAGGTTCACTCCGAGTCCTTAGATTGTGCGTAGTTTATAAAAACTATTTTAGACTTGTTTGCTTCCCATTTAGCTTCCCTTACCTGATAGACTTTTTTTTTATAACTGATAGACCTCCGTTTGACCACGATCTCACCTGATGGAAAGTTGAGATGTGGCCGATGGTGGATCACGCAGGTCTAGAAGACACCTATTTACTCTTCTTTTAGACTTCCCATGTAGCGCCTTGCAGTGCACTTACCTGATGTTTTTTTAGACTTGATGCTTTTCCGCAGATAATGTTATGATATGACAGCGGTCGAATAGTTACGAGTATACGAAACGAACTCTTCTTCTTCAAAGCTGAGCGTATATTGGAGTCATGACAGTTTGAAGACAGACTCTACACTTGACTATGTGATGATGTGATGAAGTCTGCCTTAAAACTAACTAGCGACCTGCTCTAGCTTTGCACAAGTGCTATGCTGATACAAAAACCTTGCAATTCTCTACCTGTTTCAAAAACCGCATCAAAATCTATACTATGTAGTAAAAAGCCACTAGATTGGCTAAAACAAGTCGCACGCCATAAATATACTATGTAGTAAAAAGTCACTGTATTCACTAAAACAAGTCGCACGCCATAAATATACTATGTAGTGAAAAGTCACTGTATTCACTAAAACAAGTCGCACGCCATAAATATACTAGGTAGTGAAAAGTCACTGTATTCACTAAAACAAGTCGCACGCCATAAATATACTAGGTAGTGAAAAGTCACTGTATTCACTAAAACAAGTCGCACGCCATAAATTAAACTGTTTTGTCTACTTCTAAACGCAACGTTCTGTGCGCAGTATAATTCATGTGATCTGTGATAGTATTCGATAGTAATTCGGTAGTATTCGAATGTTTTGTTGCATTCAAACAGCCTATCGCGTACTGCCACTCTCATCCGCAGTCGGTCGTCGCCTTTAAGCCCTCTATTTAATACGATTCATCAAATTAAGCTAATTTAATATTCACACTACACTATCAAATGCGTAAACCCACAAAAATATGCTTTTGAAATGGGTTTTAAGTTGTTACATTAATTTTATAGTGCGCTATAAAAATAAGCTACGAATTTTGTATTTTGTACGCTGTTTACATTTAGTTGACAACACGGTTATGACTGTTATGGAGATTAAAATTAATTTTATGATGCGTAAAATGTTACCGTCTTTTTTATTTATGCCCAGACGAGTTGAAACTGTTTTGCGTCTAGTATGGAAAATAAAAACTGTATAGGTATGTTTTAATTTTACTTATATCAGCTCGTTTGTATAAGTTTAAACTTGAGCCAGTTTATCTCAACACAAACTGCTTACTTCTAGACTATGAAGTCATTTTATTGACGACCATGTTCAGTGACTGAAAATCTTTGAATGATATTCAAGGTATCTATTTATTTTAGGATTAAGCGGCACCTTTATATCAGTCATCTAGATACCCATAATAAGATCATAGAATTCCCTTTTTTTCATTTTATAAATTTCTACAACGCCCCTGAATTAAATAAAATGAATTCGAATAGCAATAACTGAGTTGATTATTCAAAAAAAAAAACATCGTTAGCTATTCTTACTAGTAGCTGTCAAACTATAAGACCCGCATGACGTATTCGCATTGGTAAATCAGACATTTATATCCATAACAAAGGAGTCAAATCCTTTATGTTCTTTGCACAGACCCTACTTATTTTAACATGACATCACAGTGACGGCACGCCCGCGCCGCGCCGCTGTCAGCCAGCGAAAAGCAAGCCTCCATTAATAAAGAAGTTGAAGATCCCCCGCCATCTATTGAGTCGAATGAAAGAAAAATAATGAGGGATTTTCTTTTTATAAACACCCCATTCCAAGTTCAAAATAAATTCCAACAAAACAATGCTACCTGAAAATTATGATGTCAAGTGTCATGTCAGCGGTGTTTTTATAAAGGTATGTAAAAGGAGGGTGTGACCAGTGTGGGGTGTGAGTGACAAGCGACTAATTACGTGGTGAATAATTGACATTTAGGGGCTTGGTTTATTTTGATGAAAGACAAGTTACGTTTGTTGTGCACTGTGTATTATAATGGTACGAGTGTAAGGAACGTAATGTACTAACTTGTTACACAGCGAGCTTCGTGTAGTGTGTATGGGGAAAAAGCACACACAATAAGCAACGAGACGGAGCCAGCACACGGCGTTATGTATCATGCTGGCTTCAAACGTTACTTTAGATTTTATACGTGTACATTGATAGAAAGATAAGTAATATAGTGAAATAGCAATTGCCGTATCACTACACAGAGTTGTGACGTGTCCAAGAGTCCTGTGAGATACGGCTGGTGGTGAAATGAAACGTTTTTTCACAAGCGTACCTAATGAATGAAAGGAAACCGACGTTAGTGTGTTGTGTCAGTGTGCATAGTCTAGAAAGAGATACGATGAAGAGATTTTGACGCCGAAGGACAGCTACATGACAGCTATTAGTCATTTCGGCTCTGAAGTCTTCTCTTTGAATTTTCGACCTTACCCCTCACAAAGCAAAAAGAAAGCTCACGAATTTTGAAAAATTATAACAGGCTGCAAAAATCTGGCGAAATTGGATGTGATGTTCTTTTTCTATGTCCCCACAGTAACGTCAAAAGATATTGAGCATATACATTAAAGACATGAAAATGAAGATGTGAAATCGGAAAATCTGAAGTAATTGATAAGAAACCTTTATTGTGAAAAACAAATGAGGAATAGACATTTCAAAATTGTGTGGTGTGCTCAGTTATATACGTAACATGGGCTATGTAGTTAATTTAATAGTAAAGATTCTTTATTGTGAAACATGCTGTTCATAGATGGTATCAAACATTTACCCAGTTGATTCAGCTGAGGCACTGCAACTTTTTTGTAGGTGGCAACAATATGAGTTTTTCATCAAAAACAGAATATTATACATACTGCTTAGTTTTTGAAGGAGACCGTTATAATGTTCTTTTTCTGGAATTTCAATAATAAATAAACAAATAATGTTGGACAATCCACACAACATCATCTAGCCCCAAGCTAAGCAGAGCTTGTGTTATAAATAAATAAATAATAAATAAATAAATAAATATCTGCAGATCGTACACATATTTGTCCCGAGGCGGGAATCGAACCCGCAACCTCCAGCGTCGCAGAGTTCGTCATTATCCATCAAAATCCATACCAAAATCTTTCAGTTTAGAAAGAGATTCGAATTAATTGAATAATATTTTGTTTGAATAGAAGGTGGTACAATTTCTCACTAAAATAATTAACAAGGCTTTACCTTGCGGTTATCGAATCTTCGTTAATCCAGTAGGTATAATACCAACCTACAAGACTTGACAAGTCTCTCGTGTGACCCGAGAGCTGATCTGGCGCAGCGCATCAGCATTGCCATACAGCGAGGCAATGCAGCCAGCATCTTGGGTACACTTCCAACTGGTATTGATATGGATCAGTTGAGCTACCTGTAGTTTGCACATTATCTTATCTTATCTTATCTTATCAATTGTTTCAATTGTAAATACTAGCTTTAATTTAGTGAGATCATTGTAATATTCATTTTTAATAAAGGCTTTTGTACAAAAAAAAACCTACACGAAATTACTGATAAGATGTCTTTGATAACCTGCCTTTACCTGACCTACCAGTCCAGTAACTTTACTACCATCATGTATGTAAATAAATTGAAGCTAGGTAAAGGCAACTACTATACCTAAATGTCTTTGTTTGCCTGTCTTTACCTGACCTACCAGTCCAGTAACTTTACTACCATCATGTATGTAAATAAATTGAAGCTAGGTAAAGGCAACTACTATACCTAAATGTCTTTGTTTGCCTGTATTTACCTGACCTACCAGTCCAGTAACTTTACTACCATCATGTATGTAAATAAATTGAAGCTAGGTAAAGGCAACTACTATACCTAAATGTCTTTGTTTGCCTGTCTTTACCTGACCTACCAGTCCAGTAACTTTACTACCATCATGTATGTAAATAAATTGAAGCTAGGTAAAGGCAACTACTATACCTAAATGTCTTTGTTTGCCTGTCTTTACCTGACCTACCAGTCCAGTAACTTTACTACCATCATGTATGTAAATAAATTGAAGCTAGGTAAAGGCAACTACTATACCTATATGTCTTTGTTTGCCTGTCTTTACCTGACCTACCAGTCCAGTAACTTTACTACCATCATGTATGTAAATAAATTGAAGCTAGGTAAAGGCAACTACTATACCTAAATATTGACCACGCACTGCGGTCACTTTGGTTTTATCCTAATTCAATTTGGTATGCAGAGCGGTGGCTGCACAGGTTAACAAAACAACCGAGTTGGTTTTGTCAAATACATTGTTTTTACCATGAAAAACTCTAACAATTCATGTTCTGTAAACATGAGTAATTCCAAATGTTTTCATTTTAAAATTGCTTGAATGTACAGGGGTATAGATAGATGATCAATAACCTCTAAAGGCGACTTGGGTAAATCAAGACTAACAACTTTTGTTCTATGACGTTTGCTAAATCGTAATACTACACAACTTCAGTAACTCAACCCCTTTCTTACTTTTCTAGATATTGACACACAAGCGCCGCCGCGTTCCTTGTCATGTATCGACTTTGTCTGTTACTGGCTTGTGCTGCGTTCGTATCACGGCTTTAATCTGTGACCCTATATAGAGCTAAGAAGATCAGAACTGTAATATAAAAAAAAATGTCTGGAAAAAACCATAGAACTAGACAAAGACATAGAACAAAAGATGTTCGTATTGATCTCCCAAGTCCCCTTTTAGAGGTTATTCAACAACATCAGCCTATATAGTCCACTGCTGTCCATAGACCTCCCCTAATGAGCGCCATATGTGGCATTATTCATCATTTGGGGGTTATTGCCCATAATCCCCACGCTGGGCATGCGGGTTAGGGATCGCAGTTAGGTGGAATTGTTCTACCGAGGGCGCTGCTGCCCGCCCCCCGGTGTGTTTCCCTAAGTCGCCTCTTACGACACCCACGGAAAGAGTTGGGGTGGTGCAATTCTATGCCGGCACCACACGGCATAGGTTATTCATCTACCTATAACCCTGTATAAATAATGCCGGACAATCGACACAGCACCATCTAGGCCCAAACTAAGCAGAGCTTGTGTTATGGAAAGAACTCTTATAACTGTCGTATAAATGGTTAGTTTGTTGGACAAAATAACACTAGCGGTCCGCCCCGGCTTCGCACGGGTATTAAACAAAAAATTCAGAAATTATATACACTAACACGATGGGTTTCACAGTTTTCATACGGATCCCTTACTTTTTTTAACAGCATTGGGTTTTTTGACATTGACTCATCACTCAATAACTGACACTGGCCGTAGAGAAAAAGCAAGCACCGTGCGCTATATGTACTATATTCAACCTCTTTTTCTATTATGACGCGCCATAATAGAAAAAGAGTTTGAATATACAGTGCACGGTTCAATTATTGAATTTTTCATGCGTATCCCTAACTTTTTTGAAAATATTATATAGCCTATGTTCATCACGGAAAATTTAGGATTCTAATGGTGAAAGAATTTTTCAAATTGGTCCAGTAGTTTCGGAGCCTATTCAATTCAAACAAACAAACAAACAAACAAACATACAAACAATCAAATCTTTCCTCTTTATAATATTAGTATAGATACGTACGAAAAAAGACAACGAGTAACAAGTAGGTATTCTGATATTAATATGACCCATGCGATGACTTACAAGCTACATGGTGTACAAAATTATATAATAACAACATATACATGCAATTCGGAAAATAATTAATATAATGAGAAAGCGGAAGCAGAGCTTTCTCACAGATTAAGAACGCAATGGATACCCGCTTTACGTACGAAAAACCCCAAAACTTAAATATTAAAGTATTGTATTGTATAGTCAAATAATTATATTATTTACAAATATAAACACCATGTTAACTTCATATTCATTTTATAAGAAGAAGAACTGACATCAGACTACAACACCATAGATATATTGCAAGGATTGGGTTTGGGTACGTCGTACCCAAGCTCCTTCATCCACACTTCCAAACAACAATAGTCTCGTTCAACAGCATCTAGATCCTGTAGGTCCTACTGCTAGCTAACGTACACATTACGTGTATTGTACACGGGGTTGTTTATAAACGTGGGGTTAGTTGATATTATCCTTTCATTGGACCTCCTGACGGCATAGAATATCACCACCCTAACTTCCTGTGGGTGTCTTAAGAGATGACTAAGGGAAAAACTTCATTAGCCGTGTGGTGTCAGTATAAAATTTCCCCACCCCAACTATTCCTGTGTGTGTCGTAAGAGGCGACTAAGGGAAACACACAGAGGGGTGGGCAGCAGCGCCCTCAAATCAAATCAAATCAAATTTTTTATTCGCAAACATGGGTCACAGAGATGAGTAGTAAAAGGTAAGCACCATACATCCTCTGCAGAACAATTCCACTGATCTGCGATCCCCAGCGTGTCCAGCGAGGGGATTATGGGCAATAATAAATAAAACCATCTATCAGACAAAGGGTCCGGCCTGACGAAGTGTTTCTTTTTAGCCAAAGTTCTTTTTACGACATTCGTTGTAGATATAATATCGACAACATAGGGCTAAGATAAAGAATTAAAGGTTGTAAAGTAGAGCTGGTTTTTCCCTGGTTCATAAAGTTGATTTGTGTTAGTCACATTTTGTCTCTTGTAAAAATTAATAAATAAAAAATGACTGACATACGAACTTACGAAATCTGCATTATGCTCAAAAATTTACCGCTTTTATTATTATTTCAAACATGGAATCAAGGCACATTCCACGCACGGCTATTTGATAATCCTTTTGTCGTATATTGATTGACGACCTCTGTGGCACGGTGGGTCAAGGTGCGCCTGCGAAGGAGGAGGTTGCGGTTGAAATATAAATTTTAAAAGTATTCTATTATATTTCCATAAACTGGACACTAGCAGAAAAGTGGTAAAACAGACTATAAATTAAATAATGCTTCAAAATATACACAGAATCATCTAGCCCCAAGATAAGGAGACCTTATGATATGGGTACTTGATTATAAAACAATACACCAGACAAATATCCAAGAGTCCTGTAAGGTCTAAAGGAAATAAAGCACTTAGATTTTTTTGATATTGAATTTGTAATAAAATAATATACTTACCTATTATATAAATTTTAAAAGTCAAGTTAAGATTGAGTGACAGTTTTCCAACGAAATCTGTCAAAAACTCACTTAATTCTGAGTTTGAGTAGGTATTAGAAAATAAAAGCATACCCGCATTAATAAATAGCCCGCCATGTTTTACCGGCACAAACATGGCGCACAAAGCTCAGAAGGCGTCGTCACATAAATTGTATGCGAGATGCGACTTACGTGCTCACAGTTTGCACTTAGCTGTTCGTGTTACTTACTGCTTGTTTCACCCCTTTGCGAGTTTTTTACAGAATTTTTGAGCGTCCAAAAATAAATTCTTCCAGTAGTTTCGGAGCCTATTCAATTCAAACAAACATACAAATAAAACACAAACAAATAAACAAACAATCAAGCTTTCCTTCTTAAATATAGTAATAGCGGTCCGCCCCGGCTTCGCACGGATTTAATGTTTCATTCGGATCCCTAACTTTTTATATTCTTTAATATAATGTTGTTTGTGAAGAAAGAATTTTTCAAATCAGTCCCCTAGTTTCGGAGACTATTCAGTTCAAGAAACAATCAAATCTTTCTTCTTTATATTATTAGTAGGTATAGATTAATTAAGTAGCTTTAGATTAATCCTTGTGCAGTTGACATAGACAGACGTGTACGCTTGAACACCATAATTAATTGAAAAACCACAGTTATTTCAATCGACATTTTCCAAATGTTAAAATTCAGCATTGAATAGGCAAACTATCCGAGGCTTGGCCATTGAAATCGGCTATTGGACAATATTGCATTGCTGACCTTAAATTTATTGTACATACGTATAGGTACAGTACACGGACTACAATTGGGTACTGGCACCTTGCTGTACCCAATACGTATTCCACGGAGAACAATTGGGTACAGGAGGAACCTTTCTGTAGCCTATTGTAGTAATACCTACCTACCAACCTAGGTATGTGTGTATCTACAGCGCATAGGTACTATTACAATTATATGAAAGGCCCCGATTCCGTTCAACGATTCAGAATTATTTATTTATTTATTTATTGCATTCATGTCCTTTACAAGATGTTACATTTTATAGGTGGAAATTACATGAGCCCTGTAAGGGCGTGGCATAAATTCTGAGTTCTTAGTTTTACAATTTCATATTATTAATACTTAAATGTTCAAGTTAAGATCGGTATATTACACACAATTTGTAAGCTTATCATATTTTATATGCCAAAAAAAAAATATATTTATAGGTATTATTAAGTATTCAATTAAATATAGTAATAGAAGCAATTCAATGAATGTTCAGAAATTTAAATAGTGTATGTCAAAAAAAAAAATATTTTAAATGTCATATGAAGCATGATATGCCCACCTTTGTCAAACATTTTATGCTAGATAATTACTTGCTGTACAAAGCACAATGCTACAAGCGGTTCTTTGTATTTTTTTTATTATAAGCACATTTCATTATTCTCTATAATAATAAGGTACCAGATTCTATTATAGTTGCATGTTAATTTATTGAAACAAAGATTAAATCGTTTAGTGATAAACAAGGACATATAATACATATATATTATATATACATAGGTGATCATGGAAATGAGATACAATAAATAAATAATGCCGGACAATCCACACAGCATAACCTAGCCCCAAGCTAAGCAGAGCTTGTGTTATGGGTATTAGATGACTGATATACATAATACAATAATATTACATAGATAGATATTTTTTATTATACATAGAAAAACGACCAGAACACCCTGAACAAATATCTGCAGATCGTACAAATATTTGTCCTGAGGCGGGAATCGAACCCGCAACCTCCTGCGTCGCAGGCGGACCTTCGCCCACCGCGCCAAAGTGGTCGTCGTAATATAAAAAATATTTAATGCCATATCCACAAATCAAACAGTATATAAGGCATACTACATACTTATTACTACTCAGTTAATTATTCTTGTCTTACAAGTAACATATATCTTTCTATGTATCATAAAAGATATTTTCGACTCCAGTGTATGTAGATCTACTTGGTCTCCATAGAGCCTCTGTGGCGAGGCATAGGTTTATCATCATACGGGCAGCAGGGTCCCAATGGCTTGGTTTTGTGTAATCTAATGGCGATGGTTCGATCCTCAGATCTGATGAAGAACTAGGTAGCCTCAATTCGATGATTCTAGATTTCAAAACTGCGCAATATATTGATTTTCAAACAGCCTATTCAGCTTTATGAAATACTAGCGGCCCGCCCCGG
This sequence comes from Eupithecia pulchellata, assembly GCA_963931895.1. NCBI lineage: Eukaryota > Metazoa > Arthropoda > Insecta > Lepidoptera > Geometridae > Eupithecia > Eupithecia pulchellata. The sequence continues at coordinate 5,128,578 of OZ007546.1, read as the reverse complement.
CTTTGCACGGGTATTAAACAAAAATTTCAGAAATTATACACACTAAAACGATGGGTTTCACAGTTTTCATACGGATCTTTACTTTTTTTAACAGCATTGGGGTTTTTGACATTGACTCGACATTCCAAAACTGACACTGGCCGTAGGGAAAAATCAAGCACCGTGCGCTATACAACCTCTTTTTCTATTCTGACGCGCCATAATAGAAAAAGAGGTTGAATATACAGCCCACGGTTCAATTATTGAATTTTTCATGCGGATCCCTAACTTTTTTGAAAATATTATATAGCCTATGTTCATCACGGAAAATTTAGGATTCTAATGGTGAAAGAATTTTTCGAATCGGTCCAGTAGTTTCGGAGCCTATTCAATTCAAACAAACAAACAATCAAATCTTTCCTCTTTATAATATTAGTATAGATTTAAGATGCAAGTATGTATAAGGATTATTCAGTTTAAATTGTAGTTTAATTTATTTAATTTAAGTAATATGTTTTGTTTATATGGAATCAATAACCTTTATTTTTTTTAACTTAATTTAAATTTTTTGTCGTTTGATCCATATTAATTAAAACTTTATTATTTTTTATTTTTGAAATTAATTTGTTTTGATTTTGGTTAAAACAACACCGTAGTGATTTGATGGATGACATTGTGTTTGAAGCAATTTCGATACAATAAGATGGTACTTACCTAAGTTTTATTTTCTAAAAATAAATCAAGTTCACGTTTGGTTGCTCTTCTTGTCTAACAAGTTAAATACTGTATCTATACACCTCGCTTGCACACAAATAGTGTGAAATTGGCTAACCACGTACAGCTTTTTTGAAGTTGAAATATTTATTTGCCCGATAAACAGACAGATAACTAGATAGCTAATCGTCCACTAACAGAGGATTGAAAATCGTCCCAAAGTTTAAATTGTGCCCACTACTAGACTACATATACGTTTCTACAACAAAACTCCAAGTGAGTTGCAAAAATTATCTATAAATACAATTCAAACGGATTGTCAAAAATATTCTTTGCAAAAAGGCTTACTATAAAATATCAGATTATTTAGATGACAAAAAAGTTTAGGACGTGTTATGCTCCAACTCTAAAACTAACAATGTATAAGGTATGTATAAGGTAAAGGTTTCTTGTTCGCTTCTTTACTTTACCTTAAAAAGATTGAAGTGAACAATTAATCAAAGTGATCACTTTATTTCCCATTATTATTTGTTATTTAACTTGTATTTTGTGACGTGTCTAAGAGTCCTGTAAGGTCTAAAGGAAATAAAGCACTTTGATTTTGATATTGAAGTTGTGAAAGAAATTTTCGTAGTTACATTATATCTTGCTTCAAATTGTTGGCGCAGAGTCGGGGCCAAGGTTTGAATATTTTGTGTATCGTGTGATAGCTTCATAAAGAAACCCATCTCATGAAATCCATCCATCATTGTGTAGATGCAGGTATGGTTAACGCCCACGATAAGGCCGTGATATTCATCGTGAAAACGGCTTGACTGATGCGATTTTTTTTTGTATTTTGTTTGTTCTATTCTAGTTTGAGACTGCGTAAAGTTTACATACTAAAATGAGAGTAAGTACACCCTATGTTGCCGACAAAATTATTAAAAAATCTATAATGTTTTGACCTTTGATGATCTCTGTGGCGCGGTGGGCGAAGGTCTGCCTGCGACGCAGGAGGATGCGGGTTCGATTCCCGCCTCGGGACAAATATTACGATCTGCAGATATTTGTTCAGGGCGTTCTGGTTGTTTTCTATGTATAATAAAAAAATATCTATGTAATGTAATAATATTATATTATGTATATCAGTCATCTAGTACCCATAACACAAGCTCTGCTTAGCTTGGGGCTAGATGATGCTGTGTGGATTGTCTGGCATTATTATTATTATTTTATAATAATAATAAATTAATAAATCATTTATTTCAGTCAACATAAGTACAGTTACAGCAACAGTTAACGATGGTAAAAAACTAAATCGTTTATAAACATTTTTTCGCTGTAACGACCCCCATCTAAATAAAAGGGTGTAACTTTTAAACATAACAAGCAATTACTATGAATCCAACTCAAAAATGATTGGAAATAACAGATGCTTCTTGTATACATAATCGACAAAAGTTCAAAACCCTCGGCGCGCCAGTTACAATCGCACTTGACGAATCTCTTTTATTCGTGTCAATGTCATGTTATGTCACCGAATTGTATGGAAATACGGTCACTATACCAATTGTACGGTTGGTGGCGTGAGATTTGAACCGTATCACCGTACCTACCTATAATTATGTTAGATAGATCAAGGTTTAAAGCAGAGTAACATAATAGGTATATATGTATACACCAGGTGGCCTACCGGCCATTCAAATTTTCCAACACGAATTTTTGTTTTCGTATCGGGCAATCGTTGCACTCTAATACAACGAAATAGAGCACCAATTTGCACAAAAAAAATCAATTCGAAATTATCGATTGCGTATTTCGGAGAATTAGAATAGGGCCTCAGGCTAACCTAGGGCTTGCTAGTGTTTAACTACGTTAACAACCAACAACCTCTGTGGTGTTCCCGATCCACGTTTCCCGCCTCGGGACAAACTTTACTATATCGCCCACCGCGCCTCAGGGTTCGTAAAATAAAACTATTACAAAGGCTAGTACAGATACTAGGTACAGACCAAGCGAAAGAGAGCGAGCGAAGGCTAACAATCGAGCGCTAACGAACCAGTGTGGAAGTTATGGCGAAAGCAAGCGAGCCCGAACGAGCCTTCGTTCGCCTTCGGCCGTGCTCGGCCCACGGTTTTGCATCCGTTCGTTTGGTGTGGACACAACAACGAAAGCGAGTGAACGTTCGGTACCGATCGTCGAATCGCACTCGTAGCGTTTTCTCGCTCTCGTTCGCTGGTTCTGTAGTCTGTACCTACCATAATAGGTACCACAAAATGCCCAATGAACATTTTGAAATTACCTTTGTTCATATATCCAACTTTAAAGTTTTTGTTATATCGGGATTTTCTGGTATATTTAACATTGATTTTTAATAAACAACTCTACAAAGCTGATTAAATTTAACCCGGACAAGCAAACAGCTTTATGTAGTAACATCGCAGTATAAGTAGTGATGTGATGATCCATTATACATTTATACCTTACTAACTTATACGTGTATCAGTATCAGAAGTCATCTAGTACCCTTAATTTGCCTTATTTACTTTAATGTGTATGTGTGTTACTGGGTTTCAAATAAAATTATTTTCTTTCTTTCTTTCTTTCCTAACACAAGATCCATTATACATTTATACCTTACTAACTTATACGTGTATCAGTATCAGAAGTCATCTAGTACCCTTAATTTGCCTTATTTACTTTAATGTGTTTATGTGTTACTGGGTTTCAAATAAAATTATTTTCTTTCTTTCTTTCTTTCCTAACACAAGATCCATTATACATTTATACCTTAGTAACTAATACGTGTATCAGTATCAGAAGAGTACCCTTAATTTGCCTTATTTACTTTAATGTGTTTGTGTGTTACTGGGTTTCAAATAAAATTATTTTCTTTCTTTCTTTCTTTCCTAACACAAGATCCATTATACATTTATACCTTAGTAACTAATACGTGTATCAGTATCAGAAGTCATCTAGTACCCTTAATTTGCCTTATTTACTTTAATGTGTATGTGTGTTACTGGGTTTCAAATAAAATTATTTTCTTTCTTTCTTTCTTTCATAACACAAGCTCTTCGCTTAACTTGGGCTGGGTGACAGTACTGTAATTTTTATTTACTAGCGACCCGCCCCGGTTTTGCATGGGTATTTAATCAACATTTCAAAAATTATAAATTTCCATGAATTGGGTTACATTACTGAAGTTTTCATACGGATCCCTAACTTTTTTAAATATCCTATGTTTTTTCAAGGATAATGTATGATTCTAATTATGAAAGAAATTTTCAAAACGGTCCTATCTATTAGTCCCGATATATTAGTATAGAAAAATACCGCATAAAAATCCGTTGCAGTTTTAAAGATCTAAGCATATTAGGGACAGACAGCGGGAAGTGTATTGTTATATATAATATTATATTATATATTATATAATATATATATATATAATATATATTATATTATTATATATTAGGATATTCCGCCATAAAGCTTACCCAATATAGCTAGATATATCTATCTACCTTGATTTCATTTTAAACTGTATTATTGTATGTCTGCTAAAGATAAGCTGTTGAAACTGTACACCTTTTAATGATTAGTAATTAACGGGTATAAACGCGATTTTTTTTTCTCGACGTTTCAACAGGTTTGCAGTGCATTCTGTGCATTCTTTTCATTGAAAAAAAATGCGATAAATACCCGTTAATTACTAATCATTACGTGTTCAGATCGCGTAAGTTTAAAAACATTAATGTACACCTTTCACATAAAGATCTTTTCTGTACAACAGTTAACAATAAAAATATTTCGGATTCTGATTCTGATTCCGCACCGTAAAGTATAAGATGCACATCCCTAGTTCTACCGGGTCAGTGCACTAGTGCAGTAAATATTTATCATAACTTGCCATGATTAAGTTCACGGGTTTCGGAGAATTTAAATTTATTATGATCAAGACTGGCAACACTGGCATATTGTTGGCACGGAACAAGGGAAGGAAATATTATTGAGGTAGAAACAACATAGTTGCAGGTTTGAACTAGCTTCTTTATATTGAAATTAAATTATTATGTTGTTTTTCCCCCCGCACCCCACAGGAGAACATGGGTGTCGTAAGAGGCGACTAAGGGAAACACAGCGGAGGGCGGGCAGCAGCGCCTTCTGCAGAACAACTACACCGAACTGCGATCCCCAACCCGCATGCCCAGCGTGGGGATTATGGGCAATAACCCCCAAATAATGATGCCATCTATGGCGCTCATTAGGGGAGGCCTATGTCCAGCAGTGGACTATTATAGGCCGGTGATGATGATGATGATGACCCCACAGGAACGAATTTTGTATGATGTTCATGAGAATTCATAAATGATATTAGCTGAGTCGTAAGTCGAAATGTAAGTTACTTTAGTAGTAAGTAGTATAACTAAGTAAGTAGGCGCCATTAAAAAAAGTAGTTTTTTTTTGCTGGACAATCCACAATGCATTGTTTAGCCTCAAGCTAAGCAGAGCTGGTACTAGATGTCTGATATACGTAATACAATATTATTAAATAGATAGATATTTTTATTATACATAGAAAACGACCAGAACCCCTAAACAAATATCTGCAGATCGTACAAATATTTGTCCGGAGGCGGGAATCGAACCCGCAACCTCATGCGCCGCAGGCGGACCTTCACCCACCGCGCACATAGGTCGTCAAACGACTCCTTACTTCTTACTCGTATTTTATAATTATTTATTATTGTTTGAAATATGGCTTGTCTATGTGTTTATTTTCTAAGCCTGAAGAAATTCTGCTATTGAAATCTGTAATGCTAAAATCTACTGAATATACATATATAATAATATTGTATTACGTATATCAGTCATCTAGTAGTACCCATAACATAAGCTCTGCTTAGCTTGGGGCTAGATGACGCTGTGCGGATTGTCCAGTATTATTATTTATTTATTTATTATTGATTTTTCTCATCACATTATTTTTTGTCCACTTGTGGAAGAAGAGATAAAGGAACATACTACCACTACCTACCTCCTTAATCGTGTGTTTGTTCGACCGCCGATGATTGAAGAAGCCGCCATAATTACTCAATCGAAGCGGTCACTGAGGGTGGAGACATGTCGATGAAAATATCGATAAAAATAAAGGTGGTTCGTTTCGTGTAAGATAAAACTTAGTAATTTTAATATTTATTTTAAAATATTATATTATTATTATTATCGGAGCGTCTGGTCTAAGCGACGTGTGACCCGAGAGCTGGTCAATATCTGGCGCAGCGCATCAGCATTGCCATACAGCGAGGCAATGCAGCCAGCATCTTGGGTACACTTCCAACTGGTATTGATATGGATCAGTTGAGCTACCTGTAGTTTGTTCGCAACAGTCTGCAAATTTTTATTGTTTTTATGTGTAATTTTAACATAATAAGTGTAATTTTAATTTTTATGGACGGAGTCTGAAGACACAAACTTTTTATTTTTATTAATAAAATATTTTATTAGAATGAAAGAAAGGAGCCGATTTGCGGCAAATTCCTGTTCTATTTCTAAGTTTTACTCCTTGTAGAAGGCAACCAAGAAAAAATACTGTTTAAAAAATCGAGACGTGCTTAATGCAACACATACTCGTACATCCGGCAGAGAACCAAAGTTATCGACAAGGCTCAAAGAATTAGCAAACTGAAGTGGCAGTGGGCCGGGCATACTTCGCGAAGAACGGACAACCGCTGATGGGGTAAATGTGTTCTTGAGTAGAGACCGCGACTCGGTAAACGTAGTGTAGGATGCCCTCCAGGTGGGTTGACGATCTGCGAAAGACTGCTTGCAGATGCTGGATGCGACAAGAAATGATGAAGACTGGGTGCTATGGCACACATTAGGGAAGGCCTATGTCCAGTCCAGCCGTGGACTAACATGGGATAATGATGATGATTATGTGCTGTGAGATGCTATTTCAGTATTCGCGGGTATGACTTATATTTTAGATGCAGAAATTTTTGACCCGAACATAGAGTTTGAGTTCAAAGTTTTTAAATATAATATATAAACATAGTTCTGACGGTAAAGTCTTGTTTATACCTCCTTTATAATAGATCTCAAGGATATAGCTTGCGCTCCCATTTTCTGATGCGTGCATGACTTGCATCGAATAAGGGTCGGGACACACTGGACTGACGTGCTATTTATATTTTACACTTCTTGAATGTGAAATTTACTCGAGTAGGTAGAAAGGTAGATTTTAATGTATACAAACGGAGTCTGGTCGAAGTGTGACCCAAGAGCATTGCGTCCCTGTATGGCAATGCGGATTCGCTGCGCCAGATACTAAGGACACCTGCGACTAAGGGGGTTTGTTTGTTCCCGTGTGGTGCCAACATAGAATTTCACCACCTCATCTCTTCCCGTGTGTATCGTAAGAGGCGACTAAGGGAAACAAACCGAGAGTCGGCGAGCATCGCCCGCTGCATAACAACTCCACCGAACTGCTGCAACCCGGATGCCCAGTGGGGGATTATGGACAATAACCCCCTATATAATGGTGAATAATGCCATCCATAGCGCTCATTAGGGGAGGCCTATGTCAAGCAATGGACTATTATAGGCAGGTGATGTGATGATGTGGGTTTGTTTACAAATATTGCACCTACAAAGTATACTGAGTTTGGCTCCAGTGTATCACCGCCTTAACCAACGGATCACTTATGCATGGGCTAGCAGAATCAATGGCCTGTAATTAGAACCAGCGAGATTACGGCACAGACAACACTAGAGTGGGTGCAGTCACATCTCTAGCGTACTGGCACATCACTAGTAGTTAGTTCTGCACGTTTAAGCGTGTAACACTATCAAGACTAGTATGGAGCGCCTGTCTTTGCATGCGTAAATCATCATCATCATCATCATCACCAGCCTATAATAGTCCACTGCTGGACATAGGCCTCCCCTAATGACCGCCATAGATGGCATCATTATTTGGGGGTTATTGCCCATAATCCCCACGCTGGGCATGCGGGTTGGGGATCGCAGTTCGGTGTAGTTGTTCTGCAGAAGGCGCTGCTGCCCGCCCCCCGGTGTGTGTCCCTTAGTCGCCTCTTACGACACCCACGGGAAGAGTTGGGGTGGTGCAATTCTATGCCGACACCACACGGCTTGTATCTATATCTATACTAATATTATAAAGAGGAAAGATTTGATTGTTTGTTTGTTTGTATGTTTGTTTGTTTGTTTGTTTGTTTGTTTGTTTGTTTGTTTGTTTGTTTGTTTGTTTGAATTGAATAGGCTCCGAAACTACTGGACCGAGTTAAAAAATTCTTTCACCATTAGAATCCTTAATTTTCCGTGAAGAACATAGGCTATATAATATTTTCAAAAAAGTTAGGGATCCGCATGAAAAATTCAATAATTGAACCGTGGGCTGTATATTCAACCTCTTTTTCTATTATGGCGCGTCAGAATAGAAAAAGAGGTTGTATAGCGCACGGTGCTTGCTTTTTCTCTACGGCCAGTGTCAGTTTTGGAATGTTGAGTCAATGTCAAAAACCAATGCTGTTAAAAAAAGTAAAGATCCGTATGAAAACTGTGAAACCCATCGTTTTAGTGTGTATAATTTCTGAAATTTTTGTTTAATACCCGTGCGAAGCCGGGGCGGGCCGCTAGTTATATATATAATACAATATTATATTATTTTACGCAGTTATGTAGTTAAATTTCAAAATACATAGAAAACGACCAGAACAACCTGAACAAATATATGCAGACCGTACATAATATTTGTCCCGATGCGGGAATTGAACCCGCAACCTCATGCGTCGCAGGTGGTCCACAGATCCACAGAGGTCGTCAAGTCGTCATTTAAAGTAAGGGTTACAATTTATAGTAAGTTATGAAAGTTTTATTCTTGAGGTCGGAGATCCTCGTAGATCGTTTGGAACAGTCTACAGGAGCTCAATTGATTCAATTCGAAATACTTGTCCCAATTTGCTTTTTTTACCCAGTGGAAGGAAAATCTAATTTCAAGATGGTAAAAACTTTTGCTATCAAAAACCGAAAACGATAAATCAAAAGAAATTTAAACTTTCTCAGAATAAATAAGATTTTCTATTGGCTGATTACTTTTCAAAGTCTATTAACTACTGAACTCGGGGTTTGTGAGGTAAATGAAAACTTAGAAGTGATTTTCTATATCTACGTCTATATCTATACTAATATTATAAAGAGGAAAGATTTGATTGTTTGTTTGTTTGTTTGAATTGAATAGGCTCCGAAACTACTGGAACGATTTAAAAAATTCTTTCACCATTAGAATCCTAAATTTTCCGTGATGAACATAGGCTATATTATATTTTCAAAAAAGTTAGGGCCAAGGCATGGAAAATTCAATAATTCAACCGTGCACTGAACCATTATAGAAAAAGAAGTTGAATATAGTAATAGCCCCATCGTGTTAGTGTGTATAATTTCTGAAATTTTGTTTAATACCCGTGCGAAGTCGGGGCGGACCGCTAGTAAATTATATAGTTACCTAGAATGGGGACGGTTCTCTAGGATAGAATAGATAATAATAGAATAGAATAGATAATACTTTATTATACCACACAAATAAAGAAACATTACAAACAGACATGCTTAAAGTAAAGGAAGTACAAAGGGCGGCCTTATCGCTATGAGTGATCTCTTCCAGGCAACCTTGGGATGAACTGATCTAATATTAACACTAATTGTTATTATAGCTTCGCGGTCGGTAATCCACCGTTTTGATATATTTTTTACAAAAAAAATAGTAGGTAGGTACCTACTAAACTACCTCATTAGTAAATGGTGCCTGTAATTATAATATCCATCCTGGAGAATCCACACAGCATCATTTAGCCCCAAGCTGAGCAGAGCTTGTGTTATAGGTACTGGTATAAATAATCAGTCCCGAGGCGGGAATCAAATCAAACCCCAACCTCCTGCGTCCTGGCCTTGGCCCACCGCGCCACAGAGGTCGTCAATATACATACCTATACGACAGAAGTTCAAAACCTTCGGCTCGCTAGTTACACTCGCACTTGACGAATCTTGTTAACAGTAGTTATTTATTAATAATATTGTTGCATTGTTGCAAGTGAATCATGTACTTAACGAGATATATAAATAAATGAAGTGGAATAATAGCGAGAATAGTTTATAACAGGTCCGCACTCTTTCCCCAAAGCCAAATTATCTAGTCCATCTAAGCATCCATCACAATAGCCCTTATAAGAATACATAAATATACTAAATAACATGAAATAATCGCGCTACAGAGAGAAATCCATAGAAATCAATTCAATCTATTTATGATTACTATAATATGGGCTCTCTAGGAACACTCAAATCTAGTTAAATACTTATATTTCAAAATCAAATAACATTAAATGATAGAAAATAATAAAAACAATCCTACATTATAAACGCAAAAGTTTGTAAGTATGACTTTTTCACCCAAAAACGAATAAACGGATTTTGATGAAACTTGGCACACAGATAGTTTATGCCTTGGAATAACATAATGATTATGTGGAATAACACGGGTACTTTTGTCCCGAAAATTCAATTTTAATAGTTAAGGCGAGGTATTCCTGCAGCTGTAGGCATTTTGTCCTGTCTAAAGTTGCGCGCGAAATACTTAGCGCAGATGCAGCGCCAACGACATAGTATAGAAATAAGCAGTAGCATAATATTATTTCACTTTAGAAACGCTGTTGCTATGATCAAACATTGTTTATAGTTTTCAGTTAGAGTTTCGTAAATGAATGAAGTTGTTACAACTTCATCTCTATTTATGTTTCTTAATATAGATAATGAATTAATAATAAAGTAATTGATCCCAAGATAACCAACCAAACCAAGAACGCTGAAAAACGTCTGGACCAGACCAACAAAAGGCATAGTTAATTTCCGAACTTCGTTTTTTAAGTACCTACAAAATTTGAAATAAATACCTACTCAAATAAAGAAGACAAAGAAGCAAATAGAGAACATTCGCTTCTATGATTTAAAATTTTGTTTGAAATAAATACAAAGAATAAAGGGTATCAAATAAAACAATTATAATAAAATATTATTATTTTCTCAAAATTCTCCAATATTCAATTCTAGCGTGCTTGTACCCGGCGAGAAAGCCCGAACACTGCATCGATATGCTGCACACTTCGGGCTGCGTTTATTCAATAACTATTCTTACTCTTTATCTGTTTATATCAATTAGGTAGGTACCTTAGTAGTTTAAGACACAAAAATTTTGTTTTATCACTCACGTAATAAAAAACGTAAAGTATGTAACCAGAGGAATGTAACATTCGAGTCAAATCCTCAAGGGCTTAACGAATGTTAATATTTAATAACTAGAATAAGTTTTTCAAGAATAAATAAAAAAAAAAAAATATTTTCATAATTCGCCGCCCCCACCGAATACATAATATGGTAACCGACTATTACTATAGAAGTGTTTTTATTTGAAATAATTGTTTCTGAGGTGCGATTACACCTTGTGAATTTTTTTCAGGCAAATCGTACGAGTAGTTCTTGAGATAGGCTTTTTGTAATGGGTTTTACTTTTTTATTAAACGAAAAATAAAAACAACTCTTTGATCCGAACAACATCGCAACAGGTTAATACTCACTCCTCGATATCTCGCTTTTTATTGTAAGATGTGATTGCGGTTTTATTCGGGAAAAAAAGATAAAACTTATTTTACGTAAAGTAGAAAACGCTCTTATTCATGTTTTAATTGCAGTTTTTTACTATATAATAATTTAAAAAATCTGAAAACAAGCAGCGGAGCCATAATAGAAAAAGAATATAGGTATAGCGCACGGTTTAATTATTGAATTTTTCATCTGGGTCCCTAACTATGGTCATCACGGAAAATTTAGCATATTAATGATAAAAAAAAAATTCAAATCGGTCCAGTAGTTTCGGAACAATTCAAACAAACAAACAATCAAATCTTTCCTCTTTATAATATTAGTATAGATAAAAGAAACCTATTAACATGTAATAAAATTATAGATTAAAAACTAGAGGTTAGCAGCTCGGGGGGAGTGCCTTGCCTTAGGCGGCCTTATCGCATTGGAGTTTTTACTTTTCATAACCTAAAACGTCTTTGATTTGATGGTAATCGATATCCATGTGTAAAATCTGCGATAGTAAACTTTCAGCCATCTTGGATTTGAAAATGGACATCTTTTTCGTAATCTACGTGTTTGATTTAGTCGAACACGATACCCATATAAGTGGGTGTTAGGTCACACAGCACAGCTCGCTTCGCTCGCCGTGCTGTTCCTCTTTGTCGCATTGCAGCTCGCTTCGCTCGCCGCAGTGCTTCACCCGCTTGCTGGGAGAGGGGGGTCGTGGGGGTCACAGCACGTCTCGCTTCGCTCGCCGTGCTATTCTCCTTAGTCGCATTGCAGCTGGCTTCGCTCGCCGCTATGCTCCACCCGAAAAAAAAGGTCAAAATTTGGCCAATTTTCGGTTTTTTATAAAAAAAGAGGGTCTGGGGGGTCATAGGGTCAAACTTTTTTTGGAGTTCAAAATGTTTTCTTCTCCTCTACATAACTGTGAAAAAATTTTTCTTCTAGGTCGATCCGTTTGGGAGATACAAAAAGGGGGGGTGAAAATGTGGGTGGAGGGGGGGTGATTTTTTTTTATTTTTCAACACTAGAAGAAACCTTCTATACGACTCCGCAATCCAAATTTTTCTATAACGACTATTTCCGGTAGCAACTTCAAAAGGGGGGGTCTGGGGGCAAAGGAAGGGGGGAATTTTTGCCTGCCTTTGAACTATTTGACCCCCTCTATACAACCCTACAAAAAATAACATTCAGTATGGCTCTGTTTGGGAGCCCCCCTAAAGGGGGGGGGGGGGGGGGGGGAGAAGGGGCAAATTTGGAAAAGTCGGAATTTTCCTTAGGTCCCCCCGATGCCCTCTATACGATTCCGTAAAAAAAACCATACCTATGATGGTGGAGGGGGCTCCACCATCAAGGAGAACAATTATGTCAATGCTTTATAGATATATAAAATGTTAATGTAGTTAACTAAATATTATTGGCTTCAATAAATCATTCCAGTAAGTAGATAATATATTTTTAAACTAGAACAATAACCTTTATTAATTTTCTGCCTTACATACCGATGATTTTATACTATGGCACTACGACCGTCACATATCATGTCAAAGGTTGAAGTAAAATTGAATCTAACGCCATTGTGTCAGAGACTAAAATTGCATAACAAATGAAACATTTACGTACTTCATAAATTAGCGGAAAAATTGACATAGGTCCGTCGTCTGTAAGCGCCAGAGCGCGACTGATCGTGTCTGCCAAGCCACCACGCTTGTGAATTTTGTAGTTATTTCAAAATAGTGATTTTGAAAATCATTTTATCAGGGCAAACTCTGCGAATTTGTCTAGAAATAGTTACTGTCTTTAATTGAGTACAAAAAAAAACTTAAAATATCACATAGTTTAGTCATAATATTGAAAAAACATTTCAAAAAGGGGTAACTTCGAGATTTTTTTTTCCCGAGCGAAGTTTATAAAATCTTGTATCTGAATGCGAATTTGACTAGACTAAATCCTTAACTATTACATATCTTTTTTACAGAATTTTTAATCAGTATTCCTACATCTCAGATGGTTTTGAAAACCACAAAAGTGCGGCCTCTGTTGGCCTACCTGGCCTTAATCGACTTTAAATATATTATAAATAGTTTTGATCTGACATTATTGAACAGTAATGTAACATACTTTACAGCTTTATCGAACTTCAAATAATCTTTCAGAGATTTAAGTTAGTTTTCATGAATAAAATACAAAATCATGTAAGCTGTTTAATTGGCAGTCTTATTCATCCAAAGGTTGGCTGGATGATAAAAGACTTAGACAGACGAGACGACTTAGCGATTGTAACAAGAGCGTACAAGCATAGTCTCATAAAATAAAATATTATTGAACAAAAGCTTCTGCTTATTGTCCCATATTTTAGGGTAAAGTCTAAACTTGAGCTTAGCAACACCGGGCTGACCAAATCCAGGCTTAGCTTAATATGATATGTTAGTGTTGCCACGTTTTGCCACATAACATTCCATTATCTGCAAATATTGGTGACGGGATTTCTGGGTATCTTCTGTGTATGATAAAAAATATCTATGTTTTGTATTGAGTAATTAATAATTGAGTAATTATAATTACTCAATACAAAACATAGAGGAGGCATTAGGGGAGGCCTATGTCCAGCAGTGGACTATTATAGGCTGGTGATGTTGATGTTGTATGTTGATTTCTTCGACGACCACTGTGGCGCGGTGGGCGAAGGTCCGCCTGCGACGCAGGTTTAATAATATTGTATTATGTATATCAGTCATCTAGCTCCCATAACACAAGCTCTGCTTAGCTTGGGGCTAGATGATGCTGTGTGGATTGTCCAATTATTTTTATAATGTAAGCCAACTTCTGCAGTTATCTGTTTACATCTGACATAAGTAAGTATATAACTCTTAATTGTACTAAAAATATACAACACTAGCGCTCCGCCCCGGCTTCGCACGGGCATTTAACAAAAATTTAATTAAACCCTAACTTTTTCCCTTATTTGAAAATATTCTATAGCCTGTGTTCATCAGGGAAAATTTAGGATTCTAATGGTGATAATTCAATGAAAATTATATTCAAACAGACAATCAAATATTTCATCTTTATAATATTAGTAAAGACACAAAGAAAATGTTGGGAATCGAGAAAAAACAAGGGTCTTTATAATCTACTAGCGACCCGCTCCGACTTCACACGTCGGTTTTCTGACTTGATTGCTTGGTATTTGGTTTGCATAGTGTTATTTAACCGTGAAGGCCAATTGTTAGCTTTTTTGTATGTAGATTGTTACAACTTATTTTGTATCTTTCGAAAAATATGTTCAGAATCATAGCCACCCTTAATCTTTCGATAGTAGTCTTTTTGCACGCTGTAAAGAAATTTTCAGATTCAGATTCAATAACTTTATTTCTTTAGGCTTACAAAATAAGCACTTAGACAATTCAAATTTCATACAGTTAATTATTATTACAAAGAAATAAGTTGTTATTGATTTCTCTTCACTTCAATTTTTTGTCCACTAGTGGAAGAAGTGAAAAAGAAACCACTAGTACATTCATATGTAACTTATGTGTCTAATACAATGTTTGTTTTTGCCTATCTAAATCTAAGTTTAAAATGATTTAGATAAAGCTGTCGGCTTCCTGAGCGATTTTATCCAGGCAGGAATGGACCTGATTTCTGAGAATTTATGGCAGCATAATACTTATAAATAAATAATAAATGCTGGACAATTCACACAGCATTATCTAGCCCTAACTTATGCAGAGCTTGTGTTATGGGTACTAGATAACTGATATACATAATAATATTAGAGTACATAGATTGAAATGTTTTATTATACGAACGACCAGAACACCCTGAACAAATATTTGCAGATAGTACAAAAAATTGTCCCAAGGCGAGAAAGGAACATACGTCGCATAATTTATTATCGAAACCATAATTATCCGTTAGCAATAGCTAGTTTTTTTATTGTCTTACAAAGTTCCTAAAAAAGCTAAATTTAATTTAAAGCTTAACTTTAAAATTTATGAAATTAAAAAAAATAAACATTGTTAATGTTTCGGATCTTTTTCAAAATACTTCAAAAAGTATGGAACTGTAATTTCAAAAACTTAATATACAAAGCATAAATTATTTCTTCTTTAAATCTGTAGGCGCACAAAATTTATAATTATCTCAAATTTAAAGCTGAGAAATAATGATTGAAAAAAGAACAGAAATAGCTAACAAACAAGGGTTTCAAAACCAACGCTGAAAACTGCATGCCAGTAAGTTTTTGATGTCAATTATTTTTCTATAGGTTCAATATAGACGCTGTAGGTGTAGTTATGTACATAACTTTGAAAAAAGCCAATTAAGGAAAACATTACGGCAATACAAAACGCTTATTTTAATTCCCAAAGGAATTATTATTAGAGATTTTTCATTAAGGAATCCGTACTACATGAACTCAATCAAAGTCAATGCATTTTCAACCTTCGCTTCAATCACATAAAACTGGAAAGATAAAAGCACATAAAAGAGAAGCACCGAGGTAACATTTTAACGAACTTTCCAGAATTGATCTCCTTGTATCATAGATCTTAAAATGTTTAGTATAGTTTTGGATTCGATTATTTTCATCTCCCATGATTTATCGGATTAGAAGTAGTTATACCTTCTACTTATCGCTTCTAAGCGATAAGGCTGCCCATTGTGCTTGTTTTATGTAATGTCTTTGAATATTTTTAAACTTACGCGATCTGAAGACGTAATGTAGTACTATTGTAACGGGTATTTATCGCGTTATTATTATTTTTTTTCCTCGACGTTTCAACAGGTTTGCACTCTCACGACGACAGAGTGAAATCTGTTGAAACGACAAGAAAAAAAATAAAAATAATAGTTGTTTGACAAAATGTCGGCTTGCAAACTGTGTTTTATTTTATTTTATGGGCATCCATATTATGTACTTTCGCATTTTAATATATATGTGATACAAAAATAGGTTCTGGCATAATATTGCAAAATACTTAATCATAACTTTTACTGAATACAGATCATCACTCAGTTCCCAAACGCAAGCTTTGCTTACTTTTGTTTCAGGATAGTGATGTATGATTTTGGCATTATTTGTTTTTATTTAAATAATGTATGTACTGTAATTTTCAACGCATATTAAATCCGTGGTTATCAAAAATATTTTTGATCCCTTCTATCCATTCTTAACTCTCTGTCCACAATTTACCACAAACGTGGTATCGACGTTTTAAATATTGCATCGAAAACGTTTGAATTCAGAAAATTGTTTTTTAACAAATTCCCTTTTCAAATGTTTGTTTTGGAATGTCAATATAATGCATTATACACAGATGGATAATTGCTTGTTGAATTCGTTAATGGAATTGGGAGTCTTATCGCTTAAAGTGATTTATTCCAGACAACCAAAGTGTGAGAATATCATAGGATATACACAAATATCGAATAGAAACAAAAACAAATTTTCACAACAGCATTGGAGTTGTTTTGGAGTCAGTAAAAAAAACCTAGCAGTGGCTTTAGCATAGGTATAGAGGTACCACTTCTTTTAGTTCAGGATGTTCTGTTTTCTATGTAGGTACCATAATAAAAAATATCTATCTATGTACTCGTATATTATTATGTATTTCAGTTATCTAGTAGTAGTAGGGTCTAGTAGGTACCCATAACACAAGCTCTGCTTAGCTTGGGGCTAGATAATGCTGTGTGAATTGTCCAGATCTTATAAATATTGTTTTACTTTGAGGATTAAAAATAGTTATTCTTACGAGAAAACGAGTTGCTTAAAATAAGCATGTGGTTTTTACGTGTCGCATAGATTTTTTTGTAAAAGTACATTAATATATAAATCCTACGATCATTTATTCCTGTCACCTAGTAAATAATCGCCCTGTATTTATAACCCTATAACCTTCACAGCGTTTATTATGATGTTTTTATAAGAATTCATAAATAAATTGACTTTTGTTTTAACAAAATATGATGTAGTATTTCACAGCTTTATTTTCGCACTGCTGGGATTTCAAATGAGTATTGCAATACGGCGGCTCATTTAAAATTCATTTATCATAAATCGCACTGATTACCAAATAAACTATCGAAAGTTGCAACTTGAAAGTTTCAACGCACACTGACAAGTTTTTAGTGGACAACAGTTTTTTTTTTTATATTAGTAATAAGATGGTGGACTCCACCTTATTTCTTTTAATAATTTACTTATTATATAAAATAATTCCAGCCATAGTATAACCATACTTTGTAATAGAAATAGAAACACAAAATCTTTATTTGTGTCACAAATATAAAATTTTACGCTTTTAAATTATGGAAACAAAAGTAACACAAAAAGGTCACTTAGCGGCTTAGTGCTGGTTTTCAGTGGAGCCGGGTACTAGGTACAGCGCTACTACAGTAGTACAGAAATAAATATGTTTTATTAAAATTTTCACTTATTTTTTAACCTTTTAACACAATCGCTAGTATTTAGTTGTTAAAATAATGCAACAATTACAACTATATTAAGTAAATTTTCCTAAGAAACCCAGCCCTTGTTAAAAACTGTTACGTTATGTACAGAAAATTTTGTGAAAATTTTCTTACCTTTTGACACAATTGTTAGTTTTTTGTTGCTCACGTGCGCCGAAACTAACGTCAGATGATTTACACGCGTCTCCAAAGCGTCCGCTATTTAATGTCTGTATTAAAAAATATTATTTTAAGGCCTCAAGGGATAAAAATGTAATAGTAAAAATAAGTGGTAACGTAACTTTCCGAAAAATTACACAAACGTACAAAAAATGTTGGGTTTATTTGTTTGTATGTCTACCTACATGTTTTAGTGTAAAATCAATTGTTAAAACTCTACAATATCTTTGTTTGCGGAACTTAATCTAGAATATTATAAATGATTAAAAAAAATGCTGGACAATCCACACAGCATCCTCTAGCCCCAAGTTAAGAAGAGCTTGTCATGGGTTCTAGACTAGATAAATAGATGACTGTTATACTAAACTAAATATTACGTAGATAGATATTTTTTTACATAGAATATAACTTTTGTTAATTATAGGGGTTCCTGGAAGAAATGGCTTTAAAATTGTAAGTTTTCTTTTTATTTAGATGAAAAAATTAAAATGAAAAATGTTTTTTTTTTCTCTGTGCATCATACATGACATCGGTTGGGGTTCTCTTTTAAGCATAAATATGATTGTCTTAGAGAACCCCGCTCTTCCTTAAAGTTAGTATTATTATTATAGATAAAAGATTATATATTTTTTTGTAAATATTTTATATTATATACAGTGATGTGTTAATTCATTGATTTTCGTTCATCTAATTTCAACTCAACCTATAAGTTCACCATCATCAGATGATGATAATAAAGATTCAAATTTGTTTATTGTCTTACCTATATCAAACAAAAAAGCTTACAATAAAAAAATAATAAAATAATAAAACTGTTTTCTAAATAAACATATAAGTCGTAGCTTAAATATTTAATATAGAAAACAGTCCCCGAACTGTCCCAGTATAAAAAATACTCTGTAAAAAATACTTTGTAAAAAATACTATGTAGACTGAACTTGAAAAAAAAACTGTTTTCTGATCTTTGTCTAACTCCCTGTGCAATCTTTAAATGAATAACAATATTATTCATGCGCAAGAAAAACCACAGTAAAACACTAGCAAAGACTAAATGACAGTAGGGAAGCAATAAAACACCCTGTACTAGATTAATGACACCATTCACTATATTATAATAAATCACACTTTTGTAACTCGCTAATTACACCATTTAGGCAATTTACGTATCAATATGAATAACAATTTACCGAGCAAAACCACGGCAAATCACTTGCTAAAACTAAATGACAGAAGCGAAGCAATAAAACACCCTATACTAGATTAATGACACCATTCACTATATTATAATAAATCACACTTTTGTAACTTGCTAATTACACCATTTAGGCAATTTACGTATCAATATGAATAACAATTTACCGAGCAAAACCACGGCAAATCACTTGCTAAAACTAAATGAGAGAAGCGAAGCAATAAAACACCCTGTACTAGATTAATGACACCATTCACTATATTATAATAAATCACACTTTTGTAACTCGCTATAATTACACCACTTAGGCAATTTACGTATCAATATTAATTACAATTTACCGAGCAAAACCACGGCAAATCACTTGCTAAAACTAAATGACAGAAGCGAAGCAATAAAACACCCTGTACTAGATTAATGACACCATTCACTATATTATAATAAATCACACTTTTGTAACTCGCTTATTACACCACTTAGGCAATTTACGTATCAATATGAATTACAATTTACCGAGCAAAACCACGGCAAATCACTTGCTAAAACCAAATGACGGTAGCAAAGCAATAAAACACCCTGTAGTAGATTATAGACGCCATCCATTATATTATAATAAATCACACTTTTGTAACTCGCTAATTACACCATTTAGGCAATTTTTAACGAGTTCAATATTTAAATTGTTTTTTCAGAACGTATCTTTATTATTTATGGCTTTTTTCTACCAAGGCGGCTATTTTTTTGTTATTTACTACTTTGTTAACTGTTTTACTCAATCGAGTCGGGATTTTTTGCAATAAGTCATTGGTAGTGGTATAAATGTTTCATAAAAGTTCGTCAACTTCATTAGATAACCCAGTGTTTGTGTGTGTGTAAAAATGTGTGATATTAGAAAAAAAAATAATACACTTGCGAAGCCGGGGCGTACCGCACTACCCGCATCCACTGTTGGACATAGGCCTCCCCTAATGAGCGCCATAGCGCCCTGTCTTCGGCTTGTCGCATCCAGCATCTGCCAGCAGTCTTTCGCAGATCGTCATCCCACCTGGCCGGAGGGCGTCCAACACTACGTTTACAGGTAAACGTATTATTCCATAATCCTTTAACAAAACTAGCAGTCCGCCCGTTTTGAATATATTCTAAAACCTATGTTCATCACGGATAATGTAGGGCTCTAAACGTGATTTTTTTTTCAAATAAGTCCAGCAGTTATTGATCCTTTTAAATCCAAACAAATAAATCTTTTCCTCATTATTATAATTAACATAAAAATCAATCCTCATTATAGATTAAAGGCTGTTGATTTTGTTGATACAATGAAATTGTTATAAACCAGAACTTGATTAGCTCAAATAAGTTGGCCTTTTTATTTCCTATTGTTCCTACTAACAGTTAATTATGTAAATAGGAACAAGAGTATCTGAATATGAATAGTGAGATTTATTCTTTATATTATTAAAAAGTCAATGGGGCAAAAAATCCCATCCACCCCATTGACTTGAATGATGGGGCAGATGGGAATTTCCCAACCATTTTCCATTTTCCATTTTCCCAACTGCCCCATTGATGGGGAGGATAATGGGGCGGATGGGAATATATCTATTTTAGCATAGACTGATCAAACATATTCATGATAAAAAAGATATCTCACAAACTTTTAATTATTTTTCGTTCTGAAGAATTAACAAGTCAGCCGACAGTAAAAGTAAATCGCTTTACAACCATACACTTTAGTAATTAACGTGAATTTAATTAAAATTACGTGGTTATAGTAATTGACTTGGCCTACGTTAATTAGTTCACCTGTAAATGTTAACGGACCCTGCCCGAGATCCTTTTATGATCATTTTAAAACTCATTCCTGGAAAACGTCTGCAGTTGAGATAAAACTGCGCCAGAATATATTGTGTTGGTATAGGGCAGGGTAGGCGAACCAATGGCACGCGTGCTAAAGATGGCACGCAACATAATATTTTGGGCACATCGCTGGTTGAGTCGCGGGAATGTACTTGATTGATTTCCAATCTAGTTCAGGATTCAAAAATTTATTGAAACAATGAAAGAGTTGGTATTAATTGAAACTGAAAGAATGACAAGTAATTTAAGTAAAAATGCTAATAACAAAATTCTGGAAACATGGAATGCGTTACCAAACACATTTAACTGTTTGGAGAAGCTGGCTCATGCTATTTTAACAATGTTTTCATCTACCTATGCCTGCGAGTCATTATTTTTAGAGATGAATAATATTAAAAACTCGGTTAGAAACCGTTTGACAGCTGTCAAACGCTAAACTGGATTAATCTAGATTAATCCAGTTCAGCGTGCATTTTACTACAAGTAACTTGTAACTTGCATAAAACGCTAACATAAATTATTTGTCATCTAACCTGCAGCGACAGAAGTCACACTAATTTTACAGTAATTTAATTTATGCGTGTAATAGAAACATTACAAAATGTACCTCTTTTGTTTATTTTATTTCACAAAGTATTTTGATGGTATTATTATTATTACTGTCCAAATAATCTGAAAGTCAAAAATTTTTGAAGGCACGTTAATGACCCCATTGAACATTTTTTAGAAAAAAATGGCACGTTGATGCATAAAGGTTCGCCTACCCTGGTATAGGGATTGTTCTGAGCTTCAGCATGCATATGGATCACTTGATCACATGGATCAAGTGATCCATATGCTTTTACAGCACACAATCACAAACAAAATAATGGTAAATAATTGATCCATATGATCTGGTCACATTACCTACCTATGTACTTATTAGATAATAATCAATAATCATTTATCGTCTGGTCGAAGCGACGTGTGACCCGAGAGCTGGTCAGTATCTGGCGCAGCGCATCAGCATTGCCATACAAAGAGGCAATGCAGACAGCATCTTGGGGACGCTTACGACTGGATCAAGAAGAATATTAAAAAAAATAGGGATCCGTATGAATGCTTATTTTATTATTGAACGCTTAATTTGACAAACAATACCTTGGAAGTAATTCCAAGTCATTTAAATTAGAAATAACGACAATAGAGGAAGTCTCTAGCACTATAAAGTCAAATATTATTAATCACAAGAAAAAACAAGGAAAACAAAATTGTAAAATAAATGCAAAGTTTACCAACTTGGTGCACCAAAATATTCAAGGTTTGAAAAGTAAATTATTAGAATTAGAATTATACATGAACTCATTTGATATTGACATCATCTGCTTAACAGAACATTGGCTAAAAAGCCATGAGATCATGTTTAACTTTAGTAACCATCAGGTTGGTAGTTCTTTTTGCAGATCACATGCTATTCGTGGAGGCACTTTAATATTACTAAATAAACTTATAAAATTTAAAGAACGTAAAGACATAGTATGTTTATCAGCTGAAAGCCACATTGAAGTAGCATGTGTTGAGTTGGAGCAAACTATTGTAGTAAGCGTATACACCCCACCATCAGCCTCTTTTGAAATATTTGAAAAAATTATGGATGACATCTTATTTAAAATATCAAAATCAAACAAAAATCTCATAGTATGTGGAGACTTTAATATTAATCTTTTAGAAGTGTACTCCTTAAGTAGTAGATTAATTAACTTATTTAACTCTTATAATCTAAGGCCACTATTTTTGGAACCTACTAGAATAACTGAAACCTCAGCAACATGTATAGATAATATGTTTGTTTGCTTAAATGATAAAATTGTAAGTAAAAATATAATAAGTAACTTAAAATCAGACCACTTAGGTCAAATAATCAAATTACAAATTCAAGTCAAAAATAATAATGTAAAAAAAAAATAACATACATACCTGTGACCACAAGTCGATTTGAGCGGTTGAAATTGGATTGGGATTCTAAACCACCACCTTATCACTCATATAACAACCCCAATGAGTCATATTGCAGTTTTTTTAACAAATTCACCATTGCATTCAATTCAATATTCACACCCAAGTCGCTTGTGGTCTCAGAAAAACTTAACATTAGTGAGTGGGCAACAGTAGGTATACATAAAAGTAGGCAAACTTTGTATGAACTGTATAATGAAAAACAATACAATTTTAGTCTTGAGTTCAAAGAAAAAGTAAAAAATTACTCAAAAATGTTCAGAAAAGTCTGTCAAATGGCAAAATCTAATTATATAAGCTCGAAAATCAGAAATAGTGAAAATGTAATAAAATCGACATGGAAAATAATAAATAGTGAGACTGGAAAGGTCAGTACTTACGATAATGATTACAACTTAAAGATTAATGATTGCTTAGTCAAAAATGATGTTGACGTAGCCCAAGCATTTGAAAACTTTTTTACTGACATTCCAATTTCTACTACAAAGTGCTTAAACTCATCTCAAGTTATCGCTGAGTCATTGCTTATAGAAAATGTACCCAAATGCAAAAATAAATTTAATTTCAATCCTGTCAATGAAACTGATATTAAAAAAGCTTTTAATCTATTAAATGTAAAAAAAACTGCAGATCTCTGGGGCATTTCCGTTAGACTTATTAAACCATTGATTGATACACTTGCACCAGATCTAGCTTATATATTCAATGAATCCATTGACTGTGGCATATTTCCTGATCTAATGAAGCATAGTAAAATAATTCCTGTGTTTAAATCGGGTAGTAGGTCTGACCCCACCAACTTTAGACCAATATCAGTATTGCCAACATTCAGCAAAGTTTTTGAAAAACTTATCTTACATCAATTGCTTAGGCATTTTGATGGCAATGGCCTGCTTCATTGTAAACAATTCGGGTTTACTCGCGGCAGGTCAACTACTGATGCTGGTGTAGAGTTGGTATCGCATATTTTTGATGCTTGGGAGAAGTCGCAAGATGCTTTAGGCGTTTTTTGCGACTTGTCAAAAGCATTTGATTGTGTACACCATGAAACATTAATCAGGAAACTGCATCATTATGGAATAAAAGACAACTCTTTGGATCTTCTTACTTCATACTTGTGTGACAGGATACAAAGAGTTGACATTAATGGGGAACGGTCTTCGGGGTCTGTAGTAACAATGGGTGTACCGCAGGGGTCTATCCTCGGTCCTTTCCTATTTTTAGTTTATATTAACGACCTCCCTCATCTCGTTAAGAATAATCACGAGATTGTATTGTTTGCTGATGATACTTCATTAATTTTTAAAATGAAACGACAAAAAAGTAATTTTGACGATGTGAATAATGCAATCTCAAAAGTAGTCAATTGGTTTAGTGTCAATAATCTCCTGCTTAACGAAACCAAAACGAAATGTATTAGATTTACTCTACCCAATGTAAAACAAGTTAAGGCCGATGTAAAGGTAAAAGAGG
Source organism: Eupithecia pulchellata (assembly GCA_963931895.1). Classification (NCBI taxonomy): domain Eukaryota; kingdom Metazoa; phylum Arthropoda; class Insecta; order Lepidoptera; family Geometridae; genus Eupithecia; species Eupithecia pulchellata. The sequence goes on along the minus strand of OZ007546.1, from coordinate 5,104,091 downwards.
AATCGTTAGAAATAGTAGAAAGCACTGTATTCTTAGGAATAACCTTAGATAGTAAACTTCAATGGGGCTCACACATAGATAAGCTATCGAAGAGACTTAGTTCTGCAGCGTATGCAGTCAAAAAAATCCGTCATCTTACAGACGTTGATACTTCTAGACTAGTCTATTTCAGCTACTTCCATAGTATTATGTCTTATGGTATACTGCTGTGGGGGAACGCTGCAGATATTAACACCATATTTGTGCTGCAGAAGAGGGCTGTTCGTGCAATCTATAATATGGGTCCCAGAGAATCCTTGCGTGAAAAATTCAAAGAAATAAACATAATGACTGTAACATGTCAATATATTTATGAAAATTTGATGTACACTCATAAAAATATCAATAAGTTCATTAAAAATAGCGATATTCATAATTTAAATACTAGAAATAAAAACAAACTGGCTGTGCCCACTACTAGACTACATAAGATTAATGTATCTTTTAAAGGGCAATGTATACGCTTCTACAACAAAACTCCAAGTGAGTTGCAAAAATTATCTATAAATAAATTCAAACGGATTGTCAAAAATATTCTTTGCAAAAAGGCTTACTATAAAATATCAGATTATCTAGACGACAAAAAAGTTTGGGACGAGTTATGCTCCAACTCTAAAACTAACAATCTAACAAGGTAAAGGTTTCTTGTTCGCTTCTTTACTTTACCTTAAAAAGATTGAAGTGAACAATTAATCAAAGTGATCACTTTATTTCCCATTTTATTTCTTATTTAACTTGTATTTTGTGACGTGTCCAAGAGTCCTGTAAGGTCTAAAGGAAATAAAGCACTTTGATTTTGATTTTGATTTTGCTTCAATAAAAAAATCGATAATGTAACCAAACCCATTCGAAGCCAGGTAGACCGCTAGTAATATAAAAAAATGCGGTTATTAGGGTAAAAAAGCCAGAAAATTTCAAAGTAAATTATTCTAATATTCTATTGTTGGTTTGTATGGTTGCCACCTAGAAAATAAGTTGGTTTTTTTTTTGTTCTATTTTTCTGTTTTATTGGCATAGCCTTTTTGACAAGATTGAACGATCGGCCGTACTCTTAAATATTTGGCGTATTGTTCAGTACATGAATGGCCCGCCAAAGTCACCCAAACAACCACTAATCCATTCCCTCACAAATTTGCATTCACGTACCATAACTACCCTAGGGGCGGTTATAATTCCAAATATTTGCGAACACAATTCTGCATTCCCCAAACTAAATTAGCATTTGGCTGCATTTAGGTAACATGGACGTTATTTGGTAATAAAGTTTACTTTGTTTTGCCTAAATATTGTTAGTTCAACGACCTATAAATGATAAGCAAGAGTATCTTTGCTATGGCACCCTTAATTATAATAAACTGCCACAATCTATAAGACTACAGCCGAATATGGAGTTTCAGAGGAAGTTAGAATCAATTTTTTCGAGTAAAGGATATTACGATATTAGTGAAGTTTTAGCTGACAAATATTTTTCTGCATGTTTAAGTTGTTTTTATGTAACATTAGTTTGAATCTCAGTTTTATTTTTTCTTTATTGTAAACTCTTTATAATATTTATTTAATACCTACTATTGTACACAGACATTGCACACCGTAAAGGTACTTAGGTACATTGATTCACATAGGCATAACAACACTTGTACCTAGAGTATCTACATGTATTTCATGCAATAAATGATACTTAATTTACTTTACTTATTACTTTATTCTGTGGCACGGTCCGCCTGGGAGGTTGCGGGTCCGATTCCCGCCTCGGGCATAGAATAACTATAGTAGGGACAAATGTTTGTACGATCTGCAGATATTTGTTTCGGGTTTTCTGACCATTTTCTGTATAATAATACCTTTATTATCAAAGAAAATCACAACTATAAAAACAAATTAGAACTAGTATTTACAATGTAAACAATTGAGGCAGCTGCATACTATTGCAAACTATCAACAAGTATCTCAACTGATCTTATATACCAGTCGGAAGGGTCTCCAAGACGCTGGCTGCATTTCCTGTAGGTATAGTGCGCCGTATGGCAATGGCTGATGGTCTCCAACTCTCAGGTCACACGTCGCTTCGACCAGACGCTCATATTTTTTTTTATAACCCCTACTTTCGATTGCCCGTGGACCTAGTGTCTCTCGCTAATTATCTAGATATGTAGAAGTAGGTTGGACCTATCAATCGTAATCCCACCATTGAAATTCTACAGTCGATTATCGAACATCTTGTTAAAACGGTAAAGGCGCCATCTTAGTTCTTGAGACGCCTATTTTGAACCTTAAAACAATGAACACAACGGCGCAAAAACAGCTTATACGCATGTTTCGTTCCTTTATATCAGAAAGCGCTTAATCAATTTCAACCTTAAACCAATGATAAAAAGACGAAAAAAAACTTGCGTGTGCGATCCAAATTCCTCACATGTCGCTTCTGTGTACGATTGTGTTATAAAAAGATTGTAAGCCTTGTGGTTAGTATATATGGTTGAGTTTTCAGTGGCTGTAAGTTTCATTCATTTGTTTTTTTGCCACCCATTTCTTGAATGAAGTGGCGCCGCGGTCGCACCGGTTTGACCAGTGGGTCTTTTATTAGGGTTCCGTATTTTTTTATTCCTTTTAATTATCGCAAATTATGGGTTGGTCTCTTTTGTTTTGTGTCATAAAAGTAATATAAATAAAACAAAAGTGTTTGTGAATAATTGCATATTATTTTTGTCGGTATATGTACATTTATGGCTAAGAGAGTGTAGTACTTATGTTTTTAATTAGTGAAGCAGCGTTTTGTTTTTTGTTTATGATGATTGCAGTGTAAAATATATGGCGTTCGACTAATTGGTTTAATGATTTATGTTTTCATAACCGAAGCAGAATTTATTGGACTTGTTTAAAGTTATAAAATCAGTGCAGCCTTAGCCGCACTTATATTGAATACCCTAGACAAGTTCTTGACATTTCTGTAAAGAATAGGTATAGAAAATGATTTCCAAAGCGGGACTGCTTTTAATTTCGTAAAAGATCGTACATTATGAAGATATTTTAAATGTTTAAGATTTAAACTATAATAATTGACATATTGCAAAAGATACTCATTGCTCTACGAAACTAAGCACAAAGTGAGTTGAACCACTCGGTGTAGAGTTAATCTAACCTAGCTTAGCTTTGTAAGTAAATTTATAAACGAAGAAATAATAAAATAACTATAAAATAATAGAACGAAATTAGAAATCGTATTTACAATACGCTCTACAATACTATTGGGAACTTAAATTAAAAATTACTTTACATAAGTACCAATAAATAAATCGTTTATTTTGCTAAACAAACAATGGTACAATATAAATAATTTTACAAATTGTGCTACACAGATTATTTTATCTATTCTTGTGTACACAAAACCATATTCTGTCGTTCATACAAAGAGGACAGCTCGAAAATTGGTTTGTCGTACAAACGGCTTGAAGTTCGTCTCATCTCGATGTCAACTTCAAGTTGTGATATAGGTAAACTTCATAGAGTTGATGACTGTTGAAGTTGAAGCGGTTAGTTCAGGAGTTGTATTATTAAAGATGGCGGATCAAAGTAAAACAGCAACCAAGCTTGAGTGGTTGCGACACAAATTATGGTGAAGCTAAGACATTTGTTTCTTATACAAAATTTTGCATTGAAATGTAAAATATTATAAAAAAATTATTTTATCAACGCTTTCGATAAAATAATACGAAGCCATTCGTATTTATCTAAAAACAGAATTGCAAAAACGCAGTTGCAAAATAAAAAAAATTGAAAAGTTTGACGTTACTAATGCAAGGGCAATTTATGGAAATAAAAATCTTTTCAGTTTAAAAAATTTGTTTTTAAAAGTTGAATTTTACAATGCTTAGGTACCAAATCCATTTTTTCCTTACCCATCTAGAGTGGTTTAGAAACTCGAAACAAAATAAGTATGATTTATAAGAAAATGAACTAGGTACCTAACTACTACATTATACAGAAATTCTAACTCGAACACAATATTAATTTGAAGTTACTGTTACATTTGCATGTTAATCATAGTAGAACATAATTTAAACTAGAATATTATAAATACTTGTGCAACCTACATTGTGTTCAAGCAAATAATTTTCATCTTTACTTCTAATTAATGTCCTACGGAACCCATTACATTTTTCCGACTCCCACCAAAGAATCTGAATGTTTTGTGTCGGCGGATCGCCCTAATCAAGCCGTAATGAACGCATTAATATTGTACTAACGATTCGGATTGAGACCGACTAACCGACAGACATTATTTACAGGTTATGTGTTATATTTGAGACATCATGGAAGAGCGAAAGTAAGACCACCATAGACCTTAGGTATGTAGCTTTACACAATATACACAAAAGTGAGGTCACAGATGTCGGAAACTTTAGTTGAGGTGGTTGAAAAACGGGAAATATAATCGAAAAATCACTATCGTTGGTATTTGTTCTCTGCGCATGACAAATGGCAGCCTATTTGCTTTTTTGTCTCTGATTTGTCCCGCCCGATGTGGGAATAAAACCCGCAACCTTCTGCGGCGCATACGGACCTTCGTTCACCGCGCCACAGAGGTCGTCAATGATAGCAAGGCATAGCCCGATATACTATGTTCCGACCGAGTGACCACAGGCAATGTATGTTATACTAAGCTATTTGCACTTATCTTTTGCCTATTTACGAGTGAATGAAAAAAAAAATTATTCACTCCTACGGAACCCTTTAACAAAACGTTGAAGGCACAAGGCGTCGATCCAGCTGTAATGAACGCATTAGTATCGTCCTAACGAGTCGGATTGAGACCCTGACTAACTGACAGAGGGTTATGTGCCCTACTCGACAGAATCGGCGCAGGATTTATGACGGGCTTCTGGCGTAGAGAGATATGGGATCGATTACCGCCGCAGGACAAAAGATTTTTAATAGTTACCTATGAAGAGAGGATACTAATGAAAATTTTATTTCGTCATATGATTTCGAAAATCATCATTCATTATGGGCACAAAGAATGCAGATTTTCTGTTCTGTAACTTATTCTAGTACTGATATTATCGATATCTATACTAATATTATAAAGAGGAAAGATTTGATTGTTTGTTTGTTTTAATTGAATAGGCTCCGAAACTACTGGACCGATTTGAAAAATTCTTTCACCAGAATTCTATATTTTCCCTGATGAACATAGACTGTAGAATATTTATAAAACAGTTAGAGATCCGCATAGAAAAATATTTTTTTTTAAATAACCCTGCGAAGCTGGGGATGGACCGCTAGTTTTATTATATTTTTGCAGATCGCATCGCTTCCTATTATTTTTATTCTATCTTAGAATTTATGGGTTATTCCCGCTCGTCCCCTCGCTTCGTCCCCTGAGGGGACGAACGGGAAGGAAACTTCCCGCTGGCCCCGATGGGGACGAACGGGAAGTTTACTTCCCGTTGGTCCCCTCAGGGGATATTATGCGGATATTTTTGAATAAAATCAGAACATATTTAGTAATCAACTTGAAACATAAAACATAAATATTAATTACTAGGTATAATATTACATTTACTTTTAAAAGAATATCTTTAAATTATCTTAAGGAATTTTAATTTTAATTTTGAACAATTTATTGTTTTTATTTTACAATAATAGTATAAGATAATCAACATATAAAAATACCGAAATGGCTAACACACTAGATGCACAGTACACATATGACCAGTATCGAAACTAAGCCTAGTTGATGAAATAAATACCTACGCTCCATTATAGCAATAGGGTTGTAACTTTACGGGGCGGCGGCGCGCGCAAACACTGCAGCGCAGGTGGCGCGTGGGCAACGCTCATGAGCGGCTGCAAACCGTACCGTGTTTCAATATACGAAAATGCGTGTGATTCCTACCTAGTAATTAAAAAACATTTCTTAATATGTTTATTCTTAATTATTACAAATGATTCAAATAAAAGTACTTGCGTCTACTACGACACGTCGAAATTCTTTATTACCTATAGGAATTTTTGTATAAAATATTCTCATTCTACCTATCGACTTTAAACAACCTTTAAACCGCCTTCATTCTGGATTTTCAAATAAATTCAAGAATTCATTATGATCAATTACACGGACTCATTATTCGATAACAAAAATAATGATAGTACATTTTTGTTACTAATGCAGGAAGTTTAAAATACGAAAGCTCCGGTTTATATGTACACTGTGCTAGATGTGACTATAAAACAAAAAGCTTTATATAATACGAGGTATTTCTATGTTTGTTTGTATGCTGTCTATGTTTGTGAACTTTCTTATCTATCTGATATACAACTGGTATCAGTATGGGCATAGATGTAGAGTAAATAATAGATAGATAGATAGATTAGGTAGTCTCCCGCTCCGCCATAGCTGAACACTACGAAGATAAATACCTACCTACCTGCAGTGGTAGTAGGTATGTATAGGTTACCCGGATAAGTAAATAAAAAAGGAAAAAAAAATAAAAAAAATAGGATAATTAAAATAGGAATTTTTAATTTTCTCCCCCTCACAAATGATCACCATTGGGATCTGAAACCTCCCCCTTCGGCTTAGTACACATATTTTGTTACACCTTGTATAAGCTTTTTGTTTTTACTTAGTAATATTCACTTCTAGTGTGTAAACCATTTTGGTACCAATTCTAAAAGGGGGACGAACGGGAAGTTTACTTCCCACTCGTCCCCACGTATATGAATGTGGGGACGAGCGGGAAGTAAACTTCCCGCTGGTCCCCTCAGGGGACGAAGCGAGGGGACGAGCGGGAATAACCCGAATTTATTTGAGAACTTCAAACTTTACTTATGATGCGGAGTTCCGCATTTGTATGAATTCCTCTACGCTACCCTCCCCGCCTTCTCGCTTACTATTACTATTATTTTTTATTTTATTTATTAAAGTAATAAAAAAATTACATTAAGGTTCGGTTAGAAGGGCCTTAAAGCAGGGTTAGGTTTAACTAGACACAGAGTTCTTGCCTTTCAATAAGAGTACTAGTTTTGTATGATTTTTTGAACTATAGTTTTCAAATCCCTCTCCACTACTAAAAGTTAAAACTTTAATGAAATTCTATTATCCTGGCGCATTTCCGCTGATGTCAATAGGAAGTCAGCCTTAAGAGAGTCGATACATTTCCCATTACGCAGTTCTGGCGTATCTAATGATTTCACCATTTCAGAATCCAGAGCAAATTAAACTAAAATTCCTGTCTAATTGCAAGTAGTAATTCAGTGAGCCAATTATTGAAATGAATAACTGACTCTAGGGTCCACAGATATGGGTAGAAAGCTGAGGACAGGGAAGTATTTAAGGGATGGGATAAAGGGGCAACAGGACGAGTTTGATTAATATTAGGTCCTTACATATGAAATTGGCGTTTTGTATGGGAGGAACAAAAAGTCGAATATTTTTTAATATAATATATTTAATTAATCAAAGTATGAACCATTATTTTCTATGCACTTTTGCCATCTTATAGGTAGTTCATTGATCCCTTTACTAAAAAAACCAGTCGGACGGGAATCAATAAAATCTTTGAAGGCGATTTGGACTGCCCCATCGGAGTTGAATTTTTTCCCTTGCAAGAAGTTATCCAAATTTCGAAAAAAATGGTAATCTGTTGGAGCAAGGTCCGGGGAGTACGGAGGATGTCTTAGACTTTCCAATTGAAGCTCTTCTAATTTAGTAGCCGTCTGTTGCGCAGTGTGTGGTCTAGCGTTGTCGTGAAGCAGCAGTGGCGTGGAGCGATTGACCAGCCTAGGTTGTTTAGCCGCTAGCTTTTCCATCATGGTTTGCAATTGCTGACAATAGACATCAGCCGTAATAGTCTGGCCAGATTTGAGAAAACTGTAATGAACAATACCGGCACTAGTCCACCAAACGCTTACAAGTAACTTTTTTGGGGTTAATTTTCGCTTGGGGCAGGATTTGGCTGGCTGGCCAGGATCCAACCATTGCGCTGAGCGCTTCCGATTATCGTAAAGAACCCATTTTTCATCACAGGTAATGATTCGGTTTAAAATACCTTCATTATTGTGCCGGTTTAGTAATGTAACGCAGCAGTCGACGCGCGTTTGCCGGTTTGCTTCAGTCAATTCGTGAGGTACCCACCTTTCAAGCTTTTTAATCTTCCCAATTTGCTTCAAGTGAATTAAAACAGTTTTATCACTAACACCGCAGCCTGCAGCTAACTCGGACGTGGTTTGCGATGGATCCGCTTCCAAAGAGGAGAAATTTGTGATTAAAGTGGCCAGTACGAAAAACGCCAATTTCATATGTAAGGACCTAATATTACCTGTTTAAATTCTATGAATCTCAGTTAGAAGCAAAAGTCAAGTTTGGCATGAATATCAAGTTCAGGCGGAAACCAAACTTTAATTGCAATTCTCAATTACAATATCAAGGAAATTTTCCAAAAATAACGATAATTACTCATTAATATAATGATAAAAATGAACACGCTCACACACTACTTCAAGGTTTGCTCTAAAGGGTATCGGGTATTCTAAAGGGTGACTTCAGATTTCAATAACTTTATTTCTTTAGGCTTACAATACAAGTGATTAGCCTAGTGTAATATAATATTGTACAAATGTAATACTCACCATAAATTATTATAAAATACGAACTGTTTTAATTTTCGCTCGAATTTTTGTTTGAAAAAAATGAAAAGCTGCTTTACAAGCCGATACCCTTAAAACTCGTCCTTACTCCACCCCTGGACCTTCCTAATATGCTATTTATAATTGGAACAAGACTGATTCATGTACAATAGAACAGGCTTTGTTTGCTTTTCCAGAATATTCTATGCATTTCCTGACTCAATATGCTTTAGGAGTGAGCCCAAAACGGATTGTTATTTATTTTAATGTCTGTGAGTCAAAGCGGATTTTATACATTTTTATTAGTATTATTATAATGAAGTCAAACATAAATAATGTACTGTTCTTTCTTGATGCTGTTAGCAAATGTATAGTGGCAAAATGTACATGTGTTAGATACATAAGTGACAGTCGTAATTAATGTACTAGTGGTTTATTTTTCACTTTTTTCACTAGTGGACTAAAAAATTAAATGAAGAGAAAAAGAGAAAATCAGTAACACCTGGTTTCTTATAATATAAATATTCATTGTATGAAATGGCACTTATGTAAGTACTTATGCACAAAATCTATACTATTATTATAAAGAGGAAAGATTCGATTGTTTGTTTGTTTGAATTGATTATGCTCTGAAGCTACTGGACCGATTTGTAAAATTCATTCTCTATAGAATCTAAATTTTCCCTAAACTTATCCTATAGAATATTTAAAAAACAGCTGACATTAAAAATATTTTTTTGTTTAATATTCGGGTTGACCGCGGTTCTTTAAGATCCAACAAAGTAATAAGTATGAAAAAAAATACGGTAACTACACAATTTAAAAAAATCTATGAAAGTATCATGTAATACCGGTTTATCTGTTGACGTTTCTACAAACCCTAAAAACCTTGAAGTTACTGTTAATTAAAACATCAACATTCAAAACCAATCTCAATGCTTTATCCATGTTTTATCGAAAGTTATCTCCGCCATCTTTAAAAGTTTAAAGCCACCTGCGCTTGAGTTACAGTTGAATCGAATTTATTTTTGTTAGTTTTATTTTATTTTTCGTCCTCAACTGGTCTGATGGCCCTTATTCACTTACAAAATAACGCGCTATGATGGGTATGACGGGATTTACCAGAAGACGCGTTTTTTCGGCGTTATGTTTCTACCCTTTTCTGTATTTTGTTACTAAAAAGGTAGTGATGTTTATTTTATTCGTTACCGTATTGTGCCAGTAATATCGTAACTCATATTATTTATATTAAAGTAGTATCGCATACTACATAAAACCAGACACATAATAAATAAGAAAAAAAGATGAACTTTTCTGTGCTTTTTTGTGATTGTGTATCGTGAAACTGACGTTGATTCCGACGGAAAATCTGGTAAAGCTATTTAGTAAGTTATTTAGGAAGGTAGGACTTTGTACAATTAAATAAATTGGTTGATAAGTACATAGCGATGTTTATTTCCTTCTTAGTTCTAGGATACAGTTTGTTACGTACGATAATAAAACGACACGTTTGTAACGCGCCGCGTTTCATGTGAGTGTATCGTAGTGAATAAGGCCGGTCCCACGGTTTGTTTGAAGATTGCTATGGTATGTAAATTACTCAATTTATTAAAATCGATATCACTGATAAGAGAAGAAATATAATTTGTTATTTATGTGACGTTTTCTTATTACCACGAAGAAAAAATAAGGGATAGTTTTTTCAAAAAGACACGTTGTTAATTTGTTTTGTACAAGTTACACAAAATGTGATACAGCGAGGTAAGGCAGCCAGCGTCTTGGGGACGCTTCCGGCTGTTATTGATATGGATCACTTGAGCTACCTGTAGATTGTTTGCAACAGTCTGCAGTTAGATCAATCAATTAATTATTGTAATTTTCTCTTTATAACATACCGTACCTATTGTGTACCATTTTAGTTATTTAGACTTTATATTTTATATGTATGTTAGTCTGTAAGGTATTTGTTGATAAGGGCCTTAGAATAAGTTTTTTTATCATCGTTAATTGTCTTCCCTGATATAAATGATTTATAATTAGGTATTATAATATTAGTATAGATGCTTTTTTGTGTTTAATTTTAGTTTAGGTTAAGTAATGTAATAAATGATTTTTATTACTATATTATTTCTTTATTATTATTTTATTTATATAAAAAACGTTCAGCGTGTGAGCTAACGAAGATGTTTACTATTATACTTGTACCAGGATACACACCATATCATAATGTGGTCGCAAAGATTAGTCAAGCAAATTTTTAGTGGAATACTTTTCACGATCATTTAACAAAGTGAATGTTAAAATTTTAATCCTAAATGTGCCGTGTGGTGCCGGCATAGAATTTCACCACCCCAACTCTTCCCGTGGGTCGTAAGAGGCGACTAAGGGAAACACACCGAGGGGCGGGCAGCAGCGCCTTCTGCAGAACAACTACACCGAACTGCGATCCCCAACCCGCATGCCCAGCGTGGGGATTATGGACAATAACCCCAAACAATGATGTCATCTATGGCGCTCATTAGGGGAGGCCTATGTCCAGCAGTGGACTATCATAGGCTGGTGATGATGATGATGATGATGATAACAGTGTTCGTAAAAATTTTACTCACAGTTTCGAGTTGCCTCGAGGTTTAATATTATTTTATATTTTTATGTTTTTTTCGTTCCACAGTGAATAAAACGAGAGATAAAGTAATTGGCGGCAAAGCAAACCATTTTGCAATCTGCAAAATTCAATTTTGAAATTTTCTTTGTTTACCCTTATAAGATAAAAGGTGGCAGCGCTAGTAGGTCGGGATAGCGCCTTTATGAAATTAGACAGGGAAATAGATGCTTTCTTGAATACGCCACAATTTCATATTAACCACGCAAAATCTAGTCATATAACAGGAACAAAGGCACAAGTATCCTATTCCAAATAAACCAATTATCCGAAAAGGTCTACAATAAATACCTTCTGTCTAAGGGATAGTTAATTGCAATAACAGCGTTGGCCCGATTACGTAAAGGCGGTCGACATTCATTAAGTGGACTGGATATTGTTACCGTTTCTACTGCTCTCTATTTGTAAGTCATTGCCATCAACAGGCGGTAAAAAAACGAGGCGAAAATTGACATACTGAAATGAAGTAAAATAATAATAGTGGGTCCGTGTGGTGCCGGCATAGAATTGCACCACCCCAACTCTTCACGTGGGTGTCGTAAGAGGCGACTAAGGGAAACACACCGGGGGGCGGGCAGCAGCGCCCTCTGCATAACAACTACACCGTACTGCGATCCCCAACCCGCATGCCCAGCGTGGGGATTATGTGCAATAACCCCAAAATGATGAATTATGGCGCTCATTTGGGGAGGCCTAGAGGTCCAGCGGTGGACTATTGTAGGCTGATGATGATGAATAATAGTGCCGGACAATCCACACAGCATCATCTAGCCCCAAGCATACCTATGGTTGGGGCATAGGTATGCTTGGGGCGTGTATGTGTTGTTTATGATTTAAAAGCGTTTTTAAATCATGAACAACACATACACTGGCTTGCAAAAAAACTAAAACCTATCAAACTTTCAAAATTTAAGTTTTTCTGAGTTATTGAAGTAAGAGATTTAACTTTTTTGCGAGGGTTTCGTAAACTTACTTTTATTTCAATATTATACTACAAGTAATAACTGTTTAAATTGATAAGAACATGTAGGTACAAGTTTATTTTGTTGATGTCTCTATTTTATATATAAATACTCTTAGTTTGTTTATTTTATATTTATTAGGTAAACCTTGTAAGATATCAAAAAATAAGGTTTCGTGAGAAATTAAACCATAAGGGGTTCGAAACCTTTATGGTCTCACTTTTTTCATATCTCAGTAACCATGATAACGAATTCCAAATTCAGCGGCTTTAGGAATACCGTGGATTAGTTTCTTCGTGTTAAAAGGTGTACACGAGGTTTGGATGTTATCATCTGTTCACCGGTTTTTGTCGGTGAGTGTAGATGTAGAAGTAGCATAATCAGTGCTCGTTTTGCTTAGTTTCCTTCGCAATTAGGGCCTCTGCAAACATGTTGAGCGCATAATTAACACTAATGTAATTTATGTTACAAATGGCTAAGGTTTTTAAATATATTTTATTGTAAGAGAAGCTTTCCGTTTTCAATCATCATCACAGCCACTTTTTAACAAAAATTAATATTAAATGAAGCACTCATAGAAAGTTATTTTTAATCCCATCTAATTGAAAAGGACGGCTTGGTTCGCCTTTAAGCGCACCCAAAGGTGATGTTTTCGATAGAAAACTTTTAGCAGTAATGAGTTTTTAATCCTCTTTATAAATGCGCCGCAATTATCTTTCCCGCGCGCTTTTTGAATTTGGAACATCTTAGTTCAGCGCCAAAGAAATCGAACGCAAATATTGTTTGAATAAAGACTGGCTGGTACGAAAGCCCATAGCCGCGCGTCGCGACGCGCCGTCAGCCTTATTCAGCCGACGCGTCGGCTGAATAAAAAGAAGAAATCAAATTTAAAACGCGCGAACTGCCCGCGTTTTCGTAAATTTTCACGGATTGTTAGAAATTCATAGTTTTGTTTGGAAAAAAGAGTTCAAGAGCTAGTGAATAAAATATGAAGCGCCTTTTATTTCCTCAGAGAGGGTGATGAAAAGCAAAATATATTTGTGGCTCGGGCCACGTATTTTGAATCCTTCGCTAAATTCAGGATTCTACAAAAGAAATCCTCGCTACGCTCGGGATTTTACTAAAAAATCCCTTAATTCGCTCTGGATTAAGAAAGCACCCTTGCGGTAAAATATTATTTTGCTCCCTTATGATACAATATATTGAAAACCTAGAAAAAAGTAATATAATTCATTGTTCATCCAAGGTCCGAGGATGTTTATCACATTCTTATGGAATGTGCCCGGACCGAAGGTCTGCGCAAGCAATTATTTGAAAAGGATCCATGTTTTTGGCAGATAGGTGGCTGTAACAGCTTCTTAGCTAACCCCCTATCGGAGGAGGCTGGGAAGCTGTGCAAGCTTTATCAGAAGTTTTGTTCTGTTTCCATAACCATTTTAGCTTAATTTGTTTCTTAATTTTTTTTCTTATGTGATTATTATTTCTGTGTATTTTTCAAGGGTGGCATGTTCAAATAATTGAACAAACCCTTAATAAATGATTTTAAAAAAAAAAAGGTCCGAGGGGTAACGAGGCTCTCCGGTTTTTGAAAATATATCTGAGCGTCTGTTCGAAGCGCCGTGTGACCCGAGAGCTGGTCAGTATCTGGCGCGGCGCATCAGCATTGCCATACAGCGAGGCAATGCAGCCGCACATCGCATTTTTTTAAAAATTTATTTATGTTGTACAGTATGTAGGTACTTAATTAATCTATAGCTAACTTAAACCATGATATAGTTAGATCGTAATTTTCAGTCTCTAAGGTATCTATATTAAACAATGAATATTGAATGTTAACCCATCTAATTAGTTAGGTAAATACATTCAACTCGCACACACACATAGAATAATGGCAATTACCAGTCGTTTATATAACATATGTATATACACGACTGGTATTGATATAAAATAAATTAGTTGAGCTACCTGTAGTTTCAACAACAGTCTGCAGTAGCTCAATTGTTTCTATTGTAAATACTAGTTCTAATGGTTATTAAATTGTAATTTTTTGTGTTGATAAAGGTTAACATTATGTTCGTCTATATTTATATCTCTTTTTTTTGTATTTGTATATCTTTACTAATATTATAAAGAGGAAAGATTTGATTGTTTGTTTGTTTGAATAGAATAGGCTCCGAAACTAGGTACAGGATTGAACATAGGCTATAGAATATTTTCAAAGAGTTAGGGTTATTAAATTTTTGTTAAATACCCGTGCGAAGCCGACGCGGACCGCTAGTTATGTATAAATTCCTTACTTTTTTATGAACCGGGAAAACCGAGTTTACTGTTTTTAGAACCGGTTCCACACATACTAAGTTACGCATTCAGCCAGAAGAGACATCATAACATTGAATGCCTAGTGCAAGCTTACCCTGTTAGGAGGGTATAATCATCATCATCAGCTTATAATAGTCCACTGCTGGACCTCTAGGCCTCTCCTAATGAGCAGGAGGGTACAATGCAAATGTTTATCTACTCGCGTGCCGTCTCGACGCCCACGCACCCGAGATCCGTAGAACGGCTCCCTCTGTGTCGACGTGACTCTGCGTCGACACTCGACTCACTCGTCTCAAGGTCATTGGTACAGTCGGCTCGGTAGTTGCATAGTACTTCCATAGATCAAGCTTGTCGCCTTAGCCTGCAAATGCCAAGCAAACCTCGTAACTATTGCAACATAATAAGGATGGGCAAATCTTCTTTTTCACTCCTTCCACTAGTGGACAAAAAATTTAAGTGAAGAGAAATCAATAACAACTTATTTCTTTTTTTGTTATAATAATTAACTTTATGAAATTTGACTTGTGCTTATTTTGTAAGCCTAAAAAAATCAAGTTATTGAACCCGAATCTGAAATGTGAGCGCTATTTTAATCTAAGCATAGACAAACAAATTTTTGTCTATGATCTAAGTTAGTTTTAACTAAATTGTCATTCGTATTAAAAGACTCAAAGACATTGTAAAAGTGATTGTTATTATCATATTTCAATATTTTTCCTTTTAGTTTTTAAAAACACTCACTACTATCATCAACATCAACAACATCACCAGCCTATAATAGTCCACTGCTGGACATAGGCCTCCCCTAATGAGCGCCATAGATGGCATCATTATTTGGGGGTTATTGCCCATAATCCCCACGCTGGGCATGCGGGTTGGGGATCGCAGTTCGGTGTAGTTGTTCTGCAGAAGGCGCTGCTGCCCACCCCCCGCTGTGTTTCCCTTAGTCGCCTCTTACGACACCCACGGGAAGAGATGGGGTGGTGAAATTCTATGCCGGCACCACACTCACTACTATCCCCAATCTTTATCTACCTTAAACCTCAAAGTTGACTATATCCTGTAAACCTGATCCTTATTTAGCAGCAAAACTCATTAGTCGTGTGTGGTCCAACAATTTCCCTTTAAAGGACATGCTCAACTCAGATTGCAAAGCGAAAAATACATGTTCTCAGAATAACTTGACTTCATTAATCATATTTCTACTCAACGGATCGCCGACAGGAATTTATTTATGGTTTCTTTTTATGAAAACTAGCTTTTGCGCGCGGCTTCGCTCGCGTCAGGGGATGCCAACGTCATAGTAGCTTTATGCATGCAGTCTCAGCCCGATCGGTTTGAAATTGACAAAGTTTAATATAACTTTCATCCCCTATTTTATCCCCTTGGAGGAAGAATTAATCAAAATCCTTTCTTAGCGGATGCCTACGTCATAACTACCTGCATGCCAAATTTCAGCCCGACCCGTCCAGTGGTTTGGGCTGTGCGTTGATAAATCACTATGTCAGTCAGTCAGTCACCTTTGAGTCATATTATATATTTAGGTATATTATGATACACTCACAAGTATATTATGTAATTTTTTTTTACATTAATGAATCGATTTCTTTGTATATTTATAGGTAGTTTCTATATCAGAAATTTCCTATTTACTTTGATGTATACTAAATTTGTCCGCAGGCCTTTTTGTAAATGCAAAGGGTCCAGAGGTCCCAAAATGTATTTTCATGTCAAACGTAGGGATGTCCCTACGGTGTGAACTACGGCATCTCGAAACAGTCCATCTCGACAAAAAAAAACGTGAACGCCATCTCAATGCACGAAATCTTAACCAAAACAAAAACAAATACAAAGACAAATTCTTTATTCGTTAACAATAAAGTGATCACGATGCACGAAATGTCTACTAATGGTAGGTATAGATATAAGATATAAATATAGTAAGTAATTCAATATATTTTCGAACATAGCATGTTTTGTTAAATTCTTCTTTAAGTACTTTTTTATTATTTATTTACTTACTAAGAGATAATTACTAAGTCTTTATTAACAAATAAAATTACAATGATCGAACTAAATAAAAAAAAAAACTAGTATTTGCAATTGAAACAATTGAGCTAACTGCAGACTGTTGCGAACAAACTACAGGTAGCTCAACTGATCCATATCAATACCAGTTGGAAGTGTACCCAAGATGCTGGCTGCATTGCCACGTTGTAAATTCAATTACTTAAATTTTGTATGTATTTGTTTTGTACTATGTAGCTGTAACACTTCGTTTGTATAAATTTTTATTTGTTTTCCTCGGTCCCACAGGCCCCAGCAGAAAACCACCGCAGGTGTTTTTACTAACACGTGCATTTGCTGAGTTGGGACCATTTTGTAGTTAAAACTAAGTTAAATAATATTATAATTATGTTCGTTGTAAGTGTACTCTGTAAGCGGTAACGATTTTTTCTGTTTATACTTTTTGTTTGACTTATTTATGTTTGACTACAAATAAACGCTTTGATTTGATTTTGATTTGATTTGAACACCACGAGCAAAACTGGAAAAAATTACAGCTAATGTAAACATTTACCGCTAAAATAACTAAAACAATGGCGGATATTATCACAAATAACAGCAATATGTCTAAAGTTGTGGCCTAAAATGTCGTGCCATGAAAATAAATGTTTATATTTACATCAAATACAAAATAAGTACAAAACACACTGTTCCGTTGTTTAAAACACACAAAGACCAATATTTATGTTTCCTCAATGGGATTTCCATACAAAGAAAATGTTTTGAATAATGACTCCAAAAATTTCCCATTACAAAAATACAACCGGTTGTTGAATATTAAGGTTTATTTCGTTTTGAAAAGGCTCAAAATCTGTTGTTTGGATGAGTTTAAATTGCGTTACTGAATGGCTTAGCCATGAGAATTGAAATTCAATTGAAATCACAATTTCACGCCGCAAGATGATAACTACTTGGTTTTTAGACTCTCTAGCGATATTTTACCCGACTGCGTGACATAAAAGAGGTTTTATCAATACTTATAAAACCTCTTTTATGTCACGCCTCTTTTAGGGCCCATTTTGATGATACTTTTGCCAATCGTTACTGTCAGTAGGTATCATTTAATAATTATTATTTACTTGTAATAATTTCATTCTTACCAATGAAATGTCTATCTGTCTATCTATCTATATAAAATTCATCTTTATGTTTCACCTATCATAGCAATGACTATTTGGTAACTATAATCTATTAAGTTAAAGCTCTACGCGGCTTAGGGTTCCGCACCAGGGTAAAAATGGAACCCTATTACAAAACCGTCTGTCCGTCCGTCATCACAAGGCACTCTAATGAACCATAACATGAAGATTTTTTAATAAAATACTTTAATTGATTAAGCACCCAATGTCCTTACTAAGCTGAGTACTTTAATGGCGTCTACGTCAAAGCATACGATAGTAATTGCACGTGGACGCTTTTATTTTTAAAATTTGCTTATTAATATTAGGTACCTATATATTTCCAGCATGAAGATACCGCTTATAATAATTAAATCGAAAGTTTTTTATGGTATACCATATTTATATTCTGGTTGTACCTATATATCTTTGATATTTAGTGCCTATAGTTTATTTATTACACTGCTGTGTCCGCCTGTGATATAATGTTTAATAAGTGTATATATAAGAGCCTTAAATAAGTGCTTATGTAAAGAATGTGTTGTTTAAGTTATTTACTATTAGACGTTTAAGTTACCCATACGCTGTTCATGTATCGCTAGCTACTAATAAGGTTGCCTGGAAGAAATTGCCTGAGCAAGAAGGCCGCCTATTGTACGTTGTTATTTAATTTTGATATAAGATTATGTAACTGTTTATTAAAGAAAAAGTTACAATAAAGTGTTCATTCATTCATTCATTCATTTGTTCCTACAGTGTAAAGTTAGCGTTCCTTACTGCATAAATAATAACAGAAGTTTCATATGCAAAACTAAAGCCTTGTTCAGGGCATCTTATTCAGGCCTTCTAGAATGTTTGAAAGGAAAACTATATTTCAAAGTTGTAGACACTTCATCCAAACTATCCTATCCTGTGTAATAGGATGGGATAGTAAGTCGTTATGGAGGATTTGTAGACCAGGTCTGAACAGAGCTGTAAATCTTTGAGGAAGTGTGACTATAAATTCAGGAGCTGAATTGACTACTGACTTCCGGATATAAAGTATTTTTAAGTCACGTGATCTGAAGACGGTATAATTCACAATCATCCCGTGACGGTAGGTATACCTGTACGCCTCACATCACAACAATCCACACAGCATCATCTAGCCCCAAGCTAAGCAGAGCTTGTGTTATAGGTACCTACTAGATGATATACATAATACAATATTATTACATAGACATATATTTTTATTATACATAGAAAACGACCAGAACACCCTGAACCTGATCTGCAGATCGTACAAATATTTGTCCCGAGGCGAAATCGAACCCGCAACCTCCTGCGACGCAGGCGGGCCTTCGCCCACCGCGCTACCAGAGGTCGTCAAAAATAGATAGATAATTATGTTATTCTGAAAATTTATGACTATATCAAGAAATAACTAAAAGAAAATCTTTAAGAGAAGTTAATCCGAAATGAAAGAAACTACAGCAAGCTAAGCAGGGGGTAATTATCTATGGTAGAATATACAATAATGGCATCGCATCACCATACATTGCGTACATTAATGAAGTTGAAGAAATTAATTCCAAATAGTTTACGCATTCGATGACAAAGTGACGTAATTTTTCTCTATTCTACCTTACACAAGAAAGCCCGTGCTTGCCCTAAAGATTTCAAATTCCCCAAAGCTGAAACATCGATGTTAAATAAATAATTGACACAACTATTGTCAATACGATTCATATGATTGAACATGGTTACCGTTTGACCATCCATCATAATTTCATTCAGCAGGTGGTGGCCTAAAGGACAACGTCCAATGACTCGTGACATCAGTGGCGAAACGGAAGCAGGTCCGCCTGCGACGAAGGATGTGGCTTCGATTCATGCCTCTGGATAAATGTTTTCATTGGCCTACAGGTTGATATTTCTTCCAGACATTTTTTTATTAAAAAAGTTTGACAAATTTTGTTAGGAGGGCAGTCTAGCCAGACTAGCCAGACTGACATTTATCAACTCTGATAGCCATCAGAGTTGATAAATATAGTTTGGTTGGAGTATCGCTTTTGCAGATTTATGTCACGTTCGAGAATGGCGAATACTTCTCGAAAATAGAGGCGTTCTCCTAGGTTCCCAGGTTTGCCAGGAGCTCCATAAACTCCACAGCCTACAGTGCACAGCCTGCACTGCTGCAGTGGGCGGTTACCTTAACTTGATCGTGGGTCGCGTGTCGCCAAACTTTTTGCTTGTTAAAATACCTTCCCGCTGAGAAAGCGTGTCTTGAATGAAAGAACAGTCCGCAAAGATGTCAACTGGTTCCAACCTTGTCAAAATAAAAACTACTTATCGACAGACTGAGCGTGAACGTTGAGAGAGTTAAATTTACAGTGACAAGGTTCTAAAGTGGATATTCAGAGATTCATTGAATGGTCCCCAAGTCGTCATTAGCTGTAATTCGATCTTTATTACCTCTAGTTAAGGTTCTAAATAAACCGATTCAAACTATTCTTTTTTTTATGGGATATTGGTTTCGATTTGCAATTTAGCTTTTATTGCGTCTGGTAAAGGTTGCAATTGAAGTGGATACGACTAGTAATGTTGATTGGTTGATGATTCTTTTTGTATATTGACGGGAATAATTGACGCCATGTTCGGGAATAATTGACATCATAATTGGGTAATTGGGACTTATTGCTTGACCATTTCATCCAGAAATCCTTTTTGTTTTAAGTTACGATTATCAGGTTTAATTTATATTGGAAAAGTATCAAAATAAAGAAACTAAGATTGATAAATCGTCAAAAAACTTTATAAATAGAGAAAAGCATAAAAATAAACAAATAAGAACTAGAATTTACAATTTAAATAATTGAGCTAACAGCAGACTGTTGCAAACAATCTATAGGTAGCTTAACTAATCCAAATCAATACCAGACGGAAGCTTAAATAAATTTAAGTTCAGATTATATAAAGGTATTCATATCATCATCATTATCATCATCAGCCCACATTAGTCCACTGCTGGACATAGGCCTCCCCTAATGGTATTCGTATAAATATCTAGAATTCTAGGAATAAGTGAATAAAGGTAAGTTTTGACTGACGTTACAGGCAGTAATGTTACATGTTACACACAGGTTGTGGCGCGGTAGGCGAAAGTCCGCCTGCAACGTAGGTTGCGGGTTCTATTCCCGCCTCGGGATAAATGTATGTACCATCTGCAGATATAAGTGCGAGGTGTTCTGGTTGTTTTCTATATATCGCAAAATATTGAAAGCTGTGTATTTACCTAGTATATCAGTATCAGTCATCTAGTAATTGCGGGTTCGATTTCCGCCTCAGGACAAATATTTGTACAATCTGCAAATATTTGATTAGCTTTTTTGCTTTTAAATTTTCTTGTAGATAACTTCTGAAGCACCACCTTATGATATTCAGATCAAGGTATGATTGCTTTAGGCTTACAAAATAAGCACTTAGATATTGTGGGAAAAATGTATTCCTGCATTATTTTATCTCGTATTATTTAATTTATTTGTTTTATATTAGTTGCACAAGAATAATAATATCCCGAGATCTGTGGTTGAATTGATCAGAAGAGAATAGTTGAACCTACTACGTCTGGCCAAAAAAAACTGTAACAATCAGAAAATCGAGCTCATAAAGCAGTTCATCGAGTTCTAGTTCGACATGTTCAGATTCTAGCGGGTCACTTTCGCGAAAAACAGCTAAGCGAAATAAAAATGTTAATTTTTAGATTTTTCACTCAACGCATAAGAAATTGATGTCAATTTCAATGAGACTGAACTCAGAATCAGACTCAACACGTTCTTCATCTCGATCGAATACTACCGAAGTTACGCAAAGTACCACACCTTGGGATGGACAAATAGATAATAGTGAACAAATACTTAGATACTAGAATACCTAGTATTTACTAGATATACTTAGCCTGCTTATACATTATTTAAACAAGTAATAATCAAATCAAAATCATCAATTTAGTTTTTTACCATACATTTAAATAAATAATGAAACCATTGACTTTTACTATGTAATATTGTTGAAGCAGTTTTTTGAAAACGGGCAGTGATTTTGCTGTGTGTGTTTGTGAGGGGAGGGGGAGAATATTTCAAAGACGCGCAGCTTGCTTACAAGAGATGTGTATGTGTATGTGACTTTTCCTGCGATGTTGGATGTGCAACCACTTGACGCGATATTCGGAAACGTGGTCATATTTGCAAAGGCTAAATATGAACCTGATCTTGGTTGTACGAATTAATCACTACACAGTATAAAACAAAGTCGCTTCCCGCTGTCTGTCTGTCCCTATGTTTGCTTGAATCTTTAAAAATACACAATGGATTGGACTGTGGTTTCTTTTTAATAATGTAATACAGTGTTTCAAGAGGAGGTTTTAAATGTATGACATGTATCTGTATCAGGATTGTAACCGTTCGAAGCTGGGCAGGGTGCTAGTAATCCATAAGAAAAGCACAGCAATCGTTTTAAGAATGTCAATCAAGTTACGTTACAGAAAACGTTCATAAAAATCGATACCATTGTCTTACTTATAATACTTATAACTGACCACCGAGAATTTGTATTGAATTTTTTTTTATGATTTCCTTTAATTACAATGGGTACCCATTGATCAAGAATGTAAGTTTAATAATGTTTTACTGTTGAAAACCCATTTTTGAGAATTTTTTACTAAAAGATAATTAAAGTTAACTAAGTTAATAACAGTGTTTTTCTAATAAATGTATTAATCCCATCGTACTAAAATGCAAAAGTTTATCTTAAACCAAATATTTTGCCGAGCATCTCGTAATAAAGTAACCTATTTACAAATAAGTCAATTATATTTATTGAGCTTTAGTACAAAACTGACTCAATTTCGGAAGGTTTTTTTTAAATGTTAATTACTTATATAATTTAAATTGATTTTCAAAAAGTAATAAATTTTAAATATAGATAAAATACCAAATTATTCTATGATTTGTAAATAATATAGGAAATCCGTTATTTGGCTGTGCCATGATACAAATATGTAAAAATAACGCAAACATGAAATCTTTAAATCGCATTTCCCAAAAAACATGTTTTTGAAATGAGTCACTTCTATTCTGGAGGTGCGAAATGTCGTAATTGGACTTCGACAAGTTAGATCAAATTAATTTTCA
This sequence comes from Eupithecia pulchellata, assembly GCA_963931895.1. Lineage (NCBI taxonomy): Eukaryota > Metazoa > Arthropoda > Insecta > Lepidoptera > Geometridae > Eupithecia > Eupithecia pulchellata. The sequence goes on along the minus strand of OZ007546.1, from coordinate 5,081,125 downwards.
GTTACTCCAAGAATTTGACAATTACTTTGTGACGACAAATTAATTTTCGTGAATTTTCCTGCTCAGTGGGCTTAGCATAGGATTTTAACGTTAAAGTTTGGCAAAAAAATAAATTAAGCCCTTTATCAAGACATTTTAACATTAAAGTTTGGCAAAAAATTAATTAAGCCCTTCAAAAGACCTAATTAAATAATAATAAATAATGCCGGACAATCCACACAGCATCACCTATCCCCAAGCTAAGCAGAGCTTGTGTTATGGGTACTAGATGACTGATATACATAATACAATATTATTAAAAAAGATAGATATTTTTTTTTATTATACATAGAAAACGACCAGAACCCCTGAACAAATATCTGCAGATCATACAAATATTTGTCCCGAGGCGGGAATCGAACCCGCAACCTCCTGCGTCGCAGGCGGACCTTCGCCCACCGCGCCACAGAGGTCGTCAATTTAATAGTACCTGGATAATAAGAGCGGCAGGGACCAACCTAAGTTATTGTAAAAAAAATAATATAATAATAATCCTTACTTAATATTTTAAATGCGAAAGTAACTCTGTCTGTCGGACTTTCACGCCTAAACTACTGAACCGATTCTGATGAAATTTGGCACAGACGTTATCTAGACCGGGAGAAAGGACATAGGATATATTTATCCCGGTTTCACGTTCCCGCTGGATAGTACAAGGACACGCGGTAAAAAGGAATCCTATATTTTATAGTATTTATATGTTATAACAAAATTAATAAAGTTAAACAACAATTAAAAATAATATCCGTAACATTTCCGACTTCTACGCGGACGAATTCGCCGGCAAAAGCAAGTAAAAAATAAAGAAAATAAAATTGTGTCAGTACAATATGTATAACAGAATTATAACAGGTAAAAAAGTTTTCATTAAGTTTTGGTTAAAAGTGTAGACACAGAGTCTTGCTTTTCAGTCAGAAAGAGTATAAAAAGGTAGATATTTTCTTAATCTAAACACTTAGGTAGGTAACATTCTTTTAAAATGAATGAAAATAAGAACAACAACCTGCAGTGATCAGTTACAGAGAAAAAACGCCAATTTTATAGCTAAAGATTAATTACATATAAGTTTTAAAGCCATGCTACCATTTTCCTACGTTCACAAAATATTTTAATTACATAGCTAAAAACGAACAACGAGGAAGTGACGTAATATGAAAATATTTTAATTACATAGCTAAAAAAGAAACAACGAGGAAGTGACGTAATATGTCACGTGTCCCAAACCGTGCAACTTACTTGGTTTCAGTTTTCGAAGGCAACTCAGATCTGTATTTTGACATTGACATAGCACTCATTTCTGACATTGATATAATTAACTTGGCACTGCTCTATCGAAGAAGTCAAGTTTCTATAGATCACCTATTCCACCTTTGATTTTTGCGAGATATTTATTAAATAGGTATTAATTAATTAATTTATTTTTTGGGAAACTTCGGTTCACTGTTGTCTTAATAAGGTGTTTTGGTACCAATTTAAATAATTATTGACATGTATATAGATCAGTTTAAACTTAGATTTAGATAGGCAAAACAAAAATTGTATTAGACACATAAGTTTTATATGAATGTACTAGTGGCTTCTTTTTCCTTCTTCCACTAGTGGTCAAAAAATTGAAGTGAAGAGAAATCAATAACAAATTATTTTTTATTTTAATAATTTCTGTTTGAAATTTGACTTGTCTAGGTGCTTATTTTGTAAGCCTAAAGAAATAAAGTTATTGAATCTGAATCTGAATCTAAGCACTTAAGTGACCGTTAATAGGTATAAATACTCTTTTGATGTTTTTTTTATTTCCAAGTGGCCTGTTGTTATTACGTCTGTTATTGTCCATGTTTACCTTATCTTCTGCTTGGATTTGTTTCGTGCGGTCTCTATTTGTGAACCAAATAAATACCTAAATTATTGCTCTTGGTAAGTGGAAATAATCAATAAACAATGCTGGACAATCCACACAGCATCATCTAGTCTCTTGTGTTATGGGTAGGTACTAGATGACTGATATACATAATTCAGTATATTAAACAGATAGATATGTTTTATAATATATAGAAAACAAACAGAACACTCTGAACAAATATCTGCAGATCGTACAAACATTTGTCCCAAGGCGGGAACCGAATCAACAATACCTGTGTCACAAGTGGATCTTCGCCCACCGCACCACAGACTTCATCCTAACAAGCCGCTAGACTCTTTGTGTCCCTTTTTTGTCTCGGTCAGGAATTGAACCCACAAACTCTCGCTTTTCACCCCAGAGATCAAAGATCCTTTTCAGAGACTTAATTGCAGATTAATTAGATTTCCAAAAGGCTAAACATCCCAGCGTAATAATGAACACATAATAGTAATCCCTCAACGACAAAAATAAAGGGAATGGGGAATAAACGGATATTTATCTCGCGCTCCTATATCACTAATCAAGGAACGAACCCTTTTCAACGTGTAGGCGGGCCCTTATCTATCGGGGGACTATTCTGGAACGTTCCACTCAAACTTTTACCTAATCTTCTACAAGGGTTGTAAGATATAGTGCAAATGAGAGTACTAAGGTGAAGACAACTTCAGACTCTCTGTAGGGCAAGCACGGGCTTTCTTGTCTAAGGTAGAATAGAGAAAAATTACGTCACTTTGTCATCGAATGCGTAAATTATTTGAAATTAATTTCTTCAACTTAAATAATGTGCGCAATGTATTGCGATGCGATGCCATTATTGTCTATTCTACCCTAGAGAACAATCCCCGTGCTTGGCCTACTGGATTAGACCTAAAAGGTAGCTAACTTTTTGGCGTAAGGTGTTGCCATCTTACTTTCCACAAATGGAACTTCTTTATGAAACACAGGTAAATTGTTTACAAAGAAAATTACTTTGTTAACAAAATGAAACAATTACAACAAATAGAGGTATATACCTACTCTAATTATTGTATTAGGGATTATAGGCAATAACCCCCAAATGATTAATGTCATCTATGGCGCTCATTAGGGGAAGACTATGTCCAGCAGTGAACTATTATAAGCCTATAATAGTCCACTGCTTACTCTAATATTTATTTCATATAAATCTAAACAGAAAGCAGAGTCCCCAGAATGCTCGCAGCAGTCCCACCTTGGAGAGGAATCCTGATTCGTTGAGCGAAGTTACATAATCAGTTATATACATAGTTTGTTTGCAACAGTCTGCATTAGCTCAATGGTTTCAAATTTAAATAACTAGTATTACTAACTGTTTTCTAAATAATTTGGTTATTGAATTGTAATTTTGTTTGTTAATAAATTATGTCTGCCTTAGATAAACAATCGTTGTCGAAAAATTCTTCGACTTCTACACTATCCCTGATGAACATAGGTTATAGTCTTTTTTCAAAAAAAAGTTAGTGATCTGTATGCAAATTTAACTTCAACATCATCAACATCAACATCACCAGCCTATAATAGTCCACTGCTGGACATAGGCCTCCCCTAATGAGCGCTATAGATGGCATCATTATTTGGGGGTTATTGCCCATAATCCCCACGCTGGGCATGCGGGTTGGGGATCGCAGTTCGGTGTAGTTGTTCTGCAGAAGGCGCTGCTGCCCGCCCCCGCTGTGTTTCCCTTAGTCGCCTCTTACGACACCCACGGGAAGAGTTGGGGTGGTGAAATTCTATGCCGGCACCACACGGTAAATTTAACTTAATGTTTATAATTTTACCGTACCGCTGGTTTATTATAAATTTACCTATAAAAACAATGAAAGACAATTCTAATTCCTCGAAAAACACATGCTTCATCAATCGATGAATTTGTTTGTTTATAATTTGATCCTCCAGAATAGCCCCCTTGTCTTATCAGAGAGAATGAAATAGGAAAAGAATTACAGAGGAATTAAGAGAATCCCAGGCTTTTCAGAATCGCTATCGCGGCCGCCCTGCTCCGTGTATCAGTTATCTTGGGAGAGAAAACAACGGGGGTCGCCTCTCTGAATAATAGGTACCATGAGCAATTTATTAAACTTAGATTTAAATGGGCAAAAACAAACATTGTATTAGACACATAAGTTACATATGAATGTACTAGTGGTTTCTTTTTCACTTCTTCCACTAGTGGACAAAAAATTGAAGTGAAGAGAAATCAATAACAACTTATTTCTTTGTAATAATAATTAACTGTATAAAATTTGACTTGTCTAAGTGCTTATTTTGTAAGCCTAAAGAAATAAAGTTATTGAATCTGAATCTGGTATAACGTATAGGCTAAAAGTTTGGCTAAAAGTCGCGCTTTTATTACTTTGATTGAATCATTTTTACGTCAATTGAGAATCTTCTCCTAGTAATAACAAACATAACGAAAAGCGAATTAGCAAAATTAGCAAAATTGGTCCAGCCGTTCATGCGTGATGCCGTATGGTGTTGTAAATAGATTTTTTTAAAGGGGGAGTCCATTTGACGAAGTCTACCTATAAAAAAAAAAGAAAAACCTTACATTTGATACCTCACCGATGTCAAAGGTAAATTTGTACAAAAAAGTTTTTAAAAAGCACATTTCATACTTTTTGTATATATGTATGTATAAATTTTGAAAAATTTTGAACTAGCAGTACGCTCAGGCTTTGCTTGCTTGATCTCCAAAGTTTGTAAAGTGATCTATCTAAAATGTATGAAGCGTTTGTATAGATCTATAAACAGGAATACTATAGAAAAGTCTGTATCAAAGTAGAACTATTTTTCAAAAATAGTCAAATTAACAACTTTTACATAATGGGGGCGAGGTGTAGGTAGTTTATTGAACGGGATCTCAGTTAAAAGGTTAAGATAAAACTTAATGATTTTTACATTTCAAAACACTTTTAGAAAATTTACCTTTTGAATTACATCAAAAAGAACCAAAACATTCACCAATATCAGTACCAACAAAAATCTGAAAAATACAAACATTTGAGCCGCTCCGAAATATTTTCCAACAAAAACCTATAATTTCCTTACTTCCTGTTGTTCTCGGGAACTCAATAAAACTTTGGACATTTTGCTGTAATCTTGAAGTGAATTCGATCCCTGTCTTTACTTCTGAAGTGATATCGCTTGTCTTGAAGGGCAATAGCAATCAGTTTGAGTGAATAACAAGAGAGAAGTATTTAAAAGATGAAAATGTTACTGTTACTTTACTGAATCTTGGTAAGTTGGAATGCCCGTCGAAATTTATGGGGGTATTTAATCTTTTCAATGATTTTCGTCATCATATCACATAATTATCCATACTATTATTATAGAGCATATATAGAATAAGAACTTTCTGTATATATACTATAGAATATACATGAACATATAATGAAACATATATGGCCGTGTGGTGCCGGCATAGAATTTCACCACCCCAACTCTTACCGTGGGTGTCGTAAGAGGCAACTTAGGGAAAAACACCGGGGGGCTGGCAGCAGCGCCCTCTGCAGAACAACTCCACCAAACTGCGATCCCCAACCCTAGTGTCCCAGCTTGGGGATTATGGGCAAAAACCCCCAAATGATGAACAATGCCATCTATGGCGCTCATTAGGGGAGGCCTAGAGGTCCAGCAGTGGACTATTATAGGCTGATGATGATGATTCTCGAAGCCTACGTTCCAAGTCTTCAAAGTTGAACAGGCAGTAAAAAGCACAACTCGAAAGTAAATTATTTATCAAAAACAACTGCTCCAATCGAGGCGGAAACTTTACAACTTTGTTCTTACTTTGTTTGTATATTAATTACTGTAGCCCACGCCTCCGGGTTCACTCGCGCTTGAATTTAATAAGCAAAATTGTCTATACATATATTATGTATACTATAAAGGTTTTTAGATTATTAGGGAATAGATAAGTGTGTTTTTTTGAGTTTATAATTAAAGTTACTGTATATTTTATATTCTCTTATATACGTTTTGTAATTGTCTTTGCTATGATATGACTTGCTGTAGATTATTTGCAATAATCTAAAGTAAGCTCAATTGTTTAAATAGTGAATACTAGTTCTAATTTTGTGAGTTAATGGTTAATAAAACTAAACATATTAAACAATTAATAAAATTAATTAAAAACAAAACTAATTAATTAAAATATGTTGATTTAAGTTAATGGTTAATTTCTAAGCTTGGTGCTGGTGATGCTGTGTGGATTGTCCAGCATTATTATTATTATTTTTTTATACTTTTATAAAGATTTTACCCTGTCTAAAGATTTTTTATCATTTTGTCCCAACTGTCACAGAACAAATTAGACGCTTGTAAAAAAAAGGTGCGTTTTCAGTTGCAACGTGCAACTGTGAATAGGGTTCGTTACTGCTCTTGTTTTAAATCCTCAATACAGACCTACCTACAGCGAACGGATAAAACATGGAAGCATTCCTTGTGCTAGAAAATGACCGGTATGACAGTAATGACAGGTAAAGGACACTGCTATAATTATTTTGTCGACCTCTGTGGCGCGGTGGGCGAAGGTCCGCCTGCGACGCAGGAGGTTGCGGGTCCGATTCCCGCCTCGGGACAAAATTAAATGTATGTACGATCAGATAATATCAGGTATGATTATTTTATTTACGATATACGACAAGTTAACATCAAACATTAAGAGAATTAAGTTTACTTTTATCTGTTTCCCGAGATTTGACAAATTGTTGCAAAATCAGCGACGTAGTTTTGACAAGTAGGTTTGTTTGCAATGTTGTGTCAAGTTGCAGGCGTATTTTTCTTGAAGGAATGCTTGTATTTGTTGTTCTATTTGTGCATAACAACAACATTTTGGAAAGGCAAATCGATTTTGTAAAATAAGCATTTATTCACACTATGATATTTTATAACATACTAGCGGCCCGCCCCGGCTTCGCACGGGTATTAAACAAAAATTGCAGAAATTATACACACTAAAACGATGGGTTTCACAGTTTTCATACGGATCTTTACTTTTTTTAACAGCATTGGGGTTTTTGACATTGACTCGACATTCCAAAACTGACACTGGCCGTAGAGAAAAAGCAAGCACCGTGCGCTATACAACCTCTTTTTCTATTCTGACGCGCCATAATAGAAAAAGAGGTTGAATATACAGCCCACGGTTCAATTATTGAATTTTTCATGCGGATCCCTAACTTTTTTGAAAATATTATATAGCCTATGTTCATCACGGAAAATTAAGGATTCTAATGGTGAAAGAATTTTTTAACTCGGTCCTGTAGTTTCGGAGCCTATTCAATTCAAACAAACAAACAAACAAACAAACAAACAAACAATAAAATCTTTCCTCTTTATAATATTAGTATAGATATAGATTTAACACTCATTAGAGTTGTCTAAAATAAAATATCATAGTGTACCTATGTTAGTATTACCTATATACCTACATTATATACCATACGGACAGCAATTTCTTTAAGTGAAGACTTAAAATTTCAAAATTTCTGGTAGGTGCCTGGTATATCCCATTGTCATGACACAATCTGTTTATTATCAGGAAATCCCACACTATAGGTAATTAATTTATAATATTCAGAACTGTCACTGATTAAAGCATATTTAAATTATGAATCGCCAATAATTAAAATGGATTCATATTAATATTGCATAAATGATTGAGTTGCCCCATTGTTTTCGATTCGCTAATAAATTTATTACGTACTCGCTTTTGCAGTGAAATTAAATCTCGTTACAAAGGAATTTGGTCCGAAATAGATAGGATATTGTGTAACATTATTTTAAATTTAAATTCCAAAAATTTATAAATAACTTAATTATTCTGGACAATCCCCACAGCATCATCTAGCCCCAAGCTAAGCAGAGCTTGTGTTATGGGTACTAGATGACTGATATACATAATACAATGTTATTATATGGATAGATATATTTTATTATACATAGAATACGATAAAAAACATTGATACAATTAATAAATATAAATTCTAGAATGTCGATAGTATCTATTTTTATGTCATCATCATCATCAGCCTATAATAGTCCACTGCTGGACATAGGCCTCCCCTAAAAATTTTTTATTTGGGGGTTATTGCCCATAATCCCCACACTGGGCGAGTTGGGGATCACAGTTTGGTGGAGTTGTTCTGCAGAGGGCGCTGCTGCCCGCCTGGTGCGTCTCCATTAGTCGCCTCTTACGACACCCACGGGAAGAGGGGTGGTGAAATTCTATGCCGCACCACACGGCAAATTTTTATGTAAAAACATTTTAACATGTCAATTTTTAATAAAAAATATAAATTTCAGATCTATTATTGAGCTAATTGCAACAAGCGTGACTCGGATCCTTAAAGACCAGGTTATTTCTTTATGATTTCATTAGGAAGACGACCTCTGTGGCGCGGTGGGCACAGGTCCGCCTGCGAGGTTGCGGGGTCAACTCCCACCTCGGGACAAATGTTTGTAAGATCGCAGATATTTGTTCATCATCATCATCATCACCAGCCTATAATAGTCCACTGCTGGACATAGGCCTATATAATAGAATTAGAACACCTTGATAATTGTTCAAGGTGTTCTAATTCTATTTATAATAAAAAATAATTATATAACAAACTCTGCTTGGCTTGGGGCTAGATGATTGTGTGAGAACTGTCCTCCATTTTTTATTTTATTTTTTATTGTGATTGCTATTATTTTTCCATGCAATTGAATATATTTACCTTAATTGCTTGGAAACGAAAACAAATAAACCACAGACAAGAAAACTAAAACTTTAAACGTAAAACTGTGATTTATTTCGCTTTAAATCTATTTTCATGGGAGTTCCATCAAAGTTCAGGATTTCGATCTACGTACAAGGTGAACTAGAAAGATTACGTTCGGTTCACCGAGATAATTTCGTTATGTTTATTTTTTCGACAGAATTATAATAATTTCGGAGCGCTTTCAAATTAGCATGAACGACGAGAAGAAAATTTAAGAAACCGAATACTTTTTATAAATATACAGTATTATTTTTCGCTAAAAAATTTCAATTTTATGGTCCGTTGAACACATTGGACCAAAGCGTTAGGCCTAGGTATTGGGTCTAGTTGGCGTATGTTGGTAGTGTGAGACCAATAATGGCCGACCATGCAATTGTAGTTGGTTTTTCGTGCACACATCACAGAATATTTCGCTGGTACGCTCTAAAATCTATTATGATTATTTATGACCAATACGCCGATAGCGATATGTAAACATTGATGTTTAGGATTTTATTTTAGCCCAACACCTAGGCGCCATGTGTGCAACTGGCACCGTTTGGATGATTCATTGAATCAGAATAAACTTAGGCAAAAAGATTCTTTATTTTCTCAATGAACAAATAGATCATAGACTCGTTATTACAAAATGGCGTGGGTAGATACTTACCTGTACAAGTTTTGTGCTGTCTTTTAGCAAAAATATATTTATACTGAACACCTCGTCGTAGATTTTAGCGGTGCTTGACAGCCTCGGCAGAATAAAACCCGTACAGATAGGTCGGCTATGTGTTTGTAGATTTTGACACGAGCACGGAGTGTTCCTAGCCTGCCCATACATGACTGTGGGTTGTGGTGGCAGTCAAATTGTTAACACCTGTGAATACGAGCCTCGAAAATCACTCATGATGTTGAGATGAGATATTAAATACAACTCGTTCTTGTACACCTTGTTTCTACATGCACTCCACTTGCCACAAACTGTAGAAATTCAGGAAACAAGTCTGCTAGCGTTAGGTATTTTATTACACCTAGTTCCAGGGATGTTGTGAGGTTAAGCTACTGGGGCTTTAAGAAATAAAATAATATTCATTATAATATGTATGTATACATATAAATTTCAGATTTCGTCGGCCTTCTCTGAGTACGGGAATGCTCTAACCAACTGCACCTCGAAACATGTGTATCGTATGAACGAACGAATCGAAAAACGGTTGCGATATGTTCAAACGATGCAAAATATTAGGTCCTTACATATGAAATTGGCGTTTTTCGTACTGGCCACTTTAATCACAAATTTCTCCTCTTTGGAAGCGGATCCATCGCAAACCACGTCCGAGTTAGCTGCAGGCTGCGGTGTTAGTGATAAAACTGTTTTAATTCACTTGAAGCAAATTGGGAAGATTAAAAAGCTTGAAAGGGCGGTACCTCACGAATTGACTGAAGCAAACCGGCAAACGCGCGTCGACTGCTGCGTTACATTACTAAACCGGCACAATAATGAAGGTATTTTAAACCGAATCATTACCTGTGATGAAAAATGGGTTCTTTACGATAATCGGAAGCGCTCAGCGCAATGGTTGGATCCTGGCCAGCCAGCCAAATCCTGCCCCAAGCGAAAATTAACCCCAAAAAAGTTACTTGTAAGCGTTTGGTGGACTAGTGCCGGTATTGTTCATTACAGTTTTCTCAAATCTGGCCAGACTATTACGGCTGATGTCTATTGTCAGCAATTGCAAACCATAATGGAAAAGCTAGCGGCTAAACAACCTAGGCTGGTCAATCGCTCCACGCCACTGCTGCTTCACGACAACGCTAGACCACACACTGCGCAACAGACGGCTACTAAATTAGAAGAGCTTCAATTGGAAAGTCTAAGACATCCTCCGTACTCCCCGGACCTTGCTCCAACAGATTACCATTTTTTTCGAAATTTGGATAACTTCTTGCAAGGGAAAAAATTCAACTCCGATGGGGCAGTCCAAATCGCCTTCAAAGATTTTATTGATTCCCGTCCGACTGGTTTTTTTAGTAAAGGGATCAATGAACTACCTATAAGATGGCAAAAGTGCATAGAAAATAATGGTTCATACTTTGATTAATTAAATATATTATATTAAAAAATATTCGACTTTTTGTTCCTCCCATACAAAACGCCAATTTCATAATGTAAGGACCTAAAAGGTAATTCTCGAATTGACACGGAGTTTTGTCGGTATGGTATACATATATCTTTATATTAAAAGAAATTCGTGTTAGTTAAACTATTAATATCTCAAGAACGGATAAACCGATTTGCTGAAAATTAATGGGAGTTGTCACTTATTTAGTTTATTGCTTTTCTAAATTACTGTTAAGTGTGCAATGAAGTATTTATTAATATTATTTATAGTAAGTAGGTAAAACAAAATTTTATATTTTTTTATAACTTATTTAGTTTGTAGGTTTGTAGGTATACACTTTTTTAATAAGTAAAAATAAATGTATTTCTTTAAAAAGGTACGCAGTTAGTCCTGAATACGTCCCTGTGCCAACTTTAATGCCCGTCTTGCGGGTTGATCGATTTTGTAATCAAGGCTAGTATAAATAGAGGTTTTATTACAAAACATTCGTTTGCTTTGTATCTTTAATTATATTAACATTGTTGCTACTTCAAATTCTGCTGTAATCTATATAACAGGTTAACAATTTTATATCCATTAACGTTAATTCTATTAAAGTTCTATTGTTAAAATACTGCTATTTTTGCCCAGCAGCGTGGGGATTGTGGGCAATAACCCCCAAATGTTAAATATTTCCGTAAATATTTAACATTTGGGGGTTATTGCCCAAACATGGACATATTGGACATGCCTCCGTAGGCATGTCCAGCTGGGGATAATTATATTAATTAAAAATAAATATATTATAAAAAATATATATAAATATATTATATATTATATATAATATATTATTATTATGGCTATGGTATATCTATGTTACTTGAAAGGCCTAGTGATCGACAGTTTGTGTTCACTTCTTTTTTTTTAAATCAGTGTCTTGTTTTTGTTGCAATCAACAAATAAAATATTCTCATTCTCACTCTCTCTCTCATTCTAGTTATTACAACTTTCGCATTTATATTTACTAAATATTATAGAATAACAAATAAATTACAATGATCTAACTAAATAAAAAAAAACCCACTAGTATTTACAATTGAGGTAACTGCAGTGTTAGAGGTACCGTGTAGAGAGGGTAAATGATAACTCTAACGCTGATAGATCGCAACTGGTTTATTAATAAAATTTAGGTAATAAAGAAGGTTTAATACGGAACAATAATCATCACGTATCTTACGTGAGAATTTAGAGGAAACACTTATGAGTTTATATTAAATCTAGAATAACATACATCACGTATTGCAAGTAAGACTTTAGGGAAACTAGATTGCTCTGACCTTACACATTGTACTTCGTACATGCAGACTGTTGCGAACAAACTACAGGTAGCTCAACTGATCCATATCAATACCAGTTGGAAGTGTACCCAAGATGCTGGCTGCATTGCCACGTTGTATGGCAATGCTGATGCGCTGTGCCAAATATTGACCAGCTCTCGGGTCACACGTCGCTTCGACCAGACGCTCTGATAATTTTTTGAAGACCCGGAGAGCCTCGGTACCCCACGGACCTAGGGTCTCGACACCAAGGGGAGCAAACTTGTAGGCTCTGTCGAGACCTGCATATTTGCGCCTCTTAAGATCCTCGGCCAAATCTGCCGCCGCACCAGCCCTCACGGATGTCCTTGGAAGATGGGAGGGCGCAAGTGTGTCGACGCAAGTAGCGTCCCACACAATGGGCCTCCCCAACTCCCATGGGACAAGTGTCATACCGTCGGGCCTCTTACCATCGTCACGCAACAGACCATTCGGTTCGAGAATAGCTGGTACGTTAGCGGTGACAAAGGCCCGCCGGATGATGTCGTTAAGGCTGGCATGACGAGACATCCGACCGGCAGCCCTAGAACACGATAATCCGTGGTGACCAAGCTGTTCGACAGCAGTACCGCACTGGCATTGATGAGGCGCGCAACACCTTGCACCCAACCGAAGAGATGATGCAATACGGAAAGTTACGGAATCCAATAAAGTGCCAGTGTTATATGAAGGAAGTGCTTGCAACCAATGTCCTGACTCCCATTTAGAAACGGCCAGGAGACGGGCACGATCTGCTGAGCTGGAGCACGTTTGTAACAAACAATTCCGTGTCAGCTCACACCCTCTCTCATTCTCATTCATTCATTCTCATTATCACTTCTGAAGCTGGGGCGTTTTGTGACGTGTCCAAGAGTCCTGTTTTTTTTATCTTAAGGCTCCGGTGACGTATGAATTTCCCATACAAACGTAATTCCAAAATGATTTGTAATATCAGTATATTTTCAACATGATCTGCTATTTTAATATATTTGTATTAGAATAGTATTTTATTTTATTTATTTTACTTTATTAGGAGAACAAACAGTTGTACATGCTTTATATGTAACTTAAATACTAACTTTTAACCATTTATGTGTCCTCGCATATAGTATCCATCTAGGTTCATGACAAGCTTTTTTGAAAATACTTTTACGAAAATACTTAGTACCTATCTACTGAAATAATAAGAAAACGTGTTTTCTTTGAAAAAAAATAATGATTTGGTTTAATTCCATTTCAGTAAAGAATTAAAATAAAACGTGGTAGGAACCAAAATAAATTTAATTAGCATACAAATAATGAATAAATAATTTTGGTATTACGTTTGTATGGGAAATTGAATCCGTCACCGGAGCCTTAAATAAAGATGGGCTAGTGCAGTGACTATATGATCCAATTTTTCATAGAAATCTACCTACTCCTTATAAGAACCTTATGAAGTCTCGGCACTACCTATTCCTATCATTGATTATTTATATAAGGCATGGAACGCACTGCGTAAAATTTATATTAACTTATCTGATGTTGCTGTCGAGATACGTTATGTTTAAAAAATACACGAAAACTGGTCAAAAAGATAGTTCTTTTTTGAAGTCGGTCAAAAAAGACAAACGTTCTGAGGCAAATATAAATTTATCATGAAACATTCATTTACTCGTTGCTAACCGTTGTTTTGAGTTTATGCTCTCTATTTGTACAAATAGTCAAAAAGATCAACATAACTAAGTTGTGGCCTGAATTTTCGAACTTTGAAAACATTTTAAAACTAAATATTGAAATTAGTATTGCCAGTTTTGAACTTTTCTTAAATAACAAAGCAACGGTTATTGAATTTAAGTTTTCTTTTAGAGTTTAAAAAGCTTCGGTTGTAGGTAGTTTGAAAAAGCTTTCTATTTTGAATGTCATTAACTGTAGTCAAAGCCATATTAGATTATATTGTTATTCTACTGTTTTTAAGAGAGACATGATCAATCATTACTTATAAACTTTCGCGTTTATAATAATTATTAGTAGGACAGAAATCGACCAGAACACCCTGAACAAACAACTGCAGATCTTACGATAATTTGCCCCGAGGTGGGATTCGAACTGCTCATAGAGGAGGTTTTTTGATAGTGTTCAATGAAAATATGTGACGCTATAACGTGCATTTGAGTTGGGTGTGTGGTGCCGGCATAGAATTTCACCACTCCCACTCTTCCCGTGGATGTCGTAAGAGGCGACTAAGGGAAACACCGGGGTGCGGGCAGCAGCGCCCTCTGCAGAACAACTCCACCGAACTGCGATCCCCAACCCGCATGCCCAGCGTGGGGATTATGGGCAATAACCCCCAGATGAAATAACGCCACCTATGGCGCGCATTAGGGGAGACCTATGTTCAGCAGTGGATAGGCTGATGTTGAGTTGATCCATAATAATATTGATACAGTCGTCACTTTATTATGAAGAAATACGGATATTACGTCCACGGATATTTAACAAAAATTACAAGAATTATAAATCATAAATGTCCAGTAGTTTCGGAGCCTATTCAATTCAATCAAACAATCGAATCTTTCCTCTTTATAATATTAGTAGATAAAGATATGTAACAAAGTTAGTCTGTAAGAAACAGGAACTTGGCCCCAAGAATGGGCACACACGGTTTTGGTTCCGTTGCACAAAAAAGGCTCTACGAAAATATGCAGTAACTATCGCCTTATTGCTCTTATATCACACTCAAGCAAAATTCTACTGCATATTCTTAATGAGAGGCTGAAGTCATTCTTATCTAAAGAAATCTCCCCAGAGCAAGCCGGTTTCGTCAAAGGAAAGGGCACTCGTGAGCAGATCTTAAACTTACGCCAAATCATTGAAAAGGCAAGAGAATTCAACAAGCCAGTTTATATTTGTTTTGTAGACTTTTCCAAAGCGTTCGACTCTGTAAGATGGCCAGTACTCTGGGAGACTCTTCTGTCTATGGGAACACCTAAACACCTGGTTCACCTTTTGAGAAGACTATACGAAGAAGGAACGGCTTCAGTCAGAACAGACGATGTATTCTCCAACAATTTCCATCCCAGTGCGGGAGTTCGTCAAGGTTGTATAATATCTCCACTGCTATTCAATATCTACACCGAACTGGTGATGAGAATAGCGCTTGAAGGCTGGTCTGACGGAATAAATATCGGAGGCTATAAAATATCCAATTTGCGATACGCAGATGACACTACCCTCTTTGCAACAAGTACCGACAAAATGAGTGAACTGCTTTGCAAGATGGAAAGAGTAAGCCATGATTTTGGACTGAAGATCAACCACAGCAAGACGAAGATGATGATCGTCGACCGAGCTACTAACAATTCGCCAGAGGTAACAAAAATCGCGAACTGCGACGTCGTCCCATCATACACCTACCTTGGTGCACTGGTGTCTAACAACGGTGGATGCGCAGACGAAATCAAACGGCGCATGGCTATCACGCGGTCGGCTATGGATAGGCTCAAGAAAATATGGAGAAACAGGAGCATAACAAAAACCACAAAGACACGACTTGTCAGGGCTTTAGTGTTTCCCATATTCCTCTACGGTGCTGAAACCTGGACACTGAGAGAGACTGAGAAAAAGAAGATCGACGCTCTAGAAATGTGGTGCTGGAGAAAAATGCTTGGCATTTCATGGACACAATTCCGTACCAACGTTTCTATACTAGACGAACTCCGTGTCAAACAACGTCTTTCTTCCATCGTCAAAAGTCGTATACTCACTTTCTTCGGACATGTTTCGCGCCGTGAGGACGCATCTGTGGAACGCCTTGTAATTCAAGGAAAAGTTGACGGCACAAGAGCTCGCGGCAGATCACCCATGCGCTGGACGGACCAAATTAAAGCTGCACTAAACGGTCCTCTACACGAGTGTACCAGGAAGGCAGCGGTGCGAGAGGAATGGCGCCGGATCGTGAGGCGTGCCACCACCCCTAATATGACGACCACGACCACTCTGCCAAGAGTGTAACGACTAAGAAGAGAAGAAGAAGATAAAGATAGATATTATTAAATAGACATAGACAAGCTGATCCTACCCTAGCAAAGTATTCAATGTGACGACAGTGAAAAATCTCTCAGCGTGCCTCACTGAGTGATTTTTCCTGGTAACTTTACACTTGACGATTTTTGTAATAATAATGTTTTTCCTAGCCTAAGCCGTGTGGTGCCGGCATAGAAAGCCGTGTGGTGCCGGCATAGAATTTCACCACCCCAACTCTTCCCGTGGGTGTCGTAAGAGGCGACTAAGGGAAACACACCGGGGGGCGGGCAGCAGCGCCTTCTGCAGAACAACTACACCGAACTGCGATCCCCAACCCGCATGCCCAGAGTGGGGATTATGGGCAATAACCCCCAAATAATGATTCCATCTATGGCGCTCATTAGGGGAGGCCTATGTCCAGCAGTGGACTATTATAGACTATTATATTATGGACTATTATAGGCTGGTGATGTTGATGTTGAATGTTTTTCCTATGAATTAATGCTCACAGCCCAGAAAGTACAAAACTAGTGTATTACTGACATAAAGCATCCATTTCTAATCGACTTACATCTTTCGATCTTAAGATAGCTGAACCAGTTTCGATGTGTTTTGATTTGACCACACATGAAGCTGTTATTAAAAGTAATCGATTAATCAATTTGATTAGACTGGTTGTTATTATTTTCTTATAAACTGGATCGCGTGGTTGAGCACTTAGGTTGATTAAATAATGTACCACTGACTCCTGTGCGCGGGAATCGAACCCACAACCTAGAACAAACACTTTCAAAAAAACTCTTTCGTTTTCTGCGTGAAAGAGTAACAAACATCCATACTTACAAAGTATCCATACTTAGTCTTCTATACTAATATTATAAAGAGGAAAGATTTGATTGTTTGTTTGTTTGTTTGAATTGAATTGGCTCCGAAACTACTGGACCAATTTGAAAAATTCTTTCACCATTAGAATCCTGAATTTTCCGCGATGAACATAGCTTATAATATTTTCAAAAAAGTTAGCGATCCGCATGAAAAATTCAATAAGTAAACCGTGCGCTATGATGTGTACTGTTGTTATGGAGTGCCGAGTCAATGTCAAAAAAACCAATGCTGCAAAAAAAAGTATGAAAACTGTGAAACCCATCGTGTTAGTGTATAATTTCTGAATTTTTTTGTCAATACCCGTGCGAAGCCGGGGCGGTCCACTAGTAGGATTACAAAGTTCTCCCACATTCGCAGGAAAATAAATTGTAAATAAAACATCAAGATCATGCTAATCCGATGATTACCATTCACTGTCAGATAAACGTAGCTGATGGATAACGGATAACCGATAACAGACAGATAACGATGATAATGGTAATGAAACGGCTAAGAATATAATTGCACTCAATTCGCTTATCACTCAAGTGTTGGTTTCGTACAATCGACGACAAAATTGTTGACTCTTTTTAGACTGTTGTTTTTGAAAAA
The DNA here is from genome assembly GCA_963931895.1 of Eupithecia pulchellata. Classification (NCBI taxonomy): domain Eukaryota; kingdom Metazoa; phylum Arthropoda; class Insecta; order Lepidoptera; family Geometridae; genus Eupithecia; species Eupithecia pulchellata. The sequence continues at coordinate 5,063,487 of OZ007546.1, read as the reverse complement.
GCATATGTAAAGGCATATAAATGTAAGGCAATATGTAAGGCTATAAATTAAAATTATCAAGCTGAACTTAATTTTGTTAGTCTTTGTTTCGGCAGTAAACGAAGTTACTTGTCTAAACTATTTTGTTAAAGAAAATACGAAATTTCTCAAAAGTCAATGATAAATATTTACAAAACGAAGCAAATTCTATCCAGTATTATAACGATTTTGAGTTAAATTAATAGTGTTTATTTATCAAATAACATTCAGCAAATTCAGCGTAAATACGAAAGACAGCGATCGTGGCTAGACATGGAACTATTCTGTTAAGGCTACGGCGACGGATGAATTTTCACATACAAACGTAATACCAAAATGATTTGTAATTTGAGCGTATTTTTTTAATTATTTCTAATATCTGTAAATAGCTAGACCACAGATAATTAATACTCTAGTTAGCTTGACTAAAAAGTAAGTGGCTTTTGTTTTAAAAGCACGTCTGCCATCTTGCTTATTCTAATCTGTTTGTCACATTGACAGGTCCCATGATAAATGAGTGGATTTAATTATTACAAACAAATGATAGCTAAAGTAGGTAAGAAAAAATTTAAATTATTGACATTCGCTGTCATTTTAGACATAATCTGTCAGTTTCTGCCTTGTAAGTTTTTCTATTCTTCATTCCATGGCTATGCCATGAACTGCTTGGCAGAAAAGTGGCACACCAGACTCATAATCTTAATTGATCTTAATACTCACTATATCTAGTACTACCCAATCGACGGCCCTATCGCCAACAATTTATTGTGATAAGATTTACAAAGTAGTTTACAATCATAACAAGAAAAGTGAAAAGCAAACATAGTTAAAACATTTTCCCTACAAATACTTAATTCTAAATATATATATATATATATATGTATATTACCGTGTATTTTAAACATAGTGTATTAGAAATGTACATGCTTATTTTATAGACAATTGCTCAGTATAGTCGAAATTATTTTGCGAAATTTATTGAGATTGGCGTTAAATATGTCTAAATAATTATGATTAGCTACCAACTCCTTGTATTGACGACACATCCTAGTAATTGGGTTATATTCACCATCATCTGTTATTATTTATATTAGAATAGTATTTATCTAGGTTCCTACAACAGGCTTTTTTGAAAATACTTACCTATCTACACAAATATTAAGCAACGTGTTTTCTATGAAAAATCCGATCTGGTTTGAATTCATATCAGTATTTTGAAAAAAAAGTTGTGGTAGAAATCTAGATAAATACAATTTTAATACTTATAATAGCCGATCATGGTATATATATGCTCCAATTACAAATCATTTTGGTATTACGTTTGTTTATATTTGGGGAATTCATCCGTGTCGCCGGAGCCTTAAAAAAAGACGGTAGCGGGCAGCCAAGCACGTTTTTTTCTCTTACACAGATTAATACTGCGGTATTGCAGCAAGCGATTGCATGTTGTGTAAATTGTCCAGCATTATTTATTTATTGCGTATTATGTAAGGTAAATACTGACCACTTTTCCTCACGCCTGTACTCGGGTAAATGGATCAAAACACAGATCACTTATGAACATGACTCATTAAAATCGCAGAGTGCAAGTGTGAAGCGAAAACTCTCTGTACGCAACTGTACCCAAATGCAAATAAATTGAAATGAAGTAAATACATTGATGTAGTTAAAGCTGTTAGAGATGTTATGTTGATAATAAATAAATAAATAATGCTGGACAACCCACACAGCATCATTTAAGCAGAGCTTGTGATGTGTGTACTAGATGACACAATATTTTACATAGTTAGATGTTTTCTTTTATGAATATTAAAGTTAAGGGGAATTACACAGGGAAAACTAGAATAAATCACATTAAACTTAGATTCATAAGTGATATATATTTACTACGATCCCCAACCCGCATGCCCAGCGTGGGGATTATGGGCATTAACCCACAAATGATAATGCCATCTATGGCGCTCATTAGGGGAGGCCTATGTCCAGCAGTGGACTATTATAGGCTGGTGATGATGATGATGATATATTTACTAGTGGTTTTTTTCACTTCTTCCACTAGTGGACAAAAAATAAGTGAAGAAATAATCAATAACACCTTGTTTTGTAATAATAATTTATAATAATTGACAGTATGAAATTTAACATAAGTAACCCATTTTGCTTATTTTGTAAGCCTACAGAAACAAAGAATATTATAGAAATCAAAAAATCTGTATTTCATAGCCAATTTTGACCCAATTTTGATCCGCGACATATCAAAATGTATCTTGTGCCAAACACCATGTTATTAAACATGCAACAAGCGATTTTTTAATTAATATTGATCAATTTTTTAATTAATATTGATTAATTAGAAGAAATATCGCTTATGTCTTAAACCGGTTTAATTAAAAGCTCTTGTAGATATGAGAAGACCACGTCAATCTGGATTGTAATGCATTGGACTGGATATTGACTAGTGTTGCCCGTAACCGACTTTTTGAGGGCAACCGGCTTTTCGACATCTTTAATTTTATCTATACTGACATTATAAATACGACAGAATTGATTGTTTGCTTGGTCTAAAAATCAAATCGATCCGACGACGACCGACGACCGAGGAAAATTATTTTAACTCTTAGAACCCTACATTATCCCTGATGAATATAAGTTATAGAATATTTTTAAAGTTAGGGTTCCTTAAGAAAACTTCAATAATGTAACCCAACATCTTTAACTGTATTTGCAAAAACTATCAAATATTTGAAGTTATTGTGAGATACCCGGGCGAAGCCGAGGCGGATAACTAGTTATTAATATAGTAGATACAGACTGGACGTGTCAATCTAACTTCACATCCAGATCACATCTTCAGATGTGAAGATAGTTAATAATGATTAGTAATTAACGGGTATTTATCGCGTTTCTTCTTCCTCCTTTCTTCTTCTTCTTTTCTCGACGTTTCAACAGGTTTGCACTCTGTCGTGGTCACGAGAGTCATCTCGTTAATTATATAAATACCCGTTAATTACTAATCATTATGTGTTCAGATCGCGTAAGTTTCAAAACATTAATAAGATAGTTAATAGTTAGTTAGTTTAATTCCTGTTAATTAATGTATCGATACCGATCCCCAACCCGCATGCCCAGCGTGGGGATTATGGGCAATAACCCCCAAATCATGATGCCATCTATGGCGCTCATTAGGGGAGGCCTATTTCCAGCAGTGGACTATTATGGGCTGGTGATGATGATGTTGTTGATGATGTAATTAATGTAATTGGTTTTAATAACCGTTGAATTAATTAAATGAATAAACAGTTGGATATATTTTTCAGGGTTTTAATTACCTAAAACAACAGAAAAGCCGGAAAATCTTACCACTTTTCAACAGCACTACAAAACAATCCGATTGGCTGCAGATAAATCAGTGGTTTTCATAGTTCATTGGTTCTTCGTAGAACTTCTACAGAACTTTAAGTAAGGGTTTTCTATCTTATCATTTAGATAACTAGCTCAACCTAGGGTATGGACCTATGACGTTTTTTTTATAAGATTTAAAAAAAACGTCATAGGTCCATATCATCCGTTTGTGCTTTTGGTTTCGAAAGCCATATGGTCTTGTTTTGTTTATCTTAGATGTCTCAGCAATTTTTTTTTTAAACTTTATTACCTCTGCCAAAGTATTGGCTGGGCCTTACCTCTGCCAATACTTTGGCAGAGGTAAGGCCCAGCTTATTATTACACTAATAATAAGCTGGACCCATCAATGTAATAAGTTTATACTTAAAAAGTCAAAAGTATACAAAATTTTCAATAAATTTTATAATTTATTGAAAATTTTGTATACTTTTGTCTTTTTAGTCATTTAAAAAAAAGAATACCTACTGTAAAGTACGAGTAGGTATTCTTACTACATTATTAGAAGATTATTACTAAATTAATATGAATAAAACAGGTAAATCTAGCATTAGTAGGTTCCTTGTGATATAAGGAACCCTAAAAACAAGTGTCACCGCTAGTTGCTTCTACCTTACCTTTATCTTACAAAGAAGATAATCTATCCTTCAACTCTTCAATCGAAACTCCTCCTTATTCCTATAGAAATAAAGTATAATAAAGTATAACGATTCTGTATAAAACCTTGTAATGACGTACAAACTACTAACAAGCGCTCGGTTACCGGAACGATGTCGCCTTGATGCAGGTACGGGTGTCGTAAACTTACTTTCTTATAAAAATTTAAAGAACCGAGTTATTATATTACAGACGACGACGCTACGAATAAGCCGCGTGCGCAGAAGGGTAGGTATGTGTATCCAAAGAACCGAATGGAAAGACAGAAAGATTACAAAAACATTGAATTGTATTCATTCGATTGCGTGACAAGAATTCAAGAATTAATTATGTTACCTTTATATTTAGGTACATAAACTGCTTAGTAGTGTTCGATAGCGAACACTGTTCTTTATCACTCTGACTTACGTCAATAGAAGGCAATAGTTTTTTACTCATAAATTTACTTTAGGTTTAAATTAGTACTATTTTAAAGGGTATTTATCGCATTTATTTACCTATGTTTCCCGTCGTTTCAACAGGTTTACACACTGTCGTGGTCACGGGATTACTGGAGTTCTGGAGCAACCCCCTCTGCGAAGCGGGGACAGCGGTATTTGAAACTACCCTCACTTGGTTTTTAGGCATGTCTACCTGCACACTTGGATGACACACTACACTGAAAGTTTCTGCGACGCACTGAGAAACCGGTGTATGGCGTTTACACTTAGTAACAACTGGATTCCACGAGGAGGAGAATCTGAAACCGTCTTCACCATTGAAATTAGGATATCTCTTAATTTCAATCGCTTCCCGCTCTTGTATACAGATGATTTGCGGTTTGCGTAATTCAATACAGTGTTTGGGTCCTTAGTCTACTATTATGCTCAGTTATTACCGACTTGTTTATTTGTCGATTTCTGAACGCTGGCTGCTATGTTCCTTGGTAGGTAAATATGCATCCGATCAGATCTCTAGTTATCATCATGTGCACTGGGCACACATGGGTTAGTACCCATGTGTACTCATCTCATGGGTGCACTAACCCATTATACTCATCCCATGGTCCCGAACACTTACCCACCCCCTGTGCCATTAATGAAGTAAAAGGCATGCCTGGACCACTTGTGCCTAATTAGTAGCAGCGACCAGAAAAATGAATTTTTGATGTCATTTCATATTATTTACTTCCTGTGGCACAGGAATATGCACATTTATGAGGGAATTATTGCAAAATGGAGTTTTATTATGCTTTTTAATTTGTTAAGGTTAAACCTTACATTTTTAATTATATACAGTTCTTTGCAAAGATCGGTCCTTAACAGCAACAGAATCTATTGTCTTATTTTAAGAAATCATTCTTTTTTAAAATCGCCCTCCCGCATGCCCAGCGTGGGGATTATATATATATCAACCCCCAAATGATAAATATTGCAATCTATGGCGCTCATTAGGCTGATGATGATCAGTTATCTAGTACCTAGACACGGAACAATCAACTTCGGTCTAGATGGTGCTTTGTGAATTGTCTAGCATAATTTACTATACATTATTATTTATAAATATATTTTTAGGTGGCATGAAAGCCTTTATTAACTAAGAAAATTACAATTATATTAGAGCTAGTATTCACAATTGAAATAATTCAGCTATCTGCAGACTGTTGCAAACAACTACAGGTAGCTACTGATACATTTAATGCCAATTGGAAGGGAACCCAAAATGCTGGCTGTATTGCCTCGCTGTATATCTATTCTTGTATAAGTAGTAGGCAAAAAAACATTTAAATAACAGAACCAAATAAAAACTATTATTAACAATTGAAAAGGTATCTTCAGTCTGTTGCTAACAATCTAGTAGCTCATCATCATCATCATCATCACCAGCCTATAATAGTCCACTGCTGGACATAGGCCTCCCCTAATGAGCGCCATAGATGGCATCATTATTTGGGGGTTATTGCCCATAATCCCCACGCTGGGCATGCGGGTTGGGGATCGCAGTTCGGTGTAGTTGTTCTGCAGAATGCGCTGCTGCCCGCCCCCGCTGTGTTTCCCTTAGTCGCCTCTTACGACACCCACGGGAAGAGTTGGGGTAGTGAAATTCTATGCCGGCACCACACGGCAGCATCTAGTAGCTTAACTGATCCTAACGGGTAAAATTGTATAGGAACCTATGGTGCCTATTAGGTAACCCAAAAGATCGGTGTAACTCAAAAGAGCTCGACTTCCCTAGAGAAAATTCGTTTATAACGAAGTAGGAATATTCGTGACAGCACCCAATTTAGCGGACCTGCCCAATTTTTCAAGAAAATGAACGAATAAAATGAACAAACCTAATCAAGTAAGTGTTCAGATGCTTATATAAATAACAACGATTTATCGTTGTAAATAATTAGACGTAAGCTCTTGGGAGACGAGATTTTATAACTTTTTGGATACAGCAGTAGGTTTATTTTGATCATTTTCCGCGAACGTATTTTTCATAGTTCCAAGTTTTGGACAGTTTGCTCCGCTTTCTTTTCTGAAAAATAATAAATAATAATGCGGGCAATCTACACAGCATTATCTAGCCCCCAGGCTACTCAGAGCTTGTGTTATAAGGAACCTACTAGATGACTGATAATATAGAAACTTAATAATAACAAAGATAGATATTTTCATTACATATAGAAAACGACCAGAACACCCGGAACAAATAATGGCAGATCGTATAAATATTTGTTCCTAGGCGGAAATCGAACCCGCAACCTCCTGCGTCACAGGCGGACCTGCGAGTACGCCTACTGCGCAAATCCTTTTAGAATGTTTACTCAAAGTTATGCTTAGGTTAAGTACTCTCTCACACGCTCTCCATGAAACACTTGAGCAATCTGCAGACGCTTGCAAACAATCTTGAGATAGCTCAACTGATATAAATCGATACCGATACCGGACGCGTTGCCAAGATTTCATTACTCCGATGTAAATTTATGGATAGTTTCAGAAAAGTCAAATAAAATAAAATGATTTTTATTTTTCATACGAAAATTCAAAAATCTACATGTAAAATGACAGTTGGACGGGACAATAAGGATTCTTGAGTACAAACGGAACCCTGAAAAGAATAAAACAAAATGGTGGATCGCATCTGTCAATTATTATGCTCGATGCAAAGTAAAAAAGTATACCGTCATACCACGAGTACGGCTCTTTTGCACTTATTTCACTGGGATACAATATTTATGCAGTTTTAAACGAAATCTTATTTTTATTAATAATAGAAGAAAAATTATAATTTATTTAATATTTAGAAGGTAGCCTTATACTTAATTGTTAATATCAAGAAATAATTTTACTTACAACTAAAGGTAATAAAGGAGGGAAAGCATCTTAAATCAGGGCGTAAGCATCTTAAAAATAACGTTAAATAGCGTTAATTTCATAAAGATAACTTCATATTATAACGGTAATTGAGTTGGTATTGTTACCAAGGTAATGAGCTTAATTTTGGTAAATTATTAAGAAAAAAATCCTAGAAACCAGCGCTTGTTTTTTGTACGTTTTTTTAAAAAAAATCCTAGAATCAAGCGCTTGATTTTGGCGCATTACATAGAAAAAAGCCTTGCCACTAACGCCTGATATTGCCGCATCATTTAAAAGAAAAAAATCCTATAAACAAGCGCTTGATTTTGGTTCATTATTTAGATCAAAAAGCCTAGAATCCTAGGAGGTTTCTTCGAGATTTCTAAGCCAACGGCTTTGCGCTTAAAGCATAATGTAGGGAACTTACCGCGTAAATCAAGTCCACACTTGTTGTCTTTTTGCCAACTAATTAAGCTAAGAGGACGGTTAACCTAATGCCGCCGAGCTGGCTTGATTTTATGGCGGTGGTCCAATGTTGAGATGTTTATCATCATCATTTTACAATTGACTAGCTTTTTGCGGTTTGAAAAGGACTTATTGTTAATATTCTGACTTATGACTGACAAGTGAGCTTAGTATACAAATTCTTTTAAGTGAATACATTAATAAGTTCCTTTTAGTTTATTTTTCAGTATTTTGTATTCTCTCTGTTTTAAAGAGTGCACAACCAACTGTTAACTGAGACAGTTTTGTGACTTTTTGTTTTGTTCCATGCAAAAAAAATTTTGAATACAAAAATCAATACATATTGTGATTAGTAAATATCGGGTATTTATCGCGTTTCTTCTTCTTCCTTTCTTCTTCTTCTTGAAACGTCGAGAAAGGAAGAAGAAGAAGAAACGCGATAAATACCCGTTAATTACTAATCATTATGTGTTCAGATCGCGTAAGTTTCAAAACATTAAATGAATATATTGATATTATACATGCAAAAAAATAAAAAAACTCAAATACCTGAGAAGTTATTTTCATGTATTTGTTTTTTTCTCAAATCTTTGAAGAATAGGTTTTTTTTATGAATAATTTAAGTAAAGACTAGAGATAAATTAGATACATATTTTGCATTCTGTCACAAAATGGTCTCTTTCAGCAAAAGCTTGTTATACATTATAACTATTATTATCTACATAATATATACAATAATCATCTAATACCCATAACACAAGCTTAGCTTGGGGCTAGATCGTGCTGTTGTGGATTGTCTAGCATTATTTATCAATCTATAAAACTTTACCATATTGCTTACAAAACCAGGTGAAATTTCGGTTGGTACGGGAAATTCAGTGTCTGAATAATTTAGGCGGTAAACCACAGAGTTTTGTTAACTTGGGTCAATTGGTAATGTTGCTTTTGGCAGGTTTCAGTGCTAGTATGGCAATAAAAGTGTCCAAGAGTCCTGTAAAGTCTAAAGGAAATAAAGCACTTTGATTTTGATTTTTTAAAAACATCCGATATATTTATATTTTCCTAGTTTTTACTATCTTTATTTTCGTAATATTTTAAAAGATTGTTATCTGAGTATTTCGATGGATTAATATACCTACCTTATACCTCTTATTCAAAAATAAAATAAAATAAATTATTGTTCAGTGAGAACTCTGGTTCTAGTTAAACCTGTTTTTTCGGCTTTCAGGCACTTTTAACCGAAACGTAATGTAAACTTTTTATCTTAATAAATAATCCTATTCTATTCTATACGTCTATAAAGGTCGTTGACCTTCCTTCACGAAATAAAATCAAAGTCATTTGTTTAGTGACATTTACATGTTTGGCTATTGAATTTCGATGATGCTTGCAGAAGTTTTAAGTTAAACAGTGGCTCAGATACATTAATACGGCGAAACATAAAATTTCGTAATTTACTATGGTTAAAATTTTTTGAAGCTTGACATGGGTCCGTTGTGCATTATTATTACTTGAAAAGGATTGTAACCGCACTTGCAAGCCACTCAAATTATATTAATAGTAGTATTATTTATTTATTTATAGGAAGTCAGTAACTAAAACAAATTTAAGTACCTATAGATAACAGTTGAATGATATTAACGAGACGATTATCTGTAATACGGAACCCTCTGCGCTTATAAATAAATCTCAATCTTGACCGTTCTTATTTGGTAGACCTCTAGGAACTTTCTTCCCCCCTTACATTAAAGTTAAATTAAAATGGCGGCAGCAAGGCGGTCCACAAAAATAAACAACTTAAATGTCAGTGGGCGGCATTTCTGTATTCTACTCCGGTTTTAAACATTATTTACAAATATTATACAGGAAATTTTTAATTTTTATATTTTTGGTATATATTTACTTGCATTTCTTACTTGGTTTATATCGTACCTATTGCTATTTTTTTGCGACTGTAGAAGTATATTTTTGAGTAATTACTTATTTATTTTTATTTAAAGTTATATCCTAATTAAAAATAAAAGTAATTAATAAAGATAAATGTAATAAATAGTAAAGGTGTATCGTTGTAAAAAAAAATAACGCGATTTTGGTGTTCTGAGAAATGTCTACTATAAAAGAGATAAAAAATAAATATTGGTACAGAAGAACCCAAGAATATTTTTTTATTTGAGCTATTTGAATATTATTTGCTATATTCGTATACGATTCCATCTGATATTGAACATGATTAAAATAGCGGTCACAGCGAGGGTAATCTATAAAAATCGTACAAATACATATCGTAAAATATTCATCGAACAAAACCGAGGTTTTTATTTAATAAATTTTTAATCCATAAATCAATAAACACTAAAATATCTTTATAACCTTGTTTTACTACTAAAACATAAGGCACTCAAACCTTTCCCTCAAACATTTCATGGTGCTACGTTGTGAAACCAGTCAAGAGTGAGTTATTTACATGTCGAAGGTTCCGTCGTATTCCAAACGTGAATAGCTTTGGTGGTTTTGATGATGCTTTCCTTTAATTCAACCACTATTTACTACGTAGGACTACGTAAAAATTTAAGCCAGCTTAATAAAAAGGTACCATCAACAAGAATAATCTTGATATCTTGTCTAAAAATTTAGATAATTTTCAATTAAGTTTTTTTAATCTTCTACTCGTCATCTCTTTTTCCATCAAATAGGAACTTGGAAGACTATTGTCTGTGACTATTATTTTTTATAATGCCATCTATGGCACTCATTTGGGGAGGCCTAGAGGTCTAGCAGTGGACTATTATAGGCTGATGATGATGATGATTATTATTATTATTTACCTAAAAGGTAAATCCGAGTGTGCAACGCGTGGCATTTGAAAAGGCAGGCTTTGCTTTTAGAACTAGGCTAGACTCCCTAAACAGTGTTACAGTGTGGTTGTATCAAATATCAGAAGATCCTAGATAGTTATAATATTAAACCAACGATGGTGCAAAACAATTATTTAGATCTAAGTCAAATTCAGATAAGTTACAAATTCATTTTATTGGAAAGATTCTGCCCATTTTGAAGGTTTTAGTATCAAGGTAATGTATAAGAGACACAATGGTACCCCAGTACGGTATGGCAATTGGTACGGAGATTGGCAGTGGTTTGGTTCAAATTATTCTTAAAAAATATCAACTTTAAAACTGCACGGAACCCCGAAAAGCTGTTTTGAATATGCAGACAGCACTATGCGAACCAGATGGGACTTTTATAATTCATTATCCAGTGTTTTTGCACCAGGAGTATTTCAGTTGGTTTTTAACCTACTTTATCAAAAGTAGGTTGTCAATCAGACGCTTTTTATGTACAGTGCGCGTCACATATAAGTACCCCTATCTCAATATGTGGGACACAAAAGTTGTTATTGTTGGGAATTTCAGACTTTGAGTATTATGGAAGGGCAGTTCGATCTTGAGCGGCGGCCTGATAAATTTTTGCATGTGAAAAATTGTGACAAGTTACAGGGGAATTAGAATTAGTCGAAAAATAGTTTGTATACAATGGAGGTACTTAATTCTGACGCGCACTGTACGTGGTAAGTATCTGGCGCAGCGCATCAGCATTGCCATACAGCAAGGCAATGCAGCCAGCGTCTTGTTGACGCTTCCGACTAGTAATAATTAAGTCTATTGAGCTACCTATAGATTGTTCGCCACAGTCCGCTGTTAGCTCAAGTGTTTCACGTGACGGCAATTTCTAATTTGTTCCTGTTAATTATTTGTAATTTTCTTTGTTAATGAAGTTTTATGCTATGTTCACATGCGCGCGTTCAACTCGACATTCAACGTGCACGTTCACGTTCACGAGCGTGTGAACAGTACGCCCGAGCCCGTAAACGCGCCTGTGAACGTGAATGCCGCGAACCAAATGCACTGTGCGTGTGAACAGCTTGAATTGTCGCCGGCCTGGGACAGGCTGCATGCCGCGCAGCCCGCCAGGCAGCCCGCCAGGCAGCCCGCCGGGCTGCACGGCGCGCATGTGAACCTAGCATTATAATAATGGTTAGACTAAGATACAGGATGTAATTGGCAATTACCTATATAATAATTAATTATAATTACAGAATCTATCATTATCTATGGCGCTCATTAGGGGAGGCCTATGTCCAGCAGTGGACTGATATAGGCAGACGATGATAGAATTATCCGGATAATTGCTACATACTGATTTGACAACATTATAGATTTCCGTTTCACACACAACTATTTTGAGACGAAAACAACATTATCGCCTTTCAAAGGGTTTGTACGATAATAGTGTAGGGTTGGGACTTTGGGAGTAATCGGAGCATCCGTCCAAATTTTTCTACTCCGAATCCTATAGCCCCAATTTCGAAAAGGTGGAAAAAAGTTCCGAATATTTCTATAGGTGGCAGGGTGTCAACTGGAAATTAAGATTTGTAGGTATGTGAATGACGAATGGAAAGTAAAACTACTTTTCAAGTTTCTTAGTGTGCCCGATTTAGATTTTTTTTTTTTGTTGTTTTTGTTTCCTTTCAATTCAATTGACAAGGTAATTCCAACCCTAGAATAACAATGTACCTAGTATAACTTCCTTGTATTTATAATGAAAAGCACATTGTTTAACTTGGGTGAAAGTAAGTAGTCCCTCGAGCTATCGGTTTTGGCGCGAGCGTAAGTATTATCTTATATAATCTATAAAGTAATTACTCTAATATATTCTGACAATATCTTGTGTACCTAAGTTTTAAGGGTGCACATTGATATAAAAAATATAAAACTAAAGAATATTTAAATATAGGTCAGGCCTAACCTGAAAAAGTAAAATAAATCAGAAATTTTAAACGGTAAGGTTGAAAAATAAGAAGGTTTATATTTAGAACATTTAGTTTTATATTTGCTTAGAACTTTGGACTATTTCTCGTATTTGCTTGTTGATTATGTACACATCACAAACTCTGTAAGTAGGAATAAGAAGACGAAGATTGTTGAAAAAAGAGATAAAAAAGAAATGGTTCCGAATTCTTATCACATCACTACAATCGTTGGGAGCATTTTATAGCAGTGCGTTATTACGATTTTATACGGTAGTCGTATTCCACCCTTGTTTTGACGACTGTCATTATCAATATCAACCCTTTCTGTATCAATGTCAACGGAAATCGATCAAACTCCACGCATACAGTCTATCACCACGGAAAAACTAAAATAGATATAGTATGTAGTATACTCTTTTTTTTTTTTAGGTTTTACTAGACTTGACACGCGTTTTCAGTCACGCGCTATGTAATTTCAAATTACTTACATAGTAAGTAATAATTAAAATATTTAGACAAGGCAAACTTACTCTATGGTGAGGTGGGCAAAGGTTCGAATGCGACGCAGGAGGTTGCGGGTTCGATTCCCGCCCCGGGACAAAGGTTTGTACGATCTGCGATATTTGTTGGGTGTTTGTAGGGTGTTCTGGTCGTTTTCTATTTTAAAATAAAAAATATTGTATTATACTGACATACAGTCATCAAAAAAGAATATATTATTTATATACATACATAATAATTTTATAAAACTTGTTTACAAGAGACACTCACCTGAGTGTCTCACTCACGAAGCCATGTCTTCGTGAACTAACTTTTGGAAACCTCAGCAAAAATAATTAGTTCAACTTCTAAAAGAAGTTTCGAGCCCAGTTTCAAGATGCAATATCTTAGTCACTTTTAAAGGTATAATAGACGAGCAAGCATTGGATTGAAGGTGTTGGTGAATATAATTATAATCAATCATTTATATGCGAGAGTTCGTTGTTATTATGCAAAATGTCAGATTTAAAAACTCAATTAGTAATGTTTAATAAAATAACAAAGAAAATTACGGTACTTCACAGAATAGAACAAGTTACACTTATATATTGCACTTATTTATTTGCTAAAAATCATGCGTAGGTTTCAGAAATGCGTAACTCTGACAGACACAGCTCCAAATCAGCTCCTTTACCGACTAGATAGATAGAATGCTTTATACCACACAAAGAGAGAGAACATTACAAACAGACATGCTTAAAGAAGAGCGAGCGGCTTCTTCCAGACAACTCTGTGATGGATTGGACATGAAGGAACACTACAGAAGGTGGCATTTAAATAAAAAAAAAAACGAATACTTACAATAAATACTAGGATAGCTATTATACTCGTACTTAGCTTACAAATGCTAACTTTACTTACGTAATGTAATAATACATACAACAAATAACATTACGATTCTAAGTACCTAATGCTGATGCTGATGAAAAATTATTTTTATCCTGGTAGTGTTTTGTTAGTCTGATTATCAATAAAATTTTTGGATAGCTCTCCATTTAAAAAACTAGTTTATTTAAATAATGTCATCTCGTGAACACGACAGTGTGTAAACCTGTTGAAACGTCGGGAAAAATATGTAAATAAAAGCATACCCGTTAAAATAGTACTAATAATTATAGTTTATTTAACACGTGATTTGACTATGCATTCTTTAATAGCGATAGATGAGTATGTGCTCTTCCGATCCTTGTCTATTTTGGTTGTCTATCTACAAAAGCTATATCCGGATGGCACTCGCCGTTCAAGTGTTCAGTAAAAATGAATTGACTCAAAAAATTGCGAGTCAAAATACGTAACATGTATTAAACATGTTACGTTTTTTGACTCTACTTTAATAGCGATAGATCAGCAAACTGCTTTGCTCGTCTATTCCTCGCCTATTTTCGTTGCCTATCGTCTACACAAGCTGTAACCCACTTAAACTCGCCCTCAACCAACCTTCAACTTAGCAAACCTCCTTGAACATAAGTTCATGTGAATTTCAGAGCTGATCGCAAAGTTTGAGGTACTGTTCACTTGTCTTTGAAATTTGTTTTGAGTATGGAACGTAGGCGTGTCTTTGGTTAGGAGTAAATCGTAACCACAGGCAGTAGGGCCGCTCGGGCTTTCTTGTCTAAGGTAGAATAGACAAAAATTACGTCACTTTGTCATCGAATGCGTAGATTATTTGAAATTAATTTCTTCAACTTTAATAATGTACGCAATGTATGGTGATGCGATGTCATTATTGTCTATTCTACCCTAGAGAACAATCCCCGTGCATGGCCTACAGATTGATGTCTATCTAGGTACCTTACCTACCTATTTCGCTGAAGACTGTTAGAGCGTGGTGGGGTCCGCCTGCAATGGAGGTTCGATTCTTGTGACAAAATTAAATGTTTTACAATATGAAGATATTTTTTGCGGGTGTTCTGGTGGTTTTCTATGTACCTATAATAAAAAATGTTGTTAGAGGTACCGTGGAAACAGGGTAAATGATAGATAACTCTAACGCTGATACTTCGCAACTAGCTTTTTTTAATAGATTTTTCAATCATGAAGGTTTACACACCTCGGACTACACGAAGTTATTGAAACTTTCATACGGAACCCTTACTTTTTTAAAATATTCTATAGCCTATGTTCATTAGGCATTATGAATAAATGCTGAAAGGATTTTTCAAATCGGTCTAGTAGTTTAGGAGCCATTCAATTCAAACAAACAAACAATCTAATCTTTCCTCACTATAATATAAGTAAAGATATAGATAACGCATTCACTCTTGATTGTTACGACGACCTCCGTGGCGTGGTCGGCGAAGGTCCGCCTGCGACGCAGGAGGTTGACGGTTCGACTCCCGCCTCAACAGAAATGTTTGTACGATCTGCAAGTATTTGTTCCTAGTGTTCTGGTCATTTTCTATTTCCTTTGTATAAGATACTAGCGGTCCGCCCCGGCTTCGCACGGGTATTAAACAAAAATTTCAGAAATTATACACACTAACACGATGGGTTTCACAGTTTTCATACGGATCCCTTACTTTTTTTAACAGCATTGGGATTTTTGATATCGACTCGACTCGACACTCCATAACTGACACTGGCCGTAGAGAAAAAGCAAGCACCGTGCGCTATATATTCAACCTCTTTTTCTATTCTGACGCGCCATAATAGAAAAAGAGGCTGAATATACAGCGCTCGGTTCAATTATTGAATTTTTCATGCGGATCCCTAACTTTTTTGAAAATATTATTATAGTCTATGTTCAACACGGAAAATTTAGGATTCTAATGGTGAAATAATTTTTCAAATCGGTCTAGTAGTTTCGGAGCCTATTCAATTCAAACAAACAAACATACAAACAATCAAATCTTTCCTCTTTATAAAATTATTATATATACAGATAAGATTATCTCAAATATTAGCAGGTTCCATAAATTTCAAGGCCTACTATTACCATACTTAATAAAAGCTACATTGAAATTGCATGCGTTGTCGTGACCGCAGACTATACCGGCATCCGTGCCGCCCTGTAAGGCGGGCGGAAGGGTAGGGCGGAAGGCTTAGCCGAGCCGTTTCCGCCGGAAGTGAGCATGCGTAACTGACGTGATGTATGTCATGGTTATATGGAGTTGTTGCTTGAAAGCTACAAACTCGGAATAAACTGATATGAACTACAACTATGACGATGAATACGGATTCTTTTGATGCGTTGGTTTATCGTTGTGACCTTGACTGAAGGGGTTAGATTCAGCCAGCGATTTAGCTAAATGTCAACTGGATAATTATATTTTTCATTATGAATGTCAACGGGTTTACTACGAACCAAGATTGTGTTGAAAGAAAACTAAGGTTGTCTGGGAGTAATCGCTCTCAGAGATAATGTCCTTTAAACTGTATTTTTTTGTATAGCGGTCCGCGCCGTCTTCATATTTGTCGTGTGATATTTAGAAAAAAAAAATTATAACATTTAACATACATCCCTCGTTGAATTACATTACGGAAGTTTTCATACGGATATCTAACTTTTTCTGACGGGATAATGTATGATTCTAATGGTGAATAGAACACCCGGAACAAATAGCTGCAGATCGTACAAATATTTGTTCCGTGCCGCTCGAACCCGCAATTCTAATGCGTCGCAGGCAGACATTCGACCACCGCGCCACAGAGGTCGTCATTAGCATCAAATTATAAATAAATAATGATAATAATACTGTATGCGTGTCTCTTCGGGAATTTTTTGGTGAGGGAATAGATGCTTCAAATGTAGAGTGATATGTGTGATCTATACTAATATTATAAAGAGGAAAGATTTGATTGTTTGTTTGTTTGTGTGTTTGAATTGAATAGGCTCCGAAACTACTGGACCAATTTGAAAAATTCTTTCACCATTAGAATCGTTAATTTTCCGTGATGAACATAGGCTATACAATTATATAATATTTTCAAAAATTGTATAATATTTTCAAAAAAGTTAGGGATCCGCATGAAAAATTCAATAATTGAACCGAGCGCTGTATATTCAATATAGAGGTATAGCGTACGGTGCTTGCTTTTTCTCTACGGCCAGTGTCAGTTATGGAGTGTCGAGTCAATGTCAAAAACCCCAATGCTGTTAAAAAAAGTAAGGGATCCGTATGAAAACTGTGAAACCCATCGTGTTAGAGTGTATAATTTCTGAAATTTTTGTATAATACCCGTGCGAAGCCGGGGCGGACCGCTAGTATTATGATATGTACGTAAAGTCTCATTGTTTAGAGCCTCCCGACTCTCGGGGCTCCACATTGTATGAATCAATTGTCTGACACTGCAGACCTTCTCGTACTGAGCAGTTTTACCATCGTGAAATGAACCTCGTTCATGAGAATATATAATGCGTATATAAGTTATGTTAGCGACGCGACAGTAGACGGGTGAACAACCGTTCTTGATATTAACCGTCTACCATTTTCTTTATTTTATATTGTTAAATTATAGTGTTAGTATGGGTTCAATATCTATGCAGTTAGTACATAATTAAACAAGTATTAATAAATACATGAGTAGGCGAGGCGGTAGTTCACCAAATTGCGATCCTCAATCCGGATCTTCAGCGTGTACAGTGCGCGTCAGAATTAAGTACCCCCCTTGTATACAAACTATTTTCGACTACTTCTAATTCCCTTGTAACTTGTCACAATTTTTCACATGCAAGAATTTATCAGGCCGCCGCTCAAGATCGAACTGCCCTTCCATAATACTCAAAGTCTGAAATTCACAAAAATAACAACTATTGTGTCCCACATACATTGAGATAGGGGGGGTACTTATATGTGACGCGCACTGTACCTACATACATATTGTTAACAATGTTACCGTCTGTTATATTTATGTTGGTTACCCTTTATTGTTTTTTATTTTTATTTATGTTCATAGTTCTATTAATTGTTGCTGCACTGTCTTTTAGTCGTGATAACCTTAATTTAAACTTTCTAAGATATATCTCTTTATATTTAATTTAAGCTTCTGGTTTTCTAAAACATAAATAAAGAACTAAATATATTTTTAGCAAAGGTAAGTGAATTCGCTAGTCAGTGACCATACATCTGCCCTAATCAGCGTTATCTTTGCCCGCAGGACGCAACTTTTTCTCTATTTCCTCTTTTCCTCCATGTTGCAGTCAAAGTGCACAGGCGTTTACAGGCAAATTTGATTTTGGAAAATTCAAGTCAATCAAAGTCAATGAGTTTTATTTTGGCGACCAGCCCCCGATTTAGCACGGTTGCTAGCGGATACTTATGCATTTTATACATAAAATGTTCCTCTCGTATCACTTTTCTAAAACTGCATCAAAAATCCGTTGGGTATTTTTAAAGATCTAAGCATCTATAGGGACAGACAGACAGCGGGATGCGAACTATTTTATGTATTTTGTTTTTGTACTATGTGTTTGTAATTAAGTCATATTTAATCTTGAAACACCGGGGGAAGGCTTCTTCTAGATGTTTTTTTAATCTGTGCCGTTTGATTTGTAACTCGAAAATCTGGTTTAACCTAACCTGAATCTCTTAATGTAATTATAATAAAATAACACAATATTATCTAGCTCCAAGCTACACAGAGCTTATGTTAAAGGTACTTCAATAACTGATGAAGTGAACAATGAAGTGATCACTTTATTTCCCATTTTTATTATTTAAGCAACTTTTATTTTGTGACGTGTCCAAGAGTCCTGTAAGGTCTAAAGGAATAAAGCACTTTCATTTTGATTTTGATATCTACTGCCAAGAACTACTTGGTTGGATAGGGCTTGCAGCACTCAAGTATCTCTCAGAATATCTCATAATCTTCTACATAAACCATCATCTTATTTGCGTTATAGACGGAACTTTTACATACTTCAATGCAAAAGAAGTTAGAATGAGTATTGACAATTGAAACGATTTAGCTCACTGCAGACTGTTTTTAACAGTCTACAGATAGCTTCAACTGATCCACCTTCCTTTCTTAGTTCTATACCCTAGTTAATTCACCAAAGTCCTGAAAGAACAGCTTATCACACCTTCAAACTTGCACTGCAACGTTTACGTATATTTTTATTATATTTCACAGTTCGACAGTTTCCGATATAGATGTGACATAGGGCTGTATTTATTGAGTTTTTCCTACTTTAGATTACGTTCATATCTCTGTTTACTAGATTGAGTTTGTGGTTTCGTAGTACGTATAAAAATAGAGGTGGAAATTTCGCTAGATAAGGGTTTTCTTTTGTTTTTTTCTCATATAAAACTAAAGATGATTTAATTGTGTATTTCCTGATAAATTTTAAGGCTCCGGTGCGACCGATGAATTTCCCATACAAACGTAATACCAAAATGTTTTGTAATACCACCATGTACACCATGTACTGAGAATGAATGAATGAGAATGAGAATATTTTATTTGCAACTCAATCAACAAAAACAAAACAGACTGATTAAAAAATAAAACACAAAGCTACTAGTTTTTGCATTCGAGTCACAAAACGGTCTCTATCTCTGCATGAGTCAGTTGTAACATGTTACAACTGACGCTGGTCTTCCGATAGAGCCATCATTATTACTGCTATTATTTATATACTATTCTAATGCATACAATAATCCTGGGCAATCCACACAACATCATCTAACCTTGAGTAAAGCAGAGCTTGTGTTATGGTACTAAATGACTGATATACTATCGGTATAATATATTTTTTTTTATTATACATAGAAAACGACCATGTCATCATCAGCCCATGTTACTCCACTGAACATAGGTCTCTCCTAATGAGCGCCATAGTGCCCTTGTATAAAGTAATGCAATAAAAGTATGTAGCATCTAACACGAACGGGAGCGTTCCGAAGGCTAAATAGACAGCGCGATGACAGAGCCGTGTCGCCAATGGCCTAGTGGACGAGCGACTAGCGAGCACTCTCACCCCATTCGACTCCCGACGCTCGGCGGAGACAAACACGAAACTGTCACCTCGTCCGTGTTACACTATTGCCTACCCTGTCAAAATTAATTATTGTAATAAACACTGTGATGGTGGGCATCATCACAGGTCACTGCGAACAGAACCATCATCTTTCACGACTGGCGCCACAAACAGCAGCCTGTACCGTGGCTGCTTCCAAGAAGAGGAGACTGTGGAACACACAGAGGAGGCCAGACGGAAAACGGGGTTGATGAGTATCATTGAGGCATCAACCCCATCCACACCCACAGAAAAGCTGATTCGAAGCTGTCAATCACCAAAGGTCCTGCTCCGGTACTTCAAGGAGCTGGGCTGGTTAGCTTAGGTTTGCCTGTTTAGGCAAGGGGGTAATGTAATACACAATACACTCCCATGCGAGATGTCAGTGCAGATCTCAGTTCCCCCACTCAGAATTAGAATTAGATACATTATGATTCTGCACAACTTTTTATTTGCCTCAACATCCCTGGACATGCACACAGCAGTTGCAAGAAAATGGACCTAAATCCTGACACCCCGTCAAGTATATAACCTTTCTTAGTTTTAATATAAGATAGGTTAATAAAAATGTTCCTCCGTTGTACCTAAAACCCATGAAATAAAATAAAGTTTATTATTATTATTCTACACTTGCGAGCTATAAACTGGAATCACTTCATCGCTGGTTTCTGCAGACCATATTTTACAGTTTCCATGGAATAAACTGCTTAGCTTCAATTGAAATCCCCGCCCACATCATACAAGACCCACCCCCATATGCCACTGTTTCCGCTATACAGTATTGTGCGTATCGCTCTCCCGGTCTCCTGTAGACTCTCCGTCGACGGTCGCTGCCATGCAGGCACATCCTAGTCTCGTCCGCGAACAAAACTCGGCTCCATTGCTGTATATCCCAATCTAAGTGATCACGAGCAAACTGAAGTCGGGCTTGTCGGTGGGCTGTAGACAATTTGGGTCCCGTTGCTGGCCTTTTTGGGGTCAAGTTAACTTCTTTGAGTTTTCGCCTCACTGTCCTCATCGGTCATCTCTCGCCGAAGTGCATCGCTGTCGTCCAGATCCTGGTCTTCGGACTAAGTTTCTAGTCTCTCTAAACCTCTTGTATACTTTGGAGACACAGGACTGGCTCAGATGAAGCTGTCAAGCGATAGTACGCTGAGAGAACCCTTGCTGGATTAGGGTGACGATTTAAGCGGCTTCTATTGGTGTGGTTTCCATTTTCTTGTAATTCCAGTATTTTGAGTGACGTGATATATTGGACTGATGACAAAATTGCATAAATTCCCAGTTTTTATAGGGATTCAGGAGTTTGAAAAAATTGATGTTTCGTTCCAAAAATTTATGTCTTTTGTTTTCACGTTCCATGACATATGATGAACATTTTTTCGCTATGATATCGAAAGAGTTTGAAAGCTAATTAAATTATCGTTAAAATAATATACCACAACCTACAGTTTATTGCATGGAAAATGTAAAATATGGTCTGCAAAAACCAGCGATGAAGTGATTCCAGTTTATAGCTCGCAAGTGTAGATACTGATCTCGTAACTAGGTAACCGATCTATCCTCTTGGTAACCCTATAAAGTTATAGCGGATAACTTGCAACCCTTAAAATCTTGCAACCCTTAAGGCCCTTGTCGACTTGTTTGCAAGACCCTTAAGGAGTACCGGTCAAGTGTATATACCACTTAGCCTACATTTGCCTTGTATGACGTAAATAAACTTTTTATGGGAATATGTAAGATGGCTCAATTCCGATATTTTTCATAAAAATGTTTTTATAAAAATGCGATTAATATTTCTTTAGTTTTACAACGAGATAGAGTATTTAATTGATCAGTTAGAGTCAAAAAGTTTCTTGCTATTTTATGTGTAGGTAAGTTATTAGGTTAACTACGAACCTATTTTGTGTTAGAAGAACACTAACGTTTCATACCTTAACGTAACGAGGGACTTTGTTTAAATAGACCAGTGTTTTTCAAACTGTGGGTCGCGACCCTTAGGGGGGTCGCGAAGCCTTACTCATGTTAATAATCAAATCGTTTTCTAATTGGAGCCTATTTCTCTTTTTGGTTTTAATGTCCAGTCCACCATTGAAGAGAACGTCAGTTCACAAAGGTATGAAGTGGCGAATGGCACTAATAATTTTAGAGCTTCCCTTGCCAACTCTGGGTATTCATGTTTTCTTTTCATCCAAAACACGTCAACACTTTGCGAATAAAATTCAATTTTAAGCATGCTGTCAGCAGCTAAATCTCTAAGATTTTCTTTCGTATTTGTGGTGACATCAGCCAGTTCTATTGATTTATCCAAGAAAGGGTTTAGAATCCATCTACGCCCATTGTCAGCTTCAGAGTGTAAGCCGCGTTGTTAGGTCCGCGCGCAAGGTGACGTCCAAATCAAAGCCGCACGCAGCCTTATTACGAGTAACTTACCTCGTACGAGTACTTACTTTCAAAGCTTTCGAGGCTTCTTGCAGAAAGTAGGTGCTAATAATGAATATCAAAATAGAGAAAATAATAAGTTTGTCTTTAAAATTACTAACTTTTTGTCTCTCTATGCCCAAGGGGGTCGCCAGAATTTTTCTACCCCTAAAGGGGTCGCGTATTCAAAAAGACTGAAAAACACTGAAATAGACACTACTTTATTCAATTCAAAGTGTTTATATGTACAGAGGTCGTAAAATTGCAATATACAACTGCTTACAGTGGTTGGTGCCTGCCTTCGAGTAATTGTCGGTTCTTCTACACTAATTCTAGCTTTTGCCCGCGACTTCGTCCGTGTGTCCCTGTACTATCCCGCGGGAACACCTAAGTATCCCAGTTTCCTAGTTCTAAGCTATCTTCCCCACTCCCCACACATTGTGTCAATGCAGACGATGTAATATCATACCGAAGGTGTTTAGATCGTCTTTCTTACTACCTCTATAGAAATAGGAGGTACCTTATCAAGAGGGTAAATCCCGTATTTTGGCGAAAGAATAAAAGCCCACAGCAAGGTTTGGAGTATGTAGTATCCATTCTTATTGTACAAATGTGAAGAGCCTCGTTTGAGCATAAGTGTATTGGGTGAAGAGTCCAGGGATGTAGTCAGGATAGGGGCCTGACTGAGTTCATTCCTGTAAATTTAGGAACTGTCGAAGTTTCTGGTAGATATAAGACTAACTGTTCTTCTCTTATTTAACCTTTGATGTTGTTGTTGAATAATATAGAATCTTACTGACATATTGATTGTATGTATACACAACATATATTGTGACATTTTTAATGGTAGCTTACCTGATGTAAACGTCGAGAAGAAAGACATTTAAATTTGGCAACGAAAACTAGTACTTTGGAACTAGTTTGTAATTAGTATTAAGGTCTTTGGCTGAAAAACAGCGCTGAGCATAAAAAGTTCAGCACACGCTGAGCCAACCCCTATTTCGGCGCAGGGACATGGAGGCAGACTCACCCTATTTTAATTTTATTTATTTAAACTCACCTCCATGTTATACGTGTTTTTGTTTGTTTACTGTTCCGGACGGAATAGTTTTAGTTTATTGTTATAGTTATATTAGGCCATAAATAGATAGTTAGAAAGTTTAAATAGTTTAGATAACACGAAAACATGTGTTCTTAACGATAATATGCTTAAGTAATAAAGAACAGACCCTGTACCGTATGCCGCAGTTACCCGAAATAGACAATAGTTCAATAATAGTTAAGTAATTAGACATAGACAAAACTGCAGATGTTAAGTTCTTTTATTGTTCAATAAAACAGGCAAAAGTACCACGCGGTGCACGCGGTAAAGAGACGAGACCCTAGCTAGGATATTATAAATATACGTGCAGATGTTCAGATCGTAGTCAGTCATTAGTCAGTCATTCGCGGTCAGTCAGTCATTCGTGGTCAGTCAGTAAATAGCCAGTCTCGAGTAAACACGTACGCGCGGTCGCAACAGTATAGAACAATAGGAAGGAACGGACCTCGCTCTCTCTTACCGCCGCACCGGGGTCCCGCTGCCTTTGCACCTGAATTCACGCTGTTGTTTCAATCTCGATCCCTACAGAATCCCAGCAAAAGTGTACAAAGAGGCCGACATAAGGAAGATCGGAGTCGGAAAGCACAATAGATCGGCACACACATAGAAAATAGTCCTTACAGTCCACAGCAATAGGTGTTGCCGCGCGCCGACCGATTCCGATCCTAATCCCCGGTCCCGTACATTCTGGTCCTTCGAGCCGGATCTTTTCGAGATTGAACAGCGGTAGTGACAAGGTCAAGGAGCGATTCCGGTCGGAACGTAGCGATAGGTCCGGAACCTTCGCCCATCGCTTCCGCGTCGACGGCGGAGCCTCCTCCGCCCCCGTATAGTAGTCGACGCCGTGAAACGTGGCACCTGAGGCGCCGCATTCGTCCAAAGCTCACAGTATGGAGCCGACAGCATTATCAGCCGCCACCAGTGTAACCAGCACCGGCACGAACATCTTTACCTCCAACACACCTACGACCTACATAGAAACCACGATGTCAACGGATACGACGGCCACCGTCACCGAAAATAGCGGCGGGAGCCCCTTGAATAACAAGAAACAGAAAAGCGTTACATCGAAGAGGTCGAAGCGATCGAAAAAGATCAGGATTGCACAATTAGAATTAGAACTACTGGAAATCCAGGCTCAAATAGCCAAAGTGAAGTTGAGGAAACTTCGTGAAGAGGAGGAAGATAGTTCAGACAGCGAGGCGAGAACAGTGTTCACTGAACAGGAAAGCGCCGGGCGGATTGAGAACTGGGTGATGGACACCACCCAGCTGGCCATGGCTGACCAACCCCATGGCGAAAATAATAGTCTCGCCCAACAGAAGCCGGGACGGCAGCGGAATCCCACCGGAGAACCCCACGGCGAGAAGAATAGTCGCACCCTACAGGAGCCGGAAGGGCAGCGGATACCCACCGGACGACCCCAGGTCGAGAATAACAGTCTCGTCAACTCACAGGAGAGAAAGATACCGGCAAATATAGTAACCGTCGCCCCCGCCGTCGCACAGCCGCTTCCGCCGGGGACGGCATACGCCGCAACCAACGAACAGCCGAAGGCCGCTTTTCTCTCAAAAATGCCGGAGCATCGGCGACTAGTGAACACACAGCCAGCTCCGCTAAATAGTGGAAAGTTTTATAGTAATAGTGATACAGAACAGTTAAATATAGTGAACAGTGATGAAATAGTAAATAGCGCAAATCCAGTGAACAGTGGCAATATAGTTAACAGTGCCCACGTGGTAAATAGTGCAACTCAAGTGAATAGTGCAGGATACAGAGCTACCGCGAACATTGGAGACGCCGAGTACCAGGTAGCAACAGGGGTAAATCGTTATGTATACAATTCGAATGATAAGGATATTGCGAGATCGGGTGCTTCCGCACCGGCGGGAGTCATAGCGGAGCCACCCCGTACTGAAATAGGAAAGCTGACCTTTGCTATAACGCAAGCTATGCGAACAGCAACTCATTCGACAGCCTACCGGTACTCATATATAAACAACCTAAAAGTTGATGACGACATGAACGAAGAGCTACGCCGCCGCCACTTCGCAATAGAATCACTGATGATAACAGCGAAGTGTCCCGCCAACAATCCCGAACTACAAGCGCTAAAGCTACGTAAGGAGAATACTCAGAGAAAAAGAGTTGAGTTCAAGAAAACTAAAGGAAAAGCAGATCGCGATCCCGATTGGAGATCCAAAAAGAAAACAGTGCAGAAAAATCGGCGGGAGATCCAACCCGCCGCTGACAAGTATCTGCCAATAGAAGGCGCCCTGTTGAGACGCGCCGAACAGTACATAGTTAGGGCCAGACAAGAACACAGTTTCTCCAAAGAAATAAAAGCCTTGAAGTCAGGGAAATAGAGGTAGAGAAGCAATAGAGATCCAGAATGATATTCTAGTCATTAAAACTAGAATTGGATTAACAAAAGACATAGCTGAACATACAAAATCACCGCCAATTTTAGATGGTAATGATAGGGTCACTAAACTTTACATTGAAAGTATCCACAGACAGATGACGCCTGCATGGCGTCGAGGCAACAATAAACGAGTGCCGCCAGCACTTTTGGATCCTGCGCCTGCGGACAACAGCACGCATGGTCATCCACCGCTGTTTGCCATCCTACTTGAGGAAAGCGCCAACACCGCAGCCAGCGACAGGCGATCACCCGCCTGGAAGGCTGGCACACCACTGCAGGCCGTTCACATACACAGGCCTCGATTACTTCGGCCCGCTGGCCGTGAGAGTCGGGCGTGCAACGGCAAAACGCTACGTGGCGCTCTTCACCTGCCTGACCACCCGGGCAGTCCATCTCGAAATTGTCTCCGACATATCGTCGAGCGCCGCAGTTATGGCCTTGCGACGTATGAGCGCACGCCGAGGCTGTCCCGTCGAGATCTGGTCCGACAACGGGACCAACCTGCGTGGGGCTGACAAGGAGCTTCGCGCTGCGCTCGATAGCGCAACTGCCCGTGAGGCTTCGTCTAGAGGCGTCACCTGGCGCTTCATTCCTCCTGGGGGATTCATAGGCGGGGCCTGGGAACGCTTAGTCCGGAGCGTCAAAACCGCGCTCGCAGCCACCTTGTGCGAGCGCCAGCCATGCGAGGTGATCCTGCTTACTCTCCTCGCCGAAGTGGAGTTCACCATAAACAGTCGTCCACTGACTCACGTCTCAGTGAACCCCGAGGATCCAGAAGCCCTCACTCCGAACCACTTCCTGCTGCTAGGGCCGGGGCGCACCCCTGCGCTTGGCCCTTTCACCGACAGGGACCTGATAGGCAGGTCCCATTGGCGAGCCTCTCAACGACTCGCGGATATTTTCTGGACCCGTTGGCTTAGAGAATATCTCCCCGAGCTACAGCGCCGTCGCCATCCTCACAGCAGCGGTCTCACCGCCCAGGTGGGCGATCTTGTGCTCATCGCAGACTCCAACCTGCCTCGCAACACCTGGCCCAGGGGGGTCATCGCTGCGGTCTACCCAGGAGCAGACGGAGTCGTACGAGCTATCGACGTACGAACCAAAGGGGGCGTCCTGAGAAGACCGACCAAGAAGGTGATCATCCTGCCGAGGGACGAGCCGTCCTCCACCACAGAAGGTTCCAGCGACTAGGACGGAGCCACTGGACGGCGGGAGAATGTTCCGGACGGAATAGTTTTAGTTTATTGTTATAGTTATATTAGGCCATAAATAGATAGTTAGAAAGTTTAAATAGTTTAGATAACACGAAAACATGTGTTCTTAACGATAATATGCTTAAGTAATAAAGAACAGACCCTGTACCGTATGCCGCAGTTACCCGAAATAGACAATAGTTCAATAATAGTTAAGTAATTAGACATAGACAAAACTGCAGATGTTAAGTTCTTTTATTGTTCAATAAAACAGGCAAAAGTACCACGCGGTGCACGCGGTAAAGAGACGAGACCCTAGCTAGGATATTATAAATATACGTGCAGATGTTCAGATCGTAGTCAGTCATTAGTCAGTCATTCGCGGTCAGTCAGTCATTCGTGGTCAGTCAGTAAATAGCCAGTCTCGAGTAAACACGTACGCGCGGTCGCAACAGTATAGAACAATAGGAAGGAACGGACCTCGCTCTCTCTTACCGCCGCACCGGGGTCCCGCTGCCTTTGCACCTGAATTCACGCTGTTGTTTCAATCTCGATCCCTACAGAATCCCAGCAAAAGTGTACAAAGAGGCCGACATAAGGAAGATCGGAGTCGGAAAGCACAATAGATCGGCACACACATAGAAAATAGTCCTTACAGTCCACAGCAATAGGTGTTGCCGCGCGCCGACCGATTCCGATCCTAATCCCCGGTCCCGTACATTTACTTTAAACTGTTTTGTATGTACCTGTGTCGGAATAAATGTTTTTCTATTCTATTCTATTCTAACTATTGTCGAAAACGAGCATTATTTAATAAGGAATAAAGGGCTCTCAAGTGCATGTGAAATCAACCGATTACTACAAGGGCCTTTCATCTAAAACTTTATTCAAACAAAGTCTTTGACTTAATTATTGCCCCATCGTTGTCATCCTGAGTACATCCCCTCTGAGTAGGGACCTCTGTTTGGTGTAAGTGAGGTGTCTTCAGCGATGTAAAAGTGATCGAGAGCGACTCTCATTGGACCCCCATACACTTCACACTTCGTTCGGAGTTTGTTTTGCTCTTGGAGGTTGTTTGGGACCCGAAAAAATGTGTAAGGGTTTCAATGACGCATTTTATCTATGGAACACTAAGAAATATTTTATGTAGCGTTTTACTGAAATGAGTAGTTTTTATTTCTATGCCAAGTAAAAAGGTGCCGAGGCTCTACGGATTTTTACTTTATTCAGTTCATAAAAACAAACAAAACAATATTTCCTTTTTATAGTATTAGTATAGAATATTCAAAAGTTTTTTGCTTTCCTTTTAGCAAAATCGGTGGTTTTTATGAAACTATTTCATTGTACTTAGATCTTTTGAAATTAAAATAAGAATGTAAAAGACTACGAAAGGCAAGTCATGTACGACAAAAGTTAGTATTTCAAAATAACCTACAGCAAAATTTAAGCCCCTTGGGGTCCCAAACAACCCCTCTCAGCTTAGCAGACATGTTACGTGGCACCGTTATCTGCCTAGTCATTCCACAAACAAACTGATTCTACGATACGGCGGCGACATCTACACCCAAATTATACGGAGATAAAAAAGTTTGATTTCAATTAGTCACACAATTTCAATTTCTGAACACAATTTTCAGAATAGATATATTGCAGTAGTTATATTTGGCACTACATCGTGAGTAAAGGACCACTTTTACTCACGATGTAGTTTTCTTTACTCACGATGTAGTTCCGCCTACTTTATACCTCTTTAGTAGGTACTCAATAACCAAATTAACACCTAGAAATTAAATAATGATTTTTAGTTAAACCTATCAGTTTGTTTTGTTACTCGGATAAAAGTGAGACGAAAGGAGATTTTTTTAAGTGGGCCGAACTTTCTAGGCACCAATGTGGCATAAATCGACTCGCTAATGATGAAGAAACCACAGAAATTTATAAGGGAGTGCTATCCCTTATAAATTTCTGTGGTTCATCATCATCATCATCATTAGCCTATGCTAGCGCCCTGTCTGGAGCGCCAAAGCTTCAGCTTGTCGCAACCAGCATCTGCTAGCAGTCTTTCGCAGATCGTCATCCCACCTCTGTATGTGGTTTACTGAATTATTTTTATAAGTGTTCTATGTATTATAATTTTAAAGTTGACTATTAAAATCATCCATAGCTACGAATACGCACGTTTATTCTAGAAAATAACAAACAATCTCAAGCAAACACAATTTCCCGCCATAATTTGCCCAATTTACCGAAGCCTACAAGATCAAATAAAAATTACTCTCAACAAACTTACAATTGTCTATCTAAGGACCATAAAACGACATAAATTTACGGCGTCATTTCCGAAATCGTAAAACCTGAATTAATATGTTTTAATGACATATTATAACGAGTTTGAAGCTGTAAAATGGCCATTATTACGATGGCTGTAAAGTATTAAATTCGCTGCATTCGGATTTGAGGTTGAATATTGCACGATGTATCATATGGGTGAACCATTAAAATCTAGCCCAGGCTCCGTAGATAATAGACAATCGGAATCCAAAGCGATTGATTGTAAATAAATAAATATATTACATAATGCTGGATCAACATCTAGTTTTAAACGTAGCACCAGTCTGGGCAAGCACCTGCTCAACCCAGATGAACTACGTAACATCACGAAAATCCTTCATTTCTTAGCAACTGTAGGGTGAGTGGCGAACTATAACGCCGCATCTTCGGCGGTGTACCTGCGAAGTAGCGATCACAATAGGCCTATCAATGGCCGCAGCGATACTAAAGCCATCAAATAAAAAAAACATCTGGTCCCAAGCTAAGCAAAGCTTGTGTACTGTATATGGAATAATACACAGATACTTGGATTCAAATTGATTTTAGTTTTTTTTTGTTTATTCAGGATTTTGCAACGAATAAAACTAGAAAACAATTTTCTATTATTAATTTGTATTAGTGTGACAATAGATATAAACTCGTCACTATCTTAGATTGTATTATAAATAACTCAGGTTTTAGTACCATGCCGACCGAAATCGTTTACGACCCGTCTCCCCTGATCGAGTCCATCAACGGAAATGGGAGATTTTAGCGCATTCGCACAGCATCTGTTGGACAGTTGTCTACACTACATTGGCGAACTACACTAGATATTCGATATTTGATCGCATGCGATATTTATGGGGGTTAGAGATCAAGTCGCACGCTTGGAAGCTTATGTCGAATTTATACCTTTTAAACGTTTAGCACTTATCCAAATGACAATTATTAGAATCTAACAAAGTAAGTCCTCAAGAGACTTCCTCTGACTTTTCCGAGCCCTCCTTAGTACCTACTAATGAGAAAATAACCTGTTAGAGAGAAAAACAGATTTGGCACAGAAAAGGGTCCTTTTTGCAGAATAGCAGGAACATTAGTGAGCGTCAAAGTCGATTGCTAACTCACATAATCAGGTGGCTCTTGCACCTCAGATCTCCCGAATTTTGGGGAGCAGCCAAAAGTGGTTGCGGTGACCATGGGTTTGCCTTTCAAAAAATTTAAAATTTTACATTTTTACAAATTTTGCGTTAAATTAATGAAGTTTTCATACGTTTCAGAGATAATGTAGATATTTAGGGTTCCGATTTATCGTTTTAGTATTTTCTGAGCCTATTCTTATAAAAGAAACAAACAATCCAACCTTTCCTCTTTATAATATTAGTATAGATTATGTCATAGGTACCTTAAGAATAGACATAATGCTTCGAAAAATACAAATTCATATTTTCTAGACCTATTTTTAAACAAACACGTGTCGCAAATATACACGTATGAAAAGCGTTTAGATGTATTTTAAGTTAATGGAAATGAGAAGTGGCGTATCAGATTTTGTCATTTATTCTTAGCGCTACGTCGCTCAGCAAAACGTAAATCCCATTAATATGTAACTACGTTTCAATGTCAGCGCATGAATATGAAAAGAGGCAGTCAAGAGCATTCTAATAATTCCTTCCAAAAACATTTTTTACAATCGGGTTGCCATTATGATCCCTGCGCATGGATCTTACAAAATTATGGGTTTTAATTTTATAGTTATGTTTATATCGACTCACTGGCCGTGTGGTGCAGGCATACACCACCAGAACTGTTCCCGTGGGTGTCTTAAGAGGCGACTAAGGGACACACACCGGGGGGTGGGCAGCAGCGCCCTCTGCAGAACAACTCCACCGAACTGCGATCCCCAACCCGCATGCCCAGCGTGGGGATTATGGGCAATAACCCCCAAATGATAAATAATGCCTATGACGCTCATTAGGGGAGGCCTGGCAACGTAATCTCAAACATATAAACCGATCATAATTTAATTATAATTTTTCTGTGAGCAAGTTAACAAGTTTGTTTAGTCATGATTGTTGAATTATTTATTTGATCTGATGTTGATAAACTAAATTCGACTACGGTTTTTTTTGGTAAAATCGCTATTTTTTTTTTTCATAAAGTAGAAACAATGGCCACCCTATCAGAAAGCATTGTTTCCGCCTTCCAGTAACAACATGCAAATTAGAATGCTTTTAAAAAAGGAGATGGCCCGAATAGCGCTGCGAGATAGGTTCTTGAATTTGATTCCGCTATAGCAATGATTATTTGATGAATACGACTTTATTATTGTTGGTATAGAGTTGGATTTTGGCCTTTTTAAGTTGTCATCTCGTATACGTCCACTGCTGGACTTAGGCCTAATCGACGACTTCACGAATAGCGCTCCTGAGCTGCCTCCATCCAACGACTACCTTGTTTTTATTCGGCGAGGAAATTACAATTACGAATGAACTGATCTGGGGGACCAGAAATATGTTGGTGTGAGAAGAAAATTAGTGGGACTAGGCGCCATGAGAAAGACGTAATACCCACTAAAACCTCTTCGGTGACCCTCTCTCGCCCTCTTTTGTTTAGCTACGGGACATTAAACCCTACCACGGCATTCATTGACTTATCCTGCGACTGCTATGTAGTCGGTACATCGAGTGTGAGGTTCCACACACACATATCCTAGGAGAAGCCCTGGCTCCTAAAACACAGTTTACTTTTTTTTGTATATAAGATACAAAAAAAAAGCGTAGACAAGTTCGTGTCGTGCTGGCTAGGTCTCCTACTGGAGCTTAGTCAGTATTATTCTGAGGGTCTTTTTGTAACTATAAACAAACATGTATCCATCATGTATCCTAACCTATAAGAGTGTCCTATTTTTTACCTGATTGTCTTGTTGTTATAAATATGTCTTTCTATTCCATTCTACTGCGGGCGTAATAAATAACTTGTATGGTTTTCTGTCAATTACGAACACACCTTTTGATTCAAAAATATACAAAGACGTACATATTTCAAATCAAAAATTAGCAAGTTATAAACGGCAAAGAGGATACACAAAACGCACAAACATAAAACTTAAATAGAAATAATGAAAAAACCCGCCCCGTTTATAAAAATGGCTCTGGCGCAGCATGAGTTGGATGACAAGCAGCTAGCATCCAACGCTGATCTTCCGCCAAAGCCACTTGTTGGCGTTACGGACATACTACTCACATAACAAGACACAAAACTCACAATAAATGAAAATTAAAATACAACTAAACCAAAACATAAAAAACAATAGAATACAAACAAAAAAGTACACCTACACACATAATAAGAAAAAGGTATGGATTGAAATAAAGACATTTACAAAATACTTATGTCGTGCCTAAGACTTTCCTGCTCCTATTTATAGTTGACCCAAATATACAGTCGGCTCTTTCATTTAATATCAAATATAAATTAAATTTATGGTAATAAATAATCGTCTGCACCAAAATGTGCGAACGTAGACACAGTAATCGGTTTATATTTTTATTCCTTTGACCTAATTTCACCGCCAACAGTAAAAAAACAATTAAAACATTAATAAACCAACAAATGAAAACCAAAACAGAAATAGACTCAGGGCGCTTTGCGTAAAGACAATTAAAAATAAATTAAAACGTTTTCAAATCTAAGATGGCGGTTTTGTTTTATGCTTATTTTATTGCTTTTCCTTAATTTCCCGATTTTATAGGAGTTTTATGCGAACGAACTTTTGGTGATGTCATAGCTATAGCTATCTACCATTATAGGTACTAGCGGTCCGCCCAGGCTTCGCAAGAGTAGGTATTTAACAAAATTTAAATTTCCATGCGGAAAAAAGTCTAATGTTTTTAAAAATATTCAAAGCCTTTGTTCATCAAGGAAAATTTAGGATTCTTAAGAATTTTTCAAACCGGTCCAGTGGTTTCGGAGTCTATTCAATTCAAACAAAATATCAATTATTTTTTTGTTTGAATTAAATAGGCTCGAAAACCATTGGAGTTCATTATCGCTGATGATTATGGACTATATATTTTCAAAAAATTTAGCGATCTGTATGAAAACTTTAATATGACCTTACTTGTAAATATTTATTAAATACCCGTGCGAAATGCAGGCGTACCGCTAATAAAAAACTAAATTGGCCCGATGATGGTTTTCTTTTAAATTAATATTTTCCCATTCGCAAAATGTAGAAACATTATCTACCTACTAAGAAACCACAAAACATCAACAACAGGCGATAAACGCAAACAACCCTAATAAATAACATCCAACAACCCAGCAACGCATTTCTGAATACTAAATTAATACGCGAAATTAAGTTATAAAAGTACACAGACAAGAAAAAAAATAGCAAATTTGAATAACAACCAACTTTTAAGACGGTTAAAAATTACACGATCTTTAATAATGCCACAAAAAAAACCATCGATTTATAACAGGTAGTTGGGTGCAACCTTTTTTGCATACCTACCTATTATATGGCGGATTGGATTGGATGGGTTTATGCAAGGACACACAATCTTTAGATCTCGAGATTTTAAAACTTCACACTATAACATTTACCTACTTATAAAATAACTTACAGCTACAAAATGGCGTCGATTCAGCATATGATAGCTACAGCTAGCTATTATAACGCTGATCTTCCGTCGAAACCATTCCGTTGCATCACGTACGCGACTCTAATAAAGGAAAAGATACGGAAAAGAAAGAAAAATCCGTTATATAAATAGAGTTACGAGTTATTCAATATCCTGCGATACCAAACACAGGAACTTCATCCAAGAAAAAGTTAGAATAAAAATATAATATATAAATATGCCATAGAAATGATATAGCAACCGGGTCGTTATCAGATATTTATGTACAAAGACAACTACAAAAATCTTTGTTAAGAACACCACATACTTTTTTTACGATTCGTCAACTCACACCAGTTGGGACAAGATTCATGGTGTGAGTTGACGAACGACTCCATACATAGGATACAATTGATTGATTGTGTCATGATCGAGTTGCGTTCGATATAAAACCCATGATAGTGGCGACGTTCGCAGCTAAAGACAAAGACTGAGAGACTGAGGGCAGATCGGTATGTGTACCAATGAAAACTAATTCGAAGTGAGTTTAATTGTTACACGATAATGGCGCATCAAACTGCGCAGAAAGTGAAAAAACTTTAAAAAAATTAATCATCGTAAATATCCCGTAATAAATGACTTCATACAAGGAACCTGAGATAAAGAATGATGAAAGATGGATTAGGTTTCATTTTTCTCTGTTTTGCTTTTTAAGTTTTCTAATACTAATAAGTTTGTACCTAGTTTAAATTATTTTTAAGATGTACGGTTAATTGTTGTGTGTCGTGTCAAATATTTTTTTTCATTTCATTTCATTCACCTTGACATCAACAAAGTAAAAAAGCTATTTAAACATCAAGTTGACGTAAAGTTGAACCTGTGGTGAACTCTTCTCATCCTATAAATAGTTGGCTATTATCTACCTGAATTATTATGTGTTTTACTGGCTTTGTATCTATATCGTTCACAAGCTCACTTTTTTTACACTTATTTTCACAATTTTTATATTTATGTCATACTTTGCATGATACCATCCAAATCGCAGTGCTAATAGGTAAATGATACCCTGTCGAACTACCTTATTGGATGAGTTATACACGAATGCTTGAATAAAAATCATGCTTGTTTTATAAAATTAGGAAGTTACGTTTGTTATGCTTTTAAAAACCGTATAATATATGATAGATAATGCAATTTTTTTAATAAGATAGAATCTTAATTTATAAAGAAAATCAACTAATTCAACTAATCCATCAATACCAGTCGGAAGCGTCTCTAAGACGCTGGTAGCATTGCCTCGCTGTATGGCAATGCAATGCACTATCCCAGATACTGGCCAGTTCTAGTATCAGCCAGTTAAAAATCTTTCTAAATAAATGTTCATTAAATAATAATGTATATAAAGTTCTCCGAGCGAAACTGCAGGCATAAGCTAATATAAAATGGCGTCGCTTAGGGAGCATTTATGCAATATTTGGGTGTCAAATCGTGGAGATATTTATTAGAGTCAGTTTCTTTGAAGATGCCGCATTGCCGCGGCTACAATCAAAACCTTTTTTGGCAATTACTATACGCATTCGCGATGAGGCTGGTTCGATTTCCGCCGCAGGACAAATGCTTGCAAGTCGAAATAAATGCGTCTATGCATATCAAAGTTCTGTATATTATTGCTAGATACTTCAACAAATTTATTCTCTAGATAAATATCTAGACAAGGAATTAAATTAGCAAACTGTTCATTTGCTATTTTGATATTTTTATCACGTAGTCATTCTCAATAGTCGCTTTCAAACTAGTTTCTCCCCGCGACTTCGCATGCTATGTGTCTATGGAAACATTAACAGGTCATTTCTTACCCATGGGAAAGCGCGGGAGGCGGGCGAAGGTCCATCTGCGACGTAGTAGGTTGCGTGGGTTCGATTCCCGCCTCAAATTTTTCTCAAATTGCCGGACAAATTTTTGAACAATCTGCAGATATTTGACACTCTGAACATTCTGGTCGTATTCCATGCATAATAATAATAATATCTATTTGTATTATTAATTGTATTATGTATATCAGTCATCTAGTACCCATAACAAAAGCTCTGCTTAACTTGGGGCTAGATGATGCTGTGTGGATGGTCGAGCATTATGTTTTTTTATTTATTATTATAGTCCCTGTTGTCCAAAAAATTCAAACGCAGCTTTGAATAAAGCTGGGCTTTATCCCATAAATCCATAATAAAAAAAATTTACTATCTACGCGATCTGTCCATATTTTATTCCTAGACCTATGCAAAATTTCCGCCAAATCGGTTCAGTAGGACGTGAAAAACAAACATCCATCTATACTCCAATTAGCCAAACACACGGCGGCGGCGTGACTTGAAAATTTGGACGGCGGCGGCGGCGCGCCGCGGCGCGGCCTTGAGAATTTTGTCAGGAAGAAAATAAAGAGCCAAAATCACAATAAAAAGCCTTATAATTGGAAGAATCAACTTTTTTAGTCAGATAGTCATTTTGTTGGTAAAATCAAAAAATGTTTAATGTGTTTCAAACACATTAAATTTTTTTTGATTTTACTAAACACATTTTAAAAAACACAACAATTGATAAACTTTTTAACAAAATTAGCAATATGAAAGACACAACAAAACTAATCATCTGAGTTGTGTATTAGATACTATGTAGTAAGTACAATTAAGATAAAAGGAACATAATAATTGTTAATTTGAATCATTCTTGAAGAGTAAAATATGTTAAGCAAAAAAAGCCCTCACTTCTTTCTTACAACTAAACAACAAATTTTCAATCAGTCAGTACAAGTTCAGTAGGTCATATTCTAAAGTTAAAGAATCAGTCCCAAGAAAATAATAATTATTATTTCTCCAAAACGAAAATCGTTACTCCTCAATAGATTTTCTGCAAAAGACATAATTATCGTGGATAAATACAATCCTATTCAATCTCAATGGATTTAATCGTGAACGTTTCGCCGTTATCACGAGTCCAGCTGTAGAGAAAACACGTTCGCTGGGCATTTCGTAGGCAAACAGCACAAAAGACTTGTTCACCCAAAACAGTTCTCCGTTTTCCTCCTAATTCTATCGCCAAATGACCAAATTCAGTCCAGCAAAAACTATGGGTATGTTTAGTGGAGAGATTTTTCAAAGGTGTTATGTAAATATCCTTTATTTTGGTTTTATAAACATCAATAGTAGTCGAATCTGCCATTTTTACGCACGCACGACGACCCAATATAAAAGCAACAAACACGTTCACTTCAAGAAACGCTTGGCTCGACTGACTGAGTAAAAGAATGAAACGCGTAATCATGGATAGCGCGCGCGAGCGAGAAAGAAAATCGCGACGAGCCACGACGACGCGCGACGGCGCGTCGTTTGTTCCATTCGGCGACGGCGCGCTGCCTTGCACTCGCGGCGACGACGGCGCGGCGGCGCGCCGGCGCGGCGCTCATATCTATACTCCATTCCTCCAAACCTTTCCATTTATAATTATTTATTTAATTTAATTTGACTAACAGAGCTATGTTCCAAGACGTCAAACATTATAAAAACTAAAATATGTACATTGAAAGTAGGGACATGTCACAACAATAATTATACAAAGTCACACTTATGCTTAGTCAATACAATAGTCAATAATATTAAAATAGTCAATAAATAGGTTAATGTCAAGAAGTACAATTAAAATACAGGACCATAGAATGTGGTGGATATAATATTAGTGGGATATCGAGAAGTTTAGCGTACAGAACCCTTCGATTTTAATATAATAATAATGTAAGATGTGATCGTATTTTAATATAAGATAAGATGCGTATCATCTATCATGTCGTTGTAAGAATGTTGCAGGTTGTTCGTAATTCCAGGCGATTATCAAAACCTATTTATGGATGTCAATGATTTGAGATTTAGTAAGTACCTAAATCTTTCATTTCAATTAACAGCATTGCCCGGAGACTTCCTAACGTCAATTTCCGGTTCTGCCCCAAGATTCGGTATATTTCTTAAGTATAATAAAAATTGTTATTCTTCGGAAAAAGTCTATGTTTATTATGAATAAGTCTACGGAAAGTTAAGGATTCTAATGGTGGAAGAATATTTCAAATTGGTCCAGTAGTTTTGGAGCCTATGCAATTCAAACAAACAAACAATCAAATCCTTCCTTTATAATATTAGTATACTTTTATTATTTCCCTAAAGGTTCAGTAGGACGTGAAAAACAAACACCCATCTATACTACATTCCTCCAAACCTTCGCATTTATAATATAGTGTAATTCAAAGAAGTTTAACGTACAGAACCCTTCGATTTTAATATAATAATAATGTAAGATGTGATCGTCATTTTAATATAAGATAAGATGCGTATCATTTATCTCATGTCGTTGTAAGACCCTTAATGTTGCAGTCTGTGTGTAATTCCAGGAGATTATCAAAACCTATGGATGTCAATGATTTGAGAAACATTAGTAAGTACCTAAATCTTTAATTTCAATAACGGCGACATAAAAATATCAATAAGTTCATTAAAAATAGCGATATACAAAATGTTAATACTAGAAATAAGAACAAACTCGCTGTGCCCACTACTAGGCTACACAAAATTAATGTGTCTTTCAAAGGGCAATGTATACGCTTCTACAACAGAACTCCAAGTGAGTTGCAAAAATTATCTATAAATAAATTTAAACGGATTGTTAAAACTGTTCTTTGCAAAAAGGCTTACTATAAAGTATCAGATTATCTAGATGACAAAAAAGTTTGGGACGAGTTTTGCTCCAACTCGAAAACTAACAAGGTAAAGGTTTCTTGTTCGCTTCTTTACTTTACCTTAAAAAGATTGAAGTGAACAATTATTAATCAAAGTGATCACTTTATTTCCCAGTATTACTAATGTAATTTGTGTTTTGTGACGTGTCCAAGAGTCCTGTAAGGTCTAAAGGAAATAAAGCACTTTGATTTTGATTTTTGATTTCGACGATGTCTGTGGCGCGGTGGAAGAGGGTCCGCCTGCAACGCAGGAGGTTGCGGGTTCGATTCTCGCCTTGGGACAAATATTTGTACGATCTGCAGTTATTTGTTCAGGGTGTTCTAGTCGTTTTCTATGTACCTATAATAAAAATATCTATATATGTAATAATATTGTATATTATGTATATCAGTCATCTAGTACCCATAACACAAGCTCTGCTTAGATGATGTTGTGTGGATTGTCCGGCATTATTTATTATTATTATTAATATTATTCAAATTACCAGTATTGCCTGCCATACAGCGAGGCAATGCAACCAGCATCTTGGGTACACTTCCAACTGGTATTGATATGGATCAGTTGAGCTACCTGTAGTTTGTTCGCAACAGTCTGCAGTTAGCTCATTGTTTCAATTGTAAATATTAGCTCTAATTTAGTTAAATAATTGTAATTTTCTTTGTTAATAAAGGTTTTATATTAACAGTTAAGCGAATGGTGCTCAGAACCTCGCTCCTCAATACTTCGATTACAAATCCATCTGCCAAGTGTGGTGATCATGGCAAAACCATTCAGCAGTGAAAGTGCAAGTGCTGACAGACACAATACATCCGTAATTTTGATATTTAAAGAGCGGTGCTTCAAGCTACATAATATCTCGCTCAGTGTTGCAGCAACTGCAGGCGCTTTCAACAGGCGCGACGACGTTCTCAAAGTCGACTTCAAATAGCGCACCGTTCCAATCCTCACTTCGGTGAGCCCGCGGTTATCTATAGCTCGAATCAAAATCGCTCGCTTTACTCTCGCGCGGCGTAAACTAGCGCGGTGTTTTCACACTCGACGTATTGAGGAGCGAGGTTATAAGCACCATTTAGTGAAGCTAGGTGAAATCAGCTAATGTGCTAATAATTATGTGGTTATTTCGCCGAACCGTTATTAACTAATTTCTATATTTATGAACAGTGATAGGTAGTGCTTACTTACCTTAACTTCGATAAACATAGACAAGAACCGGAGACTTCCTTACGTCAATTTCCGGTTCTGCCCCAAGATTCGGTAGGTACATTACATATGTACATTAAAAAATTATATTATTCGGAATAAGGCTATGTTTACCTTATGCTTTGGACTATAGATACACATAACACAGGTCGTTACTGATATACATTATATACCGAAAGCTGGTCGAGAGCAA
This sequence comes from Eupithecia pulchellata, assembly GCA_963931895.1. Lineage (NCBI taxonomy): Eukaryota > Metazoa > Arthropoda > Insecta > Lepidoptera > Geometridae > Eupithecia > Eupithecia pulchellata. Next base: position 5,023,067 of record OZ007546.1, on the reverse strand, counting down.
GCGAAAAAGCATATGAATAGGACTACCGATTATGTATATTATAAGATTAGGTAAATAAACACTATTTTATTTACCTAATCTTCGAGAAACAATGAAACAAAGACAATAATCGAAGACTACCTTCCTTACCTATCACTATTTATGAAATATTTATTTATGATATTCTATTAATTTATGTTTAAATACATAACATTCTTTCATCAGGCTTCTGAAATCAATGTCACCAGTTTAATTTCTAGTTTAACATAAATAATTTAAAATGTATTATGGTACACCAGAAATTTAACACAACAAAAGACATACCTAACATAAAATAACTACAATGGGTGGCCTTATCGCTTAGAAACGATCTCAAGCAACAACATTTAAGAAAGGCACCATCTGAAGACATTTGCTAAGTAGGGTTCAGACATTTTACAAACCACCTTAAATATGGTATTACTACTACATCTACAAGCCTGGCATAGCCTGAGGCGACACAAGCGAGCAGTCTCACCTAACGAATATTTTTTTGCGCTGTGTACACATGGAGGGAAGATTGGACCACACGGGTAAATAGAGAAGTGAAGAAATTGATTAAATTAATAAATAATCTTCAGTTTGCAGCTTCGCCTTTTAATGGGATAAATAGTAGCCTTAATGGTATTCCAGATCTAGATACGATATTTAAGCAAAGCCCTAACTAGATCTGTTTTTTGAATAACTAACGGTCCGCCCAAGAATTGCATTTTTCATACGGAACCCTAACTTTTTTAATCTATCCTATACCCTATGTTTATTAACATAAAATATTGGGAAATAAGCAAGATCTGGTCACATTTCTACTAAATAAGTTTTTCTGTGCTGAGCCAAGTTTTCTACTTATGTATTCTTTTGAAAAAAATTTGTTACCTACGATGGGAGTGTCGTTTTAAAAAAAAGTTTTCGGTATCGTTTTACTTTAATTGTGAAAGAAAGTAAACATACAGACAACATTATTCACACATCAAAGATAAAATATGTATGTAATGTACCATTATAAAATTATACATGATTATTTAAGCATGGTCTGAAACTTTAACCTTTGGTTTTTCTTGAAACGCTGGAATAATACTTTTGACGAATGTCTTCACCTTAGGTTCTTCGAACATTTTCTTCACGCTATCGCCACCTTGGATAGCATTACTGATCAAACTGAGTAAGAAACCTACAGCCGACAACGGCTCGTCTGTCTCGGTTTTGTCCAATATTTCAGCCGACAACGGCTCGTCTGTCTCGGTTTTGTCCAATATTTCAGCCGACAACGGCTCGTCTGTCTCGGTTTTGTCCAATATTTCAGCTGCCTCGTCATTTGTCAGCTCTTCGCCTTTTGCTTTACCTTTAGCTTTATCCTTTGCTATTATCACTTTTTCCTCGTTAGCTTCAGTTTCCTTTTTTTGATCAACGTCCGTTCCTGTAGTAATTAAGGTTTCGTCTAGTTTGGGTTCAGTTTGAGAATCTGCTGAATCGAAATCATCTATGTCAGAATTTTCGCTGCTTGTTTCTACTGATTCTATTTTTTCAACCGATTCGGATAATACCACGTCATCGGTAGACTTCTTAGTTTTTGTCTCGACTTTATCTAACTCTTCTTTGTCGACAATTTTATTTTCTTTAATTAGCTTGCTTGTAGCCAGTGTTTTTGGCAGCGGTTTTTTCTTAAAATCTTTTGACTCTCTTATATAATCTGGGGCTGGGGTAATATCGGACGGTTTTTGAGGTTCATTAGATTCATTTGAGTCACAATCATCAATATCCGAGGATATGTTTTCTTGTTTTTCCTGTTTAATCTTGTCTTCATATATTTGAGGTTCTGGTACATTTTTCGTTGTCTTAATTTTATCTTCCTCTTTTGTCTCAACTTTTTCTGTCACTTCTTTTGTTTGTTCTATTTTTTTCTCGTCTTGTTCTGCAATGATTATCTTATTTTTTTCTTTATCGGTATCTGAGCTTACCGGTGTGAGATTGTCTTTTCTAACTATGGGTACAGGCTTTCTCGCCTCTTTTGTTTGTTCTGGAGTATGGATTTTATCGTATAGAACTTTAGTAAGTGAATCTTTAGTTGAATCACATTCATCACAAACCGGTGTCCTATAGTCATGTTCTACAGGTTTTTGTTTTGCATCCAACGCTTCCGGTTGTTGCGTGGTTTTTTTAGATTCCTGTTCTAATTTTTCTTTCTTTGTTTTGACTTTTCGTGATACGTCTTTAACTTCATCTATTTTTTCCTTTTCAACTGGTTTATCAGTGTTTAGTTTGTCATCTTTTTGAGGTTTTGATAAATTTTTCTTCCCCTCATTTTCTTTGTCTGAAGCATTGTCATCAACGTTTGGTTTCTTCTCATCAATTTTCAAGTCTTCTTTAACATCATAAGTTTTTTTTTGGGAAACATATTTCGGCGACTGCTCTAGGTTTTCTTTTTTCTTTGACTCGACTTTTTTTACATCCTTTTCTTTAAGGTTATTGATATCTATTTTAGAATCTGCAGGATTTGGATTAGTGTTTAGCATTTCTTGGTTATTAAATTTCTTGTCATCTGTTTTATAATTCGGTAAATGTTTGTTTCTCTCAGTTTCTTTGTCAAGAGCATTGTTATCATCGCATGGCTCTGTAATTTCACCAGAATTTCCTAAAATCCGATCATTGTCTTTGTTTGCATCTGTTTGATCTTTTTTCTGATTTGGATTTTCATATTTTTTTTTCGTTTCGGTCTGGCCTAATTTTTCTATTTTCTTTGTATCTGCTTTTTTTATCAGTTCTTTTGTTACTTTCTGCTTTTGCTCAACTTCCTCTTCTTTGAAGTCATTTTTTTCTGTTTTAGGATCGACAGGTTCTAGATTACTATTTTTCTTTTCATTTATTATTGGTTTTGGTTCATATTTCTTTCTCTTATCTTCTTTTTCTAGAGTATTGTCACCTTCATAAGGTTTTGTAGATTTATCAAGACTATCCAAATCAATTTCGGTATCCTTATCTTCATCTTTTTTATTTAAATGTTCAATGGAAGAGCTTACTGTCTTTGTTTTTTCTGAAATATCTTTTTTTGGGGTCGTATTAGTAACGATAGCATTATCATCGCAAGGAATATCCTTTTCATGAGTTTTATCAGGCGAAGGAACCGAAAGTACCTTGTCTAAACGGTTTAACTCTTTAGCTAGAAGTTCAGGATCCAATAAGGGTTTCAAAACCTTTCTATGTGAATGCTTGTGTTTATGTTTTACAGGAACATTCGTATCTGTACTATGTTTACCACCAGTTACGATAGTATAAGTTTTGTCATTACCAGTTTTTGTAACAGCCACAGTTTTGGCTTTAGCGTTTTGTTTTGTTACCACTGGTATAGTAGGAACTTTATGCTTTCTGTGCCTATGTGGTCTGTTAACTAAACCATAAGAAGCAGCATTGTCATCTGGTTTCAATTCTGGTTTTATTTCTAACGGTATATGTCTATACCTAGCCAAAATTTCTTTAACTATATCGGATAGACCTTCATCGGTTGACCTGTGGATAACTTCTGGTTGTCTGGTTTCGTGGTCTGCGACTGGCATTATATAATCAGCTCCATCATCTGCTTTTGGGATGGAGACAACTTTATATAGTTGTGGATTGGCTGGTTCATGGTTAGAGACGGGTTCAATGTTGGAAGGGTAACTGGCAACACCGCTGGCGACCGCGCTGACGCCCGCAGGTTGGATCGGGAAGTCTTCTTTATATGAATTTATGTAAGGTTCTGGGGCTGGTGCTTCTAGAACAATAAAAATCTATACTTCCATACATTAAAGTTTTAATTGGTTTACTTGTATTTCGAAACTTGCTAGTGTGTAGATGAACATTCCTCATCCTCATTTAATTATTCATAGCGGTCTGCTCTGGCTTCGCTCGTGTATTTAACCAAAATTTTATTGTTCATGCAAATCCCTATTTTTTTTAATATTATCTAGGCCTATGTTCGACGAGGGGTAAAAGATTTTTTTTAAATCGATCCAATAGATTCGGAGCCAATTCAATTGAAACAAACAAATAATCAAATCTTTCCTCTTTATAATAATAATATAGATATAGATTAAGAAACCTATAGCTCGTGAGTATCTAGTCACTAGATACTCACGAGTATCAAAAACGCTGCACTAGAATCTAGTGCACCCAGCGTTTTAGAAACGCTACCGACTGTTTTTGATACATATCATTTAACCTACCTGTAGATTATTTGCAACAGTTTGCAGTGGGCTCAAATGTTTCTTATTATGTATCTTATTGTAAATAATAGTTTAATTTGGTTCTGTCCATCATCATCATCATCATCCTATGTTAGTCGACTGCTGGACATAGGCCTCCCCTAATGAGCGCCATATAATATAATATAAAAAAGTAAGTATTTGTTTAAATTAGTAAATTATGTTACCTGGTAATGGATCCTGGTAAACAACAGCTGGATTCTGCTTCCATCCATGTGATGGATATATAGGTCCAGTATCTTGTGTCTGGTGGCTTCTGGTCGGTGGGTAATGAGGGTGATGGTAGGGATAAGGATGTAACTCAAACTGGGGATCAATAGGTGTAGGTTGAGAATGAATTATTTGGGGTTGACTAATATGATGAGGTTGACTAATATGATGAGGTTGGCTAATATGATGAGGTTGACTCAAAGCTTCAAGCGGTTGGTCGGATATCCAAGTTGGTTGGGATTGAGTTTGTGCTTGGGCTTCTGCGATTGACCAACTATCGTGGGGTTCACGAATGTAATGGTGAGGTTGGCGGATGTGGGGTTCGGGTTGCCTTATAATATGTTGGGGTTGACTTATGTGATGTTCGGGTGGAGTATGATGTTGGGTTGGCCCGCCATATGGCGTGTTGTAGGTAGATTGGGTAATGGCCACGGTGACTAAAGCTGATAATACGCTTATCTGTAAATGAACAAATATCATTACATCCCTGTTTTTATTTCATATAAGCTGTGGAACTAAAGAAAAAAGCACTATGAAGTTTGCATCTATTTTTAAGCAATGTTCTGAAAAGGTATACCTAAGTTACTTTATTTTTATACTACGGTTGCAGGTAATTCTTTTCTCTCTCATGCAGAGAGAAAAAATTCTAATAATAATATTTGATCTATCGTGATCCCCTTCGGGTGTTCTGGTCGTTTTCTATGTATAATAAAAAATATCTATCTATTTACTCATATATTTATTAAGTATATCAGTTATCTACACTTGCGAGCTTTAAACTGGAATCACTTCATCGCTGGTTTCTGCAGACCATATGCCACTGTTTCCGCTATACAGCATTGTGCGTATCGCTCTCCCGGTCTCCTGTAGACTCTCCGTCGACGGTCGCTGCCATGCAGGCACATCCTAGTCTCGTCCGCGAACAAAACTCGGCTCCATTGCTGTATATCCCAATCTAAGTGATCACGAGCAAACTGAAGTCGGGCTTGTCGGTGGGCTGTAGACAATTTGGGTCCCGTTGCTGGCCTTTTTGGGGTCAAGTTAGCTTCTTTGAGTCTTCGCCTCACTGTCCACTCGCTGACAGTTCTCCCTCGAACTTCTCCGAGCTCGCGCTGGACGTCAACGCCGGTTAGATGTCGATTTTGGAGAGAAGTGCTGACAATAAATCGGTCATCTCTCGCCGAAGTGCATCGCTGTCGTCCAGATCCTGGTCTTCGGACTAAGTTTCCAGTCTCTCTAAACCTCTTGTATACTTTGGAGACACAGGACTGGCTCAGATGAAGCTGTCGAGCGATAGTACGCTGAGAGAACCCTTGCTGGATTAGGGTGACGATTTGAGCGGCTTCTATTGGTGTGGTTTCCATTTTCTTGTAATTCCAGTATTTTGAGTGACGTGATATATTGGACTGATGACAAAATTGCATAAATTCCCAGTTTTTATAGGGATTCAGGAGTTTGAAAAAATTGATGTTTCGTTCCAAAAATTTATGTCTTTTGTTTTCACGTTCCATGACATATGATGAACATTTTTTTCGCTATGATATCGAAAGAGTTTGAAAGCTAATAAAATTATCTTTAATATAAGATACCACAACCTACAGTTTATTGCATGGAAAATGTAAAATATGGTCTGCAAAAACCAGCGATGAAGTGATTCCAGTTTATAGCTCGCAAGTGTAGTACCCATAACACAAGCTCTGCTTAGCTTGGGCTAGATAATGCTGTGTAAATTGTTCAGCATTATTTTTTTATTATTATTTATATTACATCTTATAATTTTATTGTTGTGCAATGTTGTAAAAACCGATACTTCTCATTTTATATCCCATATCTACAAATGCCTACATACATTTACATTTCAAATGGATCGCTCTGCAAATTTCAGAGATAAGGGGGTGGTATGTATTGTTATTTTTAATTTCAAGTAGCTGCTGTAGATGCTAAGTTATTAAAGATCGGAAACAGGACATAAAAAAGCAAGACCGATCTCGAAACCCTACAAATGATTTAACGACAAAATACCGGACGTAGATACTACCCAATCCAAATAATACTTACGGATTTTTCTTTTTTGCGGTATTGTTTTGGGCAAGTACTGACTTTACTCAAATAAAAGTTAAGTACCTATCATTTTATTATTAAAATCATAAATTATATCGAGTTTTTATTTAATTACTTAAACAAAATATTAAGGCCGCCTAATGTTTCAATTCTTTTGTATCTTACACCTGTGAATGTCTGTGATGTTTTATTTGTGGTTTACAATTAAGAGTTGTGTATTATGTATTGTATTATATGTAAATAGGTATTAAATTGAGTCTCACCCCAAAAAAGGACTTCATGTTTAGACCGGTCCAGAAGAACCTCTGTCTTGAAGAGTCGAAGCCACTTTGACTGCCGAAACACAAAGTCAAGCCAGAAATTAGGTAAAGTACTCTATTTTGTTTAATTATAGCACATCTGTGTAAATGCCGTAATTTATGGGTGTGACGTTGTTTTAATAAATTCAAAATTATCATCTGCATTGGCCTCAACAGGATTCATATTTAAATATTTTAAATCACATAATTTTACACCATTATTAATTAAACAACGTTTTACGAGTATGTTGTGGGCAGTCTTTACTATTTGTTTATATTTTAATTTTTATAAAAACATGTTAAAATTCTCCCACTTAAAGTACTTAAACCAATTATTGTGTTTATGTGTGTTTATATGTCACAAATAAAGAATTAACTTACACAATGGTAAAGACATTAAATCATAAATTTTTGCTGTAGTTGGCAAATTAAATAACGTTTTACGCAATTAACATTTTCCATAGATAGAGCCTTTTTCGCTATAAATAAATAAATAAATATTAAATAAATAAATATTTTACATGGGCCTTAGTTTTAAGTATTTTCAATCCTGTACTAGACTTATGTTGCCGGAAATAAATGAATAATTATTATACAGAGGATTTGATAAATTCTTTCACCATTCGAATCTAAAATTTTACCTGTTGAACATAGGCTATAGATTATTTTTATGAAAGTTAGGGATCCGCATGAAAAAATTTTTTTTTTCTTAAATACCCGTGCGAAGCCGCGAAATACCACAAGTCATGTGTAGATAGCTCAGTGATCTACATTACGAATATCTTTTAAATATAATATTATCGTTAATATGTATAATAATAATGCAATTATGTCAATGCAAGTCGATTGAGAATCCTCAAATAAATAAAACACCCTGATCGCCTGGTCAGGGTGTTGCTGTATCATTTTCATTTACGTGCCTACGCAGTCACCGTTGTTGAAGACGGCTACGAAAAAAGCAAGTACGGAGTATCCGTACTTGCTTTTTTCGTAGCACCAGCATCTTTTGGGTTGAACGGGGAAAACTTATATTGGGTAGAAACATTGTGGGTTGAACGCGGTAGCACCCAAGCATTGCATTTTCATAAAGTCTAAACCAAGCCGCATTCTCTTCAACTAAAGTTTGAGTATCTATCAGAAACAAGAATAATAGGAAGTTGTTCCTCGTTAGCCGACACCCCTGGCAGTTTCAAAGTCTCGTACGGTTTTAGTTTTAATTAATTAAATTAGATTTTCTACTTATTATAAAAAGGCCTGAAATAATAAAAGCAAAACCATCGTGCTTTATTTTATTTAGTCCGTACATAGGTACTCTTTAAGGCCTCTTGTACAAGCCACAAAGTAATATTAACAAATAAAATCCTCATTTTCATTCATTGTTCACTTTAATCTTTTTAAACTAAAGCGAAGAAGAAACCTTTACTTTGTTAGGTTGTTAGTTTTCGAGTTGGAGTAAATCGTCCATATCTTTTATGACCTAGCTAGATAATCCGATATTTTATAGTAGTCCTTTTTCTTAAGAATATATTTCAGATTTTTTTTTAAATTTTTTAATAGATAATTTTTGCAACTCACTTGTAGTTTCGATGTAGAAGCGTATACATTGCCTTTTTACTAAATTACATTACATTTACATAGTATAAAACAAAGTCTGTTTGTCTCTAAATATGCTTATATCTTTAAAATTACGCAACGGATTTTGATGCGGTTATTTTTAATAGATAAAGTGATTCAAGAAGAAGTTTTTTGTATTAGTATTGCTCCCGTGCAAAACCGGAGCAAGTCGCTAGTAAAAGATACATTAAGCTTGCTGTCCTCACTTCACCCAAATATTCTACTTCTATAGCTCTGTATTCATTGAAATTGACATCAAACTAACTAAGCTAAATTTGAATAGGTACCTCTGAACTAATACACCAAGCATGACAAAAGCCTTGTCGTTGTCTTTTGAGAGGAAGGTATCGTACGAGCATCTCTCATACTATTTACGTCACTAATATAAATGTCTTAGTTTTCAATTATAAGAGAAAATAATTATTAATGCAATACAAAGTTATGATAAAACAATTCGTTTAGTAAGAGTAATAATTATGTGATGATTCCTGTGATTTTAGATTTTATAAAAATTATTTACTGTTGATCAATATAACATATTCAATAATATACATTTTTTTTTAATTTAAACTTCTAAACACTACAAGTGGGATCCGTTTCCAAAACTATTTTAAGTAATTTTTTTTTATACCGGGAGCAGTGGATAAAAATATTTAATAGTTTTTCATTGGAAACGGATCCCGGTATCGGTGGATAAAAATATTTAATCGTTTTTCATTGGAAAAGGATCCCGGTATCGGTGGATAAAACTTGGCGGTATCAGTGGCCAATTAAATCTGATCCCGGGATCCGTGGACACAAACCCATTGGCTGAATTTTATCAATAAGACAAAAGAAAACTAACTTTGGCAATTATTCACTGAAGAATACATCTAAATTGACCTGAAGACCTGACAGCATAATAAATAAAATTGTGGAATTGATTTTTACATATTCAGATTACTAGCTGGGTGCCCGAGGTTTCACTCGCTTAACTCCCGATCCCGTGGGATTTTTGGGATAAAAAGACCCATATGTTATTCCAGGTCATAAAGTATCTGTGTACAAAGTTTCGTCAAAATCCGTTCAGTAGTTTTTGCGTGAAAGAGTAACAAACATCCATCCATACTTACAAACTTTCGCGTTTATAATATTAGTAGGATTAAAAGAGCTGCATGATGAGGTAACACTAATAAACTTAGTTATAGTAAATAAACTTAGTGATAGGCAAAACAAAAATTGTATCAGACACAAGTTTTATATGAATGTACTAGTGGTTTCTTTTTTACTTCTTCCACTAGTGGACAAAAAATTTAAGTGAAGAGAAATCAATAACAAATTATTTCTTATTTTAATAATTATCTGTTTGAAATTTTACTTGTCTAAGTGCTTATTTTGTAAGCCCTAAAGAAATAAAGTTATTGAATCTGAATCTGAATGAATGTTTCCTAAATTTTTACACATAATTTTTTAGTACTTACATACCGCACAAAATTAAAACTAGAATAATCTTTTCTACTGGTGTACGCATATAAAAGTACATAGAGGATACCAGGAAAGTAGGTAAATTTACACATTTTACCTTCCAGGTAATTGAATATTACGCATGACTATGAACAATAAAAGTATTTACTTATCCGTATGTATAACTTATTTATACAACTGTTAAACCTTTACATTACGTTTTATAAATACGTTGGGACAGTTAGCTGAACAAATATTTTTAAGGTTAACGCATTTTTTGACGACCTCTGTGGCGCGGTGGGCGAAGATCCGCTTGCGATTCAAGAGGTTATGGGCTATATTCCCACCTCGCGACAAATGTTTTCACGATCTGCAGATATTTATTCTGGGTGTTCTGGTCGTTTTCTATCGATGCATATAAAAAATAACTTATATCTATTTAATATATTGCATTATTTTTATGTGCCGTGTGGTGACGGCATAATAAAGAATTTCACCACCCCAACTCATCCCGTGGGTGTCGTAAGAGGCGACTAAGGGAAACACACCGGGGGGTGGGCAGCAGCGCCCTCTGCAGAACTACTCCACTAAACTGCGATCCCCAACCCGCATGCCCAGCGTGGGGATTATGGGCAATACCCCCAAATGACAAGAACCGCCACAAAATGGCCCCCAGTTCCCGGCCGCCTCGCTATTCCTGGCCATGGTAGCGGCCACGGTAACGGCGGGGCAGGGGGTGCTAGGAATCACCGGGCTACATTAGGCTACCACACCCCACACACACTGACCCTGGCAACGTTTAACGGACGCACTCTGAGGCTTGATCACCATCTAGCGCAGTTGGAAGTGGAGTTAGAGAACATTAAATGGCATGTTCTAGGGTTATGTGAAGTCCGTAGAGAGGGGGAGGACACCGTAACCCTAGACTCGGGCCATCTTCTCTACTTTCGTGAGGGTGATAAAACATCCCAGGGTGGCGTAGGTTTCCTCGTCAATAAGGCCCTCTCTAACAACGTCGAAGAAATCTCCAGTGTGTCGACCAGGGTAGCGTACCTGATCCTTCGGCTGTCTAAGCGCTACAGCTTGAAGGTCATTCAGGTTTACGCACCGACCTCGACACACTCGGATGATGAAGTGGAGGATATGTACGAAGACATATCCAAAGCCTTACATCACACCACCAAGGCTCACTTCAACGTTGTTATGGGGGACTTTAACGGCAAGGTGGGAACCCAGACTGGCAACGAATCCCGAATAGGCCCGCATGGTTTTGGTGTTCGAAATCACAGGGGACAAATGCTCGTCAACTTCCTTGAGAAAGAGGGGCTGTTCTTAATGAACTCTTTCTTTAAGAAACAGCCCCAAAGGAAGTGGACATGGCGGAGTCCCGATTCTGTGACTAAAAATGAGATCGACTTCATCATGACGGATAGCAAGCATATATTCAGAGATGTCTCAGTGATCAACAGGTTCAATACCGGATCTGATCACCGACTCCTTCGAGGCTCTCTGAATATAAATTTGAAGCTTGAAAGAAACCGTCTGGTGAAGTCCACGCTCCGACCGAACCCAATCCAAATCATGGCGGGCACCGAGAAGTTTCAGCAGCTTCTCGGGGATAGATTCGCTGCCTTGGAACCCACTGATGACGCTGACGAGACCCTACACAATCTGGTAGAAACGCTGAGGGACGAGGGCATCAAGTTTTGCAAAAAGCAGCGTACTGGTAAGAAGTCCAAACTCTCGGATGAGACTCTTGGGCTGATGACAAAGAGACGGGAAACCACCCAAGCGACTTCGTCAGAGAGGTCAGACCTGAACAAGCGAATTGCGAAGATGGTACGACGCGACCTTCGGAGCTCTAATACACGCCTCATTGAAGAGGCGATAGAGCGAAACCGAGGGTCCAAAGTATTCACTCAGCAGCTTGGAAGGAGCCACCTGACGAAGCTTTCAACGCACGACGGAAGGACCGTTTTGTCGAAGCCGGAGATATCGGCCGAGATAGAGGACTTTTATGGCCGTTTATACGCTGCACATGCTCCCCGTTCCCAACGAGACGACCACGATTCTAGAGCCACCTTGATACGCCACTATACCGACGAACTGCCAGACATCAGTCAAGACGAGATCGTGTTAGCTCTGAGGCAGCTTAAAAATGGAAAAGCCCCCGGTGAGGACGGAATAACATCAGAGCTTTTGAAAGCTGGAGGATACCCTGTTATACAGGAGTTACAGAGCCTCTTCAACGCCGTCCTTCACAGTGGGAGAACTCCAAAGGCGTGGAGTGGGAGTTTGGTGGTGCTCTTTTTTAAGAAGGGAGATAAAACCCTTCTTAAAAATTATAGACCCATCTCGCTCCTAAGTCACGTCTATAAGCTTTTCTCACGAGTTATATCGAACCGTCTCGCCAGGAGACTCGACGAGTTTCAGCCACCGGAGCAGGCTGGGTTTCGCGGAGGATATGGTACCATAGACCACATTCACACAGTGAGGCAGATTATACAGAAGTCCGAAGAGTATAATCAGCCCCTGTGTCTGGCTTTTGTGGACTATGAGAAGGCCTTTGACTCCGTTGAAACCTGGGCTGTTCTACAATCCTTACAGCGATGCCAAGTAGACTATCGTTATATCGAGGTGCTGAGATGTCTCTACGAAGCCGCTACGATGTGTTTCCGAGTACAGGACCAGCAGACTAAACCGATCCAACTGCGCAGAGGAGTGAGGCAGGGGGATGTCATATCCCCGAAACTGTTCACGAGCGCGTTGGAAGATATGTTTAAGACGCTGGACTGGAAAGACAAGGGCATCAACATAAACGGCGACTACATCTCACACCTGCGATTCGCTGATGACATAGTCTTAATGGCGGAGTCGCTAGAGGAGCTGAACCGGATGCTGGACAGTCTAGCTTCAGCCTCCCGATGTATCGGTCTTGGCATGAATTTGGATAAAACCAAAGTCATGATCAATGCCCACATTGATCCAAGACCGGTGATCGTACATGGCCACCTTCTCGAAATTGTTTCTGAGTACACTTACCTCGGGCAGATTTTGCAGTTGGGTAAAAACAATTTCGAGAAGGAAGCCAATAGGAGGATCCAGCTAGGCTGGGCAGCGTTCGGAAAACTACGTCGAGTCTTCTCGTCATCCATACCGCAATGTTTGAAAACGAAAGTTTTTAATCAGTGCGTCCTACCAGTCATGACCTACGGAGCTGAGACGTGGACACTCACGATAGGGTTGGTCCACCAGTTCAAAGTCGCTCAGCGCGCTATGGAAAGAGCTATGCTCGGAGTTTCTCTGAAGGATAGGATTCGTAACGAATACATCCGACAGAGAACTAAAGTCATCGACATAGCTCAGAGAATTAGCCAACTGAAGTGGCAGTGGGCCGGCCATATTTCGCGAAGAACCGATAACCGCTGGGGTAAACGTGTTCTTGAGTGGAGACCGCGACTCGGTAAACGTAGTGTAGGACGCCCTCCGACCAGGTGGGATGACGATCTGCGAAAGACTGCTGGCAGATGCTGGATGCGACAAGCCGAAGACAGGGCGCTATGGCGCTCATTAGGGGAGGCCTATGTCCAACAGTGGACTAACATAGGCTGATGATGATGATGATGATTATTTTTATGTACCTATCAGTCATCTATTTATTTATTTATGTAACAACTAATACGATTTGTTATAACCAATTACAATAGTTACTTAAAAGATTAAAAAGTATATAAATTCAATATTTATGAAAATTTTATAAATTTATAATAGGTACCTACTTTAATTAGTTTATACAATAACATGTTTATATTAGTCTAGTACCCATAACACAAGCTCTGCTTAGCTTGGGGCTAGGTGATGCTGTGTGGATTGTCCAGCATTATTTATTTTATATTTATCTATGATCAAAAGTTCTTCTACCTACCAAAATATTTATCTCCAAGTGATATTCCGATACATTTCTATACCCATATATACCTACTAAAGCCACTAACAGTAAAAAAAAAATATACCCATATATCAAACTCCTTCTGACAAGCAAAAAACCGCTTAGCGAGCCGAAAAGTTGCTAACCAACTTTTAGATACCGAAAAGTTTATTTCTTTCTTGTTCGTGAAAGAACAAAAAAATAAGTTTTCGGCTTATAACTAGATAACCGTAGTTTGTGTAGCCAATAATTTTCACATTCACAACAAAAAGAGATAACGTAATTTAATTTAAGAATTCTTTCTGCAACGGAATTATAATTTGAAATAACAGAAATTTATTTACTAAAATATTATTTACTTAATTTTATTTTACTACATATTTACCTCCAAGGACACGGGTGAATTTTCTAAATATATACAAACGTAATACCAAAATTATTTGTAAATTGAGCATATTTTCACCATGTTCTGCTATTAATTTTATTTATTTAGGTTCCTACCTTTCATTCATTTTTTATTTTTTTTAGGTTCAAGACATACATATTTTGTTGATACCTACCTAGCGGTAGGACATGTCTCTTGAGAAAACGATGATTTTAAAACCAATAGGTTCGTAACTGTACGTCGACGTAGAGGCAATAATTAGCATAATATTTTATTAGCATAGCAAAAGATTTTCATCATCGACGCAGAGTCACGTCGACGTAGGGGGAATAATATTTTTTTACAATATCCTTTACTAATGAACCAGGAGCGTAAAATGGTATTTACCTCGAGAGTCCTATACCCACCTGTGGGCAAAAACGATGATGATGACCATAAAAAGCCAAGAAAAGAGAATGATCAACGTACTATCCGATTGTGAATAATTGAATGTCATAATTGACTCATTATAGTCTCTCTCGAACTCTGTGTCTAATTAAACCTAACATAGACTTTAAGGCAGTTCGAACTGAAACTTAATGTATTAAAATTAACATAGACTTTAAGGCAGTTCTAATCGGAACCTAATGTATTAAAACTAACAGGCTTTACGGCATTTCTAACCGAAACTTTATGTAAACTTTTTTTATTACCTCTATTAATCAATAATTAGTCAGATAAAGATAAGTCGTATCACGCCATAAGTATTATAATTATATAATTTCATACCCAAAATATATCTAGAAACTTAACGACTATATCACCGGCATCGAACCCCTTACCCCCTTTCAGCAAACGTGCCAACGCGTCATAGAAGTCGCTGATCCAATTATAATGACTTGTATGAATCAATAATTGAACCATTAACCTATCAGTTCGCACAATACGTTTCTGTGAAAATCAATCATGGGTATTTGTAGAGGAAATGCGGTAAAGTTTACCTAGAAAGCGGGTAAATTTATCTCTATGAATCAAGCTCACAATTTTATATCAACATCACTGACAAGAATCGACTTTAATTACGGTATATAAAAGAAGAATATAATAGAATGGAGTACAAGACATTTATTTATAGCTAGCAATCGGTCCCACATTTGTAAGGGTTTTTATGAAAAATTTCCAATTATGTAATTTTTTTTTAATAGATTGTGTGTGTCATAAAATTTTTTAATATAATCCAACGTGTACATTGAATCACATTATTGAAGTTTTTAGGTCCCTACATTTTGGATAATGTACGATTATTATGGCGAAAAAAAAATCGAATTTCTTTCGGCCCAGTAGTTTTGGAGCCTATACAATTCAAATAAACACAGAATCAAATCTTTCCTCTTTGATATACATAAGTATTATATAAAGTATATCGGTCATTATTTATGTATTAATCCAGTTTGTAATTAACTAATTTCATAAAGATAAAATGTTTATTACCTACTTCTGAATAATTAATAATTATGCCACCGTCAGTTTTAATACGTAACAATCCTATCTATCAAAAGGTTGCCTGTAATAGATAGATATTAGCGATAAGAGCGTCGATTGTGCCACTTTGTTGTCCGCGTAATAACTTGCTAGAAGAATTGAATGCTTGTATCATTCAAGGTTTCTATAGCGCTATAAGATATTTTTGATACATTTGAGTAAAATTCAAGTTTTAAACAAGTTTTCGGTGTAGATGCGGCCAAAACCGCGGAATTAAATATTATACCTACCCCGTTTAATTGAAAATGTAACGGACTTGCTGGAACATAAATTATGGGCAGCTTTGTTAATTTATGGGAGAATCCGGTTAAAGGTCGATTTTATAGCATACTCTCCAATTTAAAAGTTCAAAACCCTCGGCGCGCGAGTTACACTCGCACTTGTCGTACTTGTTTTTTATTTCAGTACCTACCTATTATGAAAAAAGTATTACCTATTTTAATTTGTCGGCTAGTCGACGCTAAAAACGCAGTTTATAGCCCCGAAGGGCTTATTCGTAGGGAGGTAATAGATATCGATAGTGAATAATGGTTTTCATTCGACATTGTAATCTCGAACACGCGTTCAGTGCAATTATAGCCCCTAGCTATAAAATCTCTTTGATGATTAAAAGCTTGAGGCTAGCGGCATTTAAAATTAAACATTAAGACTGATAATAAAATATCAGAACCAAATTAGTACTAGCTCATTTGACCCGAGAGCTGGTGAGTATCTGGCGCAGCGCATCAGCATTGCCATACAGCGAGGCAATGCAGCCAGCATCTTGAGGACCCATTGATAGTAGATTGTTAGCCGTCTGCAGTTAGCTCCATTGTTTCAATTGTTATTTTTTGTATAAAAAAATATATATTATGATATAATATTTTATTTATTTATTTAGAAAACAGTATAACATCATTACAGGTTTTTTAATCCGAAGGCGATGGTATATGTACGCAAATACAAAAACATAGTTACTAATCTAAACATTTGGTTTCTATAACTATCTACTATATTGTATTATGTATATCAGTCATCTAGTACCCATAACACAAGCTCTGCTTAGCTTGGGGCTGAATGATGCTGTGTTATTAATTATTTATTTATTTCATTGTATATACTGGTTTTAATTTGATTCTGTTATTTATTTGTCTTCCTCAGCGCCATTTTGTTGGCGTCACGGATAATCTACTTTCAACCACCTATCAAATTTATCGCATTCGATATAATGGTGGATAGTTTATCGACTTGCCAGCTAACTATGATATTCCACCGGGAGGTATCATAAAAGATACCAAACAAAGTGCGATATTCCAACTTCAAATAATTACAGGCGTATTTTACGAACAAGTTGTCTTCGTCGCAGACTGAGTTTGACAAAGAACGCGAATGTTCGTATAAACACTGCAATGCGACGAAGATGTTGAGAAAACAGAAATGGCTTGATAAAAATATGTTTTGACATTATCATGGTTATTGACACTAAAGTCATTAATAACGGGATATTTAACATGATTTGAGTTTTGAGTTCTCTAATATTTCGGCACAGTTTCATGCGCCATGATCATGACATGACTAGTGATAAAAAAAGAATAGTAGCCGATAAAAAAAATACTTACTCCAATACCGCGTGACTCTCGATGTTTTATAGGATGACTTAGGAGAATCTTCACTGACAGTCAATGACTTGATCAATTAAACACTACCTTACCTCCCTTCATAGCAGTCCGCCCCAGCTTCGCACAAGTATTTAAGAAAAACTGAATTTTTCATGCAGATCCCTAACTTTTTTGAAAATATTCTTTAGCCTATGTCCTTCAGGGAAAATTTGGGATTCCTATGGTGAAAGAATTTTTCAAATCGGTCCAGTAGTTTTGGAGCCTATTTAATTCAAGCAAACAAACTATCAAATCTTTCCTCTTTATAATTTTAGTATAGATATAGATTATCAGAAATCAACGTCATCTATCCAGACTTTAACAATAACTAGGCAATATCTAAGCAATTAAGCATTAATAAGGACCTAGAAAGAAATAAAATAATTTTATTTTAACCTCGGTAATAAATACAATGCGTCGCAGGTCAGGGGCGCACCGTTACCGCACAGCACTAGAATATGCATTCAAATATGGACTTTAAATCGTTACATTTAGGTATAATTTATATTGACAGCATCAAAATAACAAACAGCTCGCGGGCCACTCGTTAGAAGCTTGTGGGAAACCATTTTGTTACTGTAAAATGTATCTTATAATAACAAGTTTAATTAAGCCCATTTTTGAATGCACATTTTTGTGGTGTGCGGTAGCGGTTTCGGATTAATTGTGCACAGAGCTTTGTTCATCAGTATATCGGCCATATTATTTTCGCCATTCATTTGTTTTATTCGTAATTAAAATGCAACAAGAGCGGCAAAAATTTTGTGAGTGATAAACTCGCGAATAAATCTGAGAAAGATGAAAGCCGAGAAGCTTTCGTCATATTATTTATTGACGACCTCTGTGGCGCGGTGGGCGAAGGTCCGCCTGCGACGCAGGGGTTGCGGGTTTGATTCCCGCCTCGGGACAAATATTTGTACGATCTGCAGATATTTGTTCAGGGCGTTCTGGTCGTTTTCTATGTATAATAAAGATTATCTATCTATGTAATAATATAATATTAGGTATATATATCAATCGTACCCATAACAGAAGCTCTCTGCTTAGCTTGGGGCTAGATGATGCTGTGTGGATTGTCTGGCGTTATTTATTTTATTTATTGAAAGATTACCCCATCCAGATTCTCTAGATCCCCAAGTCTAGTATGTTTACCGACGCGCTGTCTACCACACATTCCGCACAATGGATTGTCGCTAACTACGCCTCATAGCTAGAATACTACAATAGTACTTACTCGGTAACTTTACCTCACTGGCATAGACATAGTAGCTTCTATTTACTCGGTAAATCAAGTAGAGTTGGCAATACAGAGATTGCCGATGCCGCGCCCGACTGCCAAAGGTTATGACTGTTATGAGGTTACCCTATGTATGTAACCGATTTATTTGTTCCCTTGAAGAAAATACAAATGGTGTCAAATTTTAAAAGCTGTTGTTAATCAAGAAGTCGGCAAAAATTTTAAAATGAAACTAAAATCTGGGCAAAAGTCATAAACTGTCACTGACTGACACTGACTGTCTTCTGATTTTCTTTTGATAATATACCTAGGCTAACAAAGGCCTTCGACTAAGTACAGTGCGCGTCAGAATTAAGTACCCCCCTTGTATTCAAAATATTTTCGACTACTTCTAATTCTCTTGTAACTTGTCACAAGTTTTCACATACAAAAATTTATCACGCCGCCGCTCAGGATCGAACCGCCCTTCCATAATACTCATAGCCTGAAATTCCAAACAATAACTACTATTGTGTCCCACATACATTGAGATAGGGGGGGGGGGTACTTATATGTGACGCGCACTGTACATAAGTAGGTATCATTGATCGAAAATCATTGATACTTAGGTTAGTCACAGAACAAAATTTGATTTACTTACCCAAGTCTTTAAGAGGTTATCTATCATATACCTATAACTCTGTATAATGTTAAGGTTTATTTTTGTACTTTTTTGTGTGAGGCATATTGATTTTCTATCTTTCTTTATTTCAAAGCAGGACAATTCACGGTACCATAGAGCTTGTGTCATTTACATAACTTAGAGCATAATAAGCTACCGAGTGTAATTCTTGCACTCGATATCTTACTTTCTAGTATTTAGTATTACTTTCTTTTTGCATTTGTTATTATTACTGTTCGGCGATATATATAATGATTACTGTTTTTGATCTATGCCGTAACAGAGTTGTTTCAATAAATGTTTCTCTATCTATCTATCAATCTCTATTTATCTTTATCCCTTGCCGTAACTGAATTGTTTTAATAAACTTTCTATTTCTATCTCTCAATCTCTATTTATCTGTAACTCTAGCTGAAGATAGCAATTGGTACGACATATTGCTGATGCTATATTAATTGATAGAATTTGATGATCTGTTAGTTATGAGTAGTTTGGATTTGGTGAATGAGCAGAAATGATTTTAACAGAAGCTCAAATGCTGAAATTATAAACTGGAAACCGGGAACTGTCCTCTAAGCAAAGTGTAATGATGGCATCAAGTTTTAAGTAGATATAGTTTTGTTTTATAGTTTATTGCAATCTCTTAATCTCTTTATGGTGAGAAAATAAAACTAATTTTGGGTAGAAACGCCGGCAAAGTATTTTTTTACACGGGTTGAATTGAAACGCTGTAAAATTTTGGTATGAAACATCAAAAAATAATTGTGATGAGAACCTGTGGTGCGAAACAGTGCTACACCAATTAAAAATATACAAAACTTATATGTCTTTTAGATAGATAATGCTTCATGCATAGCCTTATAAAAAAAACATTTGGTACTTAATTTTAGATAAACAATGATGGCAATGAAATTGGTCGCTTATAGCGATTTCTTCCAGGCGACCAAGAGTAAGGGAGATCTAAGGATTTTTTTGTTTATAATAGAAGTTATATGCAGATAGAAACTGAAACCTGAAACAGCCTATTACCCTGGTGGCTGCACTATATCTATATCTGTATTGTTACACTATTCCATAAATTGTATCAAGTATGTATATCAGTCATCTAGTACCCATAACAAGCTCTGCTTAGCTTGGCGATGCTGAGTGGATGGCTGGTCCAGCATTAATAAATAAATAATAAATAAACAATGCCGAACAATCCACACATCATCATCTAGCTCCAAGCTAAGCAGAGCTTGTGTTATGGGTACTAGATGACTGATATACATAATACAATATTATTACATATAAAGATATTTTTAGTATACATAGAAAACGACCAGAACTCCCTTTACAAATATCTGCAGATCGTACTACAAATATTTGTCCCGAGGCAGGAATCGAACCCGCAACCTCTGCGTTGCAGGCGGACCTTCGCCCACCGCACCACAGAGGTCGTCAATTATTATAGCTATCATTATTTACTAACTAGCTTTTGCCCGCGACATGTAACATATGCGAGACACAAGAACACCATACAGGCGGTTCAACATAAAGTGGTTTATTTAGCACGATCCAAACAAGCTAGTCTAAGTTAGAGCTAAGAGCTTTTAATTACATCTTGCGAGCTAGCTTTGTTACTTTATGTTGACAGTCGAGTATTGTATGTTTAATGAGTTACTATTATTCAAATGTCTGTGAGACAGATTTAGGAACTAGCGGTCCGCCCCTGCTTCGCACGGGCAAATGCCCGTGCGAAGCAGGGGTGGACCTACGGATTAGCAAAAATTTCAAAAACATAACTTTTACACACATATTAGGTTACATTATAGAAGTTTTCATAACTGTTTGAAAATATTTATAAATCATACTAGGTATGTTAATCAGGGATAATATAGGATAATATAATGGATTGTAATGTTGAAAGAATTTTTCAAATCGGTCCAATAGTTTTGTACATACAAGTACTAGCGTTCTACATATGTACATAGAACGCTGATTATCCGAATTAATTGGGACCGGGGTCGATTCGGATAATCGGACATAGACTATTTTTCTATGTCTATGTCATTTTCTATTCTATGTGTGGCAGTTAGTTTTTCGATACAACTTTATTAATTCAGTACAATAATATATTGTTCCTTTAAAAAAGACGAAGAACTTTTGTCGATTTATTTTAGTTAAAATTATTTTACTTTATTTATGTAACAAAATCCACCGTTCTTATTAAAAAAAACTTAAAATACATGTTTTCCTTACGACCAATTATTTTCCGGATTTCCCGGAAAATTAAAGTTTAGAAAAAAATACCTATTTATTATTATTTTATTTTATAAATATCATGCTTAGCTGTAGCTTAACGCTCACTTAGATAACATTTAGGAACCTTTGCAAGTAACAGTAACTTGACTAAGAGTGCATGAACACGAAATGTTATTACTGATGTAAGCAACCTTTCAGCGTCAGACAGTTTTGTCACATAATCCTCCTCTAGTTAGTCGGGTAAATAGGAGTGACAACGACAGACAAATGGGTCTAGTGCCTATTTACAAAATACAAGATTTATACAGTACACACTTGTAAAATAGATTATAATAAACGGGGAAAAAATACGCCGTCAGGCTTTTGGCAGCGTCAGTGTGGTAGATACTTTCGAACCCCTGGCCTCATGCGAGATGAACCGAAGATGCTGGCTGCATTGCATCGTTGTATGGCAATGCTGATGCACTGCGCCAGATACTGACCAGCTCTCGGGTCTCACGTCGTCGCTTCGAACAGACGCTCAGATAATTTCGGTACACTACAGGCCTAGGGTCTCGACTCCAAGGGGAGCAAATTCGTAAGCTCTGTCGAGACCTGCATATTTGCGCCTCTTGATATCGAAGGCCAGCGTAGTGTTTCTTGTTAGCTGATAAAGTTGTTGTTTATCCACTTGAACGTCCAGCGCTTGCTACTGAGTACCTAAAGCTTAGAGTTTCTAATGAAGGACAGAAATAAACAAATGGATTAAATTTCTGCATTCATATAGATTTATAATCAAAGAATATTACATCCATCCCAAGGTTGTCTGTATTGGATCGCTCTCAGCGATATAGTCGCCCATCGTGCAACTTTGTTAACTTATGTTTAAGTACATAAGTATATTGTATTTTATTACAATTAAATAATGCAATTAGAACTAGTATTAACAATTGAAATAATCGAGGTAACTGCAGGCAAAAAACCTATAAGTATCTCAACTAATCCATATCAATACCAGAGTTATTTCTCCGGACTATGTATGCGATCATATTGTAATAAGTACCTATATCAATTGTCTAGTCCTCATAACAAAAGCTCTGGTTAACTTGTGTCTGGACAATGAGGTGTGGATCGACCAGAATAAAAAATAAAAAATATGCACTCTCCAAGGTCATCAAAACCGCAAAAATTCAAACTTGAGACTAACAAGCTATCTTGTGGGTCTGTTTGTCCGCAGATAACGAGGCACGCGCGAAAGCCACTTTTGTAGCTGAGTGTACTTAACAGTGTGGTGACTAGACGTTACACTTCAGGTACAGGTAGAGAGAAAAGTGTAAAGGCGCTTCCTCACTAAGAATTCGACTGTAATGTAGACTTATACGTCAACTCGCAACTCGCTCGAATGAAATCCGCGAGTTCGCGCGAGGCACCTTCTGATTTTACCTATTTTTATTGTCGTTAAAGCGCTATCCACACATTTCCGGGAACTCGTCCCGGCCGTGTTCCGTCAGGGACGGGGAAAAAATCGGTTACGTACAAATTGTATGAACTTGTTCACACAGCTCCGTGTCAGGCGTCAGAGAATTGTATGAACTTGTTCACACAACTCGGAACACGGATAGCCCTGACCCGGAACTGACCCGGAAATGTGTGGATAGCGCTTTAGTCGCTCGAACATGATAAACGCGTTTTTGTACAGTCGCATAGCCTAACATTCCAATATTGATTTGCCAGCATTAGATTAGACTTGACACTTTTTATTAGCAACTCATTATAAAACATGCTGAAACTAAGAAAAAGTCACAAAATTCTATCTCAGCATGAGCTGGTTGCACACTTCTTATAGCCAGCACTGGTCTTCCGACAGAGCTGTCAACTTTTGTCTGCAGCCCTGGGACATGCCAAAGAATAATGAAACTTTAGATTTCCGAGACGCCCACCAATTAGCTAAATGGACAACCTGTGTGATTTTAGGAATCGCTTCCACGTTTCATAAGCGGCTCCATGGAAGCTTTTCAGGGCACGACCTTCAGCAATGAAGAATATGACAAAGAAGAGGACTCAGTCGCTACTTTTTGTTTCTTACTTGTAAGGCACGTCATGTAGTGAAATAAAGAAACGTAAACTTAAGTTTACTGTTTTATTTAGTTAGCTACATGTATGAAATTCAAAATGGTTTGTAATGGTTTGTAATGATTGTGATATGTGTACAAGAAGCATCCGACGCTCGTGAAGTGACACGACCCTTCTGGTCTTCACTGAAAATCAGCGCTGGGTGGACACATCAGTGTGCGCCCAGCATAACGCTGAGTGACGACCATATTTGCCTTAACAACGTAGATACCTAATTTACATCCTAGATTTTAAGATTGATGTGTATTATTGTGTTGTTTTATTAAGGTAAATAAAAATATTTTCTTTCTTTCTTTCTAAATATCAGCCATAACACAAGCTCTGCTTAGCGTGGGGCTAGATAATGCTGTGTGGATTATCTAGCAATATTTATTTATCCACACAGTCTGCGGACTGTAATAATCGGTTCTCTCACTACGACGACGCAACGCTTGAATCCGAATGTTACGTTACAGTGACGTGGTGAGGAAGTGCCTTTACACTTCAGGTACAGGCGTGGAGAGAAGTGTAATGTTTGTGGCAGACGTGGTAACACACTATATACCATAAGTAAGATATGTGTGTATCAAAATGTGTAGTAAAGTTTCAAGTAGGAGACTATAGGGTAGGGGAGTATGCCGTCAGCGAAAAATTCGACCGCGACGAGCGGTTTACTTAACTTGTATTAAAATTCAACTTTCCAGAGAAATAAAACCGATATTTCACTTATCACTTTTAATATAATTTCACAAAGCTTTCAATATCGGATCAAAGACAACCTTCTTGTTCCTTAGCCCAGCAACAAAACATTAATTAATTAAAATTATTCAATTTGTCTTACAAAAGAGTCTGTACAACGTTCGTAAAATACTGAAGATCAATTGACTAATTTTTAAACGAAAGTCCGTTGTCGTTTGTGGTACAAACCAAAATGGGTTCAGTAATTAGATTGTATAATCACTTTAAAATATAAACCTATCAACATCAACATCACCAGCCTATAATAGTCCACTGCTGGACATAGGCTGGTGATGCGCCATAGATGGCATCATTATTTGGGGGTTATTGCCCATAGGGTTGGGGATCGCAGTTCGGTGTAGTTGTTCTGCAGAAGGCGCTGCTGCCCGCCCCCCGCTGTGTTTCCCTTAGTCGCCTCTCACGACACCCACGGGAAGAGTTGGGGTGGTGAAATTCTATGCCGGTACCACACGGCCTATAAAACCTATAAAAACAGTTAATTTCGCAATTTAATGTTCTATTTCTTTTGAAGGTTTCCGCTCTGATAAATTTAACGACTTATTTTTCGAAATGACGAAAATCATTTATAAAAATGTAATCGCAACTTTAATTTAAATAAGCTAACACTTGGGACCACTGGTCTATATGCCGTATGATTAAGTGTTTTTCTAAATGTGTAATTTCAATTAGGAACTACTGTAAGGGTATATGTCACCTAACATCTCACAGAGTTGTCCATTTAACTTATTGGTGGGCGTCTCGTAAATCTAAATTTTAAAGGTTCAAATTGTGCCAAGTTTCATTCGAATGCATTCAGTAGTTTCGGCATGATGCGAGGTTAAGTAATTTACTTTCATCCTCTCTCCCAGGGGAACCTTACTGGTTTTCAGGATAAATTCGGACAAGTTCTACCCCTACCCGAAAGTGAAGTTGACAATTCGGACGAGTTTGTTCGCGGACGAGATGTCAGCTAACCTTCTCAACACCATTTTTAGGATTCCGTAACCGAAGAGTGATTTAACCCTATTATTACCTAGATAGACCTATTTTGTATGACTTTGTAGGTTGGACAAGGAGGTAGAAATAGACACCAACAAACTTGGTCATCCCCATCAATTTTTGAAGGATTCCGAAGTATAAAGAGCGTGACTGTTAGGGCTCTCGGAAAAGGGCTCGGAAAGGGCTCTCCGAAATCTAATCTCCCGAAAGTCTCCTCATACCCTAGTGGTGCCTGGGGAATACCGTGAGGTTTTAGTCAGTAGGAGTCTGACATCAATCTTCCAATGGGGATGGAAGATTATCTATGAGGATTTCCTCACGAGAGCCTACCTAGTACAACGTACTGTCTAGCATACTAACCTACCTAGGTTGGTACATACACTACATCATCACATCACATCACATCATCAGCCTATAATAGTCCAATGCTGGACATAGGCCTCCCCTTATGAGCGCCATAGATTATCAGGGGTCATTGTCAATAATCCTTACGCTGGGCATGCGGGTTGAGGATCGCAGTTCGGTGGAGTTGTTCTGCAGAGGGCGCTGCTGCCCGCCCCCGGTGTGTGTCCCTTAGTCGCCTCTTACGACACCCACGGGAAGAGGGGGGTGGTGAAATTCTATGCCGGCACCACACGGCCAACAGACAACTACCCAGGGTACTAAGTACAGCGCTATCGTAGTACCGTGAAATCTACTGCTATATGTATAAGTAGAAATAACATAAAACATTAAAATTCAAGGTAAATTCAGGGGCTACTGCAAAATAATAATTGAGTCTTATAATTCTCTATAAAGCTTGAAAATAGAAACATGTCTATTAAAAAACTTTATCATAGCTTAGAGTTGAAATTTTTCGCCAGTTAGTGTAATCAACCTTTGTGTATCAGTCATGAAATGGATCAGTTGACTACCTGTAGTTAGTTGGAAACAGTCTGCAGCTAGCTCAATTGTTTCAAATGCAAACACTAGTTTTAATTTGGTTATTAGATTGTGTTTCTCTGTTAGTAAAGGTTTTACCCATTTGCGTGTCATGGGTACTAAATGACTGATACATCTATACTTATAATAAAACTGTAACAGGTCCAATTCTGTACATTGAAGATATTTTGAAAATTTTTATTGAAGGGCAGTCTATTATCGATACTGAAGCCAAAACTGTATTTTTTTTCATTCATGTCTGTATGTCTGTCTGTCTGTCTGTCTGTCTGTCTGTCTGTCTGTCTGTCTGTCTGTCTGTCTGTCTGTTTCTTAAACGCGCATCACGCCGAAACTGCTGGATGTATTCGAATGAAACTAGGTGCGATTTGAGTTCATACTACGAGGAAGGACATAGGATACTTTTTATCCTGGAATTCAGTAAGGTTCCCCTGGGAGAGGGGATGAAAGCAAAATTCTTTAACCTCGCATTACGCCGAAACTGCTGGATGTATTCGAATGAAACTTGGTGCGATTAGAGTTCATACTACGAGGAAGGACATAGGATACCTACTTTTTATCCTGAAATTCAGTAAGGTTCCCCTGGGAGAGGGGATGAAAGCAAAATATTTTAACCTCGCATTACGCCGAAACTGCTGGGTGTATTCGAATCAAACTTAGCGTGATTTGAGGCCATACTACGAGGAAGAACATAGGATACATTTTATCCTGAAATTCAGTAAGATTCTCCTGGGAGAGGGGATGAAAGCAAAATTCTTTAACCTCGCATTACGCCGAAACTGCTGGATGTATTCGAATCAAACTAAGCGTGATTTGAGGTCATACTACGAGGAAGAACATAGGATACATTTTATCATGAAATTCAGTAAGGTTCCCCTGGGAGAGGGGATGAAAGCTAAATATATGAAACAACTATATGGCAATCGCAGACAAAGTCGCGGGTACAGCTAGTAATACAATATATTAAATAGATAGATATTTTTATTATATATAGAAAACAACCAGATCACCCCAAACAATCTGCGGATCGTACAAACATTTGTCCGAGGCGGGAATCGAACCCACAACCTCCTGTGTCGCAGCGGACCGTGTCGCCGCGTCGTCGCCCACCGCGCCACAGAAGTCGTCTAACTAACCTAATTTAACAACACTAACCTAATCATGATACTAAAATCTAAGAATATAACCCATCCAACTACCCACCGCGCCACGAAAGCCGTCTACTAGTGTATCTACACGTTATTTCCGCGTTAATATTACCTACTGTGCGGTACACTCGGCACCATAACGAGTACATAGCGAGTGTCGTCCCTAATTGCGTGGGGTTTCCACTGGTCTCGACGTATTTTGATATTTTGCACGGAATCCGATATTTATGTTTCGGAATTTTTATGAAATGTTTGAAATATTTTCCGAGATTTATGGAGGTGTTGATCGTAATATTCTGGTTAGGGTCTGAAGTAGAAATTTACTAAAATATTTTTAGGTTAATCTTCTATATAATACTAATTAGTGTCGAAATCACATTTGATAAGTAAAAATATAAAAAATAACTATTTAAATACTATAGCAATCTCTATCACAACGTAGACATTATATTTAAAAATTGTTTTTCTTTAATTATTTCACTTAAGATCACAAAGTACTGTTATTTCACAAAGTATGTTTTAAATAAAGAAAGAAACCAATTTATTTGACTTACACAAAAACACAAACAAACATTAAATAATTATACCTGGCAAACATTAAATAACAACGAATATAAAAACAGTAAAAGTGTAGGTTGCTACACGATTTTTGGAACTTTAATTTAACTAACAAAGCTTAAATGAATGCATAGACCCCGCTTATGAAGCTGTTACGATCAGCAGATTTATTAACCGTAAAAAATTCCCGGCCAATAATTCCGCAAAACAAATATCACCCACACAGAGAAAAATAGAAAGCACATAAACAGTCGCACAATGGTGTGTATTACAAAGAGAATTTTATGGTGGGCCTATCTATTTTATTAAAATATCTACATCTATTATTTGCCAACATAAAGACCCAAACAATGTTGCCAACAAAATCATCGAGTCAACCGACAGCAAACGGCAAAACACCTATTCTAACAAAGCATCGACATCCGATATCGCGCACGATATTTGCAGAATGTCATCTACCGTGGAAAACCACCCGCGCGACAAACACGTAAAAACATTGGACATTCAGGAACTGCGTGCGTTCACGCCACACCTACGATGATGTTGAGTGCAAGTTACAAGAACATTATATGAAAAGCTTTTAGGATATGGAGTTTTTTTGACAGCGGCCAACACAACACGCTTAGTCTCATATGGGGAAAAAAGCAAAATGTTAATTTTAATTATGGTTTATGAAGTCGCTTTTAATTAACTGCCTCATACTTACCTTACAAAGTTACTTAAACAGTACTAACTTGTGATACTTGCCATAGCCGTCGCCATTGTTGGAATTTCCCCCATGCATTTACTAAAGCAAAATATCTTCAAACCGTTGTAGATCTGAGATGGATCTTATGGTCATTTTGCATCATCTACTCGATGTTTTAACTTACAAATCGTCTCCTATCCGGTTGAATACTTTCCTGTTGTAATATTGTACTTACTGACGACCCTCCTACTACGTAAATGGTTAAGAGTTAGTATTTAAGCTAGACATAAAGCGTGTAAAACTGTTTGTTCTCCAAATAAAGTAAAATAAAATACTTTATTAAGTACTATAATAAGTTTATTTTATCTTCTGTTATGTTTGTTTTTATGCTGTCTATATTTGTGGACCAAATAAATCTATCTACCATATTAGAACCCGGACCTAAAAAGAAATATTATTAAAATATTCTGCGACCAAACTTTTTCTATTTTTAAATGATGGTTTTATACCATGGAGTAGCTATCTAATTGTAAACTAGCTATTTTTTTCAGGATCTTTTTATTCATTCGCTCAAGGCTTTTACTTGCACCAAAACTCAAACCTCAGTGAGATGAGTGTACTGCAGTATCACAGCTAATGTACCTATTTCTTTATGTTTGTCTATCCATACACATCATTCTTTGTCTGACTGTACATAACATCTTTTATGATAGTTTGTCTGGAAGTTTGTGTTCGCTGAGTTTTCAGTTTCAGGTTTTATGCTTTGGTCGTTTGTTTTTAGGACCGAGTTTTTTTGTGATAAATTAGCACTACACACTTATATTAACACACCTATATTGAATAGGTACTAACTTAGTAATGAATTAACGTGACACTGCACATTTTGTAACATATATTGACATTTTATTACCTAATTGATTGGACCCCTGTATGTTCTAATTTTTTTTTGTAGTTTTCAAGATGATTTTGTTGTTTTATGTTCAGATTTATGAATATTTTGGACGGTGCTTAGCTAATTATATTTTTTTCTATAAATTGATTCTTTGAGATTTTCTTTGTAGCATGTTTTGGCTAGCATGTTTTTTCGTCTGTAAAAATCCAAAATTCTTATTTATTTATTATTTAAAACAGGACAAAAAGTCTTTATTAACAAAGAAAATTACAATTATCTAACTAAATAAAAACTTGTATTCACAATTGAAATAAATGAGCTAAATGCAGACTGTTGCGAACAAACTACAGGTAGTTCAACTGATCCATATCAGTACCAGTTGGAAGTGTACCCAAGATGCGGGAATTATTAATGATTATTAATTTATTATTAATTTCTAATTCTAATAGATTTGGATAAAGATATTAATAATAATTATGATGATGTTTGGATTGTCCAGCATTATTTATTAAGTAATTCATAATCAAGCGAATTTTTCAATGCAAAATAACTGGCATTGAACTAAAGTATACAGAACATAAATCGTTAAGAGTTTTCCTTGGCAAAGCAATGAGTTGATTTGACAAAACCAACTCGGTTGTTTTGTTAACCTGTGCAGCCACCGCTCTGCATACCAAATTGAATTAGGATAAAACCAAAGTGACCGCAGTGCGTTGACAGTTTCATTTTACTATTTTAGGAAAACACACATACATCCAACAGTAGTGAACGGATAAAACATGGAAGCATTCCTTGTGCTAGAAAATGACCCAACGCAGTGTGCTGTGATAATGACAGTGTGTGTAGAATGACATAAGCTACCACCATAAACGACAAGTTAATATGAGGATAAAGCCAAGTTAAAATAAAATAAAAATTAACTGTGCTTGCCGGGATTCAACAAATTGTTGCAAAATCAGCGACGTAGTTTTGACAAGTAGGTTTGTTTGCAATATTGTGTCAAGTTGCGGCGTATTTACCTTGAAGGAATGCTTCCATGTTTTATCCGTTCACTGTCCGACAGAGAACCAAAGTTATCGACATAGCTCAAAGAATTAGCAAACTGAAGTGGCAAAGGCCATATTTCGCGAAGAACCGATAACCGCTGGGGTAAAAGTGTTCTTGAGTGGAGACTGCGACTCGGCAAACGTAGATTCTGGAGGCGACCAGCTGAAGACAGAGCGCTATGGCGGTCATAACCATAACTAAGGGAGGAAGAAAACATTTCGGCGAATTGTTCTCGACGAATTTTCCCCAAATCATTAGGAACACGCTGTGACGTCACACGGATTGAGAAGGGAATCTCCTACCTCATCACTGCATAGTAAATGGTTTGAGCAAGGAATCTCCTATCTGAGAATAAGGCCCCTGTTTCTGCTCCCGAGACACCAGTCTCGTGAGAGTCTGGGCAACGAGAAAACAGTGTGTGTGTGTGTGTGTGTGTGTGTGTGGTGTGGTGGTTTTCTTGAGCCTGTGGGGTTCCTCCGTGTGAGCAAGCTACCTCAGGGACCCGAAGCTTCCCTGCCTCCGGTGTCAAGCCTTTGCCTTAGGGGCTTTATGCCTTTTATTAGGTAAATTTTATATACACTGAACACAATCATAACGCAAGCTATCAAACTAATTTATCTTACTGCAAAACATGTATTAAACAAAATCATTAGAAATCAACCTAAATTCTTGTACACATAAAATACATTTTCTTAGCTTATCTAGGCCTGTCTTTCATGAGGTAAAAACCGTCAACAGTGTGTGTGTTTGTGTGTGTGTGTGAGTGTGGTTGTTTGTGTGCTCGTACTCCCGAGGTAGGTACACTCTTTTCGAGTAAAGTGGGGTACATTTCCCTACTCGATTCCGGTTTACAAGGGTATCTGTCAATCCCGTCACTACCCTCGTCACACGTAACTCGAATATGATAGACGGTAATATGCAGTGCAGCTATCAAGTACACTCAGCAGAAAAAATTGGGTGACAAGGACCTCAACCATGGATAGTTGAGAAATTCTGTAGTTACGCCAAAGATGATTTTAGAGAAGGTACTAGGACAACCTACTACTGTATCCAGCATTATTTATCTATACTTTTATATAAAGAGGAATGATTTGATTGTTTGTTTGAATTGAATAAGCTCCGAAACTAATGGACCGATTTAAAAAATTATTTCACCTTCTGAATCCTAAATTTTCCCAGATGAACTAGCTATAGAAAGAAGTTCAGGTGGAACTGAAAAATTAAATTTTCGTTAAATACCCGTGCGAAGCCGATCTCGGACTGCTAGTTATTAGTTTAGATTAGCTAGTTATAACAAACCCGCTTCTCGTTTCCAATACATTTATGCACGAGCTGTTTCCCCCTCCGCTGTCTATACAAGACTGACGTTATTGGAGTGTCACCGAGTGTGAAAATGTTTCAGGAGTTTCAAGACATTTCGTCGCATCTCTGACGGTTGCAACTTTTCTAGAATATTTTAGCTTCGAGTCTGCAGTGGAACGTAGTTCAGAAGAATTTTGGGGAATTCTTAGTGGCTGGCTTCTTAGAGAGGAATTTTTGGCAGCAACAAAGCTGTTTAAACTTTTGGTGCTACTGAAGGATGTTTCCTCCTTCATGCACCTAAATATTTCATTAATAGAAAGAATAAAGTATCAAAATAATATCTAAGAAAACTTTCGTCAATCATAAGTGGTAGTTTTTACAGATTAGATAAAAAACGATTTCTAACCAAAAAAAATTGCATGTTACACACCCTTAAAAACTTTTTAATATCATGGAACTACGTTCTAAAGACACTCACCAAAACCTTCATAAAATCCGGCTTCGATTGTCATAAAATCTCAAAGCAAAAACGTTAAATGCTTACAAGGTGAAACAGAGTAGGTTATAGGTTTTTTGTTTCCCATTTCATTTTATTAACATCGTAAATCAATTGTGCTGGTGACAGTAAAGTATTGCACGTAACACATAACCCCTCCTTTCAGCAGTCGAGTTGAAAAGGGTCACAAAATGTTATGGTGGAAGATTTGAAAGGGAAAATAAATACGACTCTCGAGATTTATATCGGAACTACAGAACCATCATAGAGAGCCCATATTCTAATCTATCGCTACACCATTACGTCTCAGAATGACGCATTTACTAATTAAAATAAATAATATATGTACTACCTACTAAATAAATCAAAAATGTTAAACAATCCACACGGCATCATCTAGCCTTAAGCTAATCAGATATATGTAGTTTATATTATGGGTTCTAGATGATTACAATATTACATAACACATTGTTTTTTAAATCCAAACGTGGTACACCGATACGACAAGACCGCGACGTGGAATCGGACAAAACCATATTTTTCCATATGGCATCTTTGTCATTCTGAAACGCGGCACAATGCGTTTTTGAACTGTCAAATCAACGCGCTCGCAAACATTAAGTCTTATGGCTTAGGAAATTTTACGATTACATATCCAGACACGTTTTGGATTCACTTACGTTTGGAACACGATGTGACGTCACACGGTTTGGGCAAGAAATCGCCTTCATAGATAATAAGGAAAAAATAAAACTAAATGTTGTCAAAAATTGACAATCGATGATGTTCATACACTGAAAATGTTCGAGCAACTCGCCTGGTTTCAGACGGAATTTTTTATTTAAACTCCATATTAATTAGGGCGATACGTAATTATTTGCCCATGGAAGTCCGATTTTTGTATGACGGGTGGTATTCGACTGTTCAAAGGCATTCCTACCATATATTTGTAAACAAACAAATTCATTTCGGATAGTCGAATGCCTATCCATGGAAAACCCAAAAAAAGTTAATATTTAATGTAAAAAAAAACTGTTTAAAAAAGTAGTCATAAAAAACAATCAGAAGACATTATCGGACCAGCTAGTCACTTCAGATGTATTGGTAAGTGTATAACTTTTTTCGCAGCACTTTGGTTCATTTTATTTGTTTTGTAATGAAAAAGAAATTAAACTAAACAAAACTAAAATTAAAGTAAACTAGGGATGAGTCGTCGACTTCTTTTCAGTCGACGAAACGAGACTGTTTATCGTTCACTATAAACTAGTTTATAAAACAGTCTACTGTTCGACTAGTTTATGCCGTTCTTCGTTTAGGACATGATCGATCGTTGAACGTTGATTCACTGATAGAATGGTAAACGACTAGAATAAACTGTTTAGGATATTAAAACTAATGTAAGCGCTTGGCGCCATTGCCATTCAACGGACGCCGACGGATGAACTGTTTTAAACCCCCCGACCGAACAAAATGAGGGGAGTTAATATTATAGACATTATCTGTGTAGGTGTTTCCCGATGACCAGATGATGATTGGTCATGATCAGCTCCGAACTTCGCCGTAGACGACTTATTACTTAAAACCTCCTTACACTCATTACATCATGTCCCTTTCAAAGTATTATTGTCCTTTGCAAAATGGTTGGTGCCATCACACTACTGTTTTTACGGGCCGAGGCTGACATAATTAATGTTTACACTATTTGTCCACTTTATCTAAATATACTATAACCTACTCTACAAACTATTATTTACACTTTTATAACTTGTTTTTCAGTAAACTTTGACCTGCGCAAAGCGCATCTCAAACTACACTATTAAGTAATAATTAAATAGTAATGTAAACAAAAAAATTCGAAAACCTGCTTGCCTACTAATACAATAATACATTGTCATGCATTGCAATAGAGTTTATTTTTACACCGCACCCGCGCACCGCCATTATAACTCTGCTGAAGTTGAATGCATGGCAAAAGAGAGATAGTCATATTAGCGTAACAAGCAAGTGTGAAGAGAACGGAATGCTTGATAGACAATAGCTAGCTGGCTAGAGAGAAACAGTTTCGGCAACGCTCGACCATGAACTGCGCGATGCAAATGTAGTTCACCAGTGAACTAGTTTATCTGTGAACTGTAAACCGGTTTATCAGTCGACGGCAAATAAACAGTCTAAAAAAACTGTTCGTTCACTCAACGACCACTCCTATGTTACACCCTGTTTAAATTATTATTGAATATTCACCTCAACCACTAGAATAAATTGCAGCAAGTTGTTCTGTGCTGCTAGCCTTTTTGTGACACCCTATATAGAAGACTCACCGAAAAATCTACAAAAGTGCAACTTATTAAAAGGTAACAAAGAGCTGCGACATCGTAAACTACTTTAAATAATACACTTAAAACTAAAAGACCTTTTCGGCGTCATGTTTCGTATTTCAGACTGCTTTACATAAAAGCTCATTCGGAAGCTTTGTTCCTATGTAAATTACTTCCAGCGTTAAGTCCGAAGCTCTGCAGCGTAACTTTGATAACGAACTTCGATTCGAACTAAAAACTAAAAGTTAACGACAACTAAGCTACTCAATTACTGCAGAGTGTCGGGTGCAATAGGGATGTGTTTTCTACTCCGAAAAGCTTTCCGAAAAACATTTGTTGAAATAAAATTACATATAAATTTATTTTATTTATTTAGAAAACAGTATGACATCATTACAGGTTTTTTTTAACCCAAAGTCGAAGATATATGTAAGTAGGCAAATACAAAATAATAGATACTAATCTAAAGATTGAAGAAGGGTGCCGTGTGGTGCCGGCATAGAATTTCACCACCCCAACTCTTCCCGTGGGTGTCGTAAGAGGCGACTAAGGGAAACACAGCGGGGGGCGGGCAGCAGCGCCTTCTGCAGAACAACAACACCGAACTGCGATCCCCAGCCCGCATGCCCAGCGTGGGGATTATGGGCAATGACCCCCAAATAATGATGCCATCTATGGCGCTCATTAGGGGAGGCCTATGTCCAGCAGTGGACTATTATAGGCTGGTGATGATGAATCTAAAGATTTAGATTCTATAACTACCTGCGCAATCTGTAGGAGTTTCGGTAGGTTATTGATAAATATGTCCACACTGTTCGCAGACAAGATATTGAGCAGATAGATAGCGTGTGACATGGTGGAAAACTTAAATAGGTTGGTCATAGTTGGGAAAAAAAGTATATAGATAATAAATAAAACCAATTGAAAAATTAAAAGACCTAACTTAAAATATTTCTTTAGTTTTACAAGTTTATTTCCATTTTTATGATTCAGTATTCAAGTTTTATACATCCATTATTCCATTATTATAGATTAGTTACGTTGACGTTTTTGACAAAACCAAAACCCAGCAAAAAAAGTGAGCTAGTAGTAGTAAGAAGTAGCTCCTGAGATAAATAGTTAAATGGGTTTAAGACATATTCTTCAAAAATATATACCTACCTACCTGTTTTAAAATAATTAATCAAATTCAAAAATGTATCGATGATCTTGGTTTTTGGAGTAAGAAAATAGTCTCAATTAATTCTTCGAATAGTTCGAAGTTTCAATGATTTCTTCGAATAGTTCGAAGTTACAAAATAATTCCGAATTGACATCACTAGACCTCGCTTGCCCACTTTGAACCTTCTTAATTAATTGATAAAACTGTTTCTTCTGATCTCAGGTAATCAAGGCAAACATTAATCTACGAGTCAGTTCCGTAAGGTCTTTGTTACCTTCGCTTTGTAGATAAAGCAATCATTTTCTAGAACCTTAATTTCGCGCTTGGTAAAGAAGGCCTAACGAATACATCCGACAGAGAACTAAAGTCATCGACATAGCTCAGAGAATTAGCAAACTGAAGTGGCAGTGGGCCGGCCATATATCGCGAAGAACAGATAACCGCTGGGTTAAACGTGTTCTTGACTTGGTAAACGTAGTGTAGGACGCCCTCCGGCCAGGTGGGATGACGATCTGCGAAAGACTGCTGGCAGATGCTGGATGCGACAAGCCGAAGACAGGGCGCTATGGCACTCATTAGGGGAGGCCTATGTCCAACAGTGGACTAACATAGGCTGATGATAATGATGATGAAAGAAGCTAGGCCTTCTTTCATCATCATTATCATCATCATTAGCCTATAATGTGTATCATCCTAAAGTGATTGTTGAAGCGTAAGAATTGACCCCTCGAACTTAATCCTTGGATGTAAGAGTCGAGTTATTGAACCTGTAGGATATTGACGAATCTCACTGATAGCTTTATCATCTCTCTTCTTCTTCTTCATTGTACCAAAGATTGTATGTCCTACCATCGAACTTACTCGCAAATTACCAGAGTCGAGCGATCGATGACTAGGCTATGAAAGCCTTCTCTATTTTATTTTTAAATAGCGGTCAGCCCCAGCTTCGGACGGGTTTTAAACAAAAATGTAATTACCTAATTTTTTTGAAAATATTCTTTAGCTTATTTCTTCAGGGAAAATTCAGGATTCTAATCGTGAAATAATTTTTCAATTCCAGTAGTTTCGGAACCTATTCAATTCAAACAAACATCTCTTTCCTCTTTATAATATTAGTAGGTATTGATATAGATAGCAGTCAGCCCCGGCTTCGCTTAGGTATTTAAAATTTTCAAAAATTATAATTTTTTTAAACACGCACATACACATTGTAAAGCAATTCTAGTCCTTAGCTCAAGGTGGTCCTTTAGTCAAGGTTTCTGGGTCAAGGCAAGACCCCCAGATAACAAAACAACAATGAAATTCGTCAACAAACTACCGAATTCAATCAACACTGCTAACGAACCCGTTTCAAATAGAAACTTGATTTGAATTTTCGATGAACCATTGACAATTGTTTGAACAGGTATTGAAATCTATTAAAATGAGATCTGTGCTCGGTTCAAGAATTTAAAATATTTTTTGTAAACCAAAGTCATGTAGAAAATTAAAACAAATCTGATAGCACTGACAGAAAACAGCAAGGTAACCACTAAAAGACGTAGACATAGACATAGACATATCATTTATTTGCCACTACATACACAACACTTAATTTTAATATTTACAGAATAAGGAACACAGATGTAATACATGAAAAAAAAGTTATGAAGTAGTAGGTAAAACAATATATCCAGACACAAATTTGAGTTCAAAAACGAACGAGAGACCAATTACCTAAGTTTTCAAAAAACTTCTGTGATTTGTTCGAATTATACTTTACCAATCGTAAAGTATTTTCTGTGTTTTTATTAGCCCCTTTGTTTAAGAAAAGTATTTTGGATTCTAGAACCAATCTTAGTAATGAATAATTATGATTTAGTTATAACAAGATCTATCGATAGATACTTAGAGTGTTTTTATTACATTTCGGTGGTTTTGGACCACAATAAGAAATAACTAGAGTTAGTCATTGTTAGCCAGGCCAGAGTACATAAATATAAAAATTTATAATAAAAAAAATATTTTGTATTTTTCGTTTAATTTTGCATTTTTCGTTTTCGTATCGTGCAATACAGAATTAAGAACTATCATTGCTTAAGGCTCCGGCGACGGATGGATTTCCCATACAAACGTAATACCAAAATGATTTGTAATTTGAGCATATTTTTTCAATATGATCTTTGCTATTTTTTGTATTAGAATAGTATTTATGTTTTAGTATTTATTTACATATATAATAGTGCTCATGCCACAAGCTTTTTTGAAAACACTTACCTATCTACACAAATAATAAGAAAACGTGTCTTCTATGTGTATTATTTCATTTCAGTAAAATATTTTGAAAAAAAATTGTGGTAGATTTTCATACAAATAATAGCAGATTAAGGTGAAAATATGCTCAAATTGCAAACTGTGAATCAGGTTTCTGGACTGGGTAGAACGGAGCATATCTTTTGGGTTAAGCGGGGAGAAATAATATTGGGTAGAAAAATTGTGTGTTGAACGGGTAAGCACTCAAATCGTTTTGGTATAACGTTTATAAACATTACTACAACAACTTTGTACAGTCTCATCTAAAAGGAATAAAGCACTTTGATGTTTTGGCACAGCGGCCGAAGAAACGGCAGACGATGCAGTTTGAATTAACAACTTTTTTTATTGATAAAAAGAAAAGGTAATATTTGGAATTCATCTGTGTCGCCGGAGCCGTCATTAAAATACCTTCATTACAATAAAACTTTTTAAACTTTCACGATTTGTTGACATATTAAAGAATATTTATCGGGTATTTATCGCCCCGTGACCACGATCGCTGCAACGCGATGGAAACGTAGGGGAAAATAAAAACAAAAGGTACGCGATAAATACCTTCATTACAACTATCCTTGCAAAGCCTCAGGAAAAGATTATATATTTATTTTATTAGCCCTTCAATGGAGCCCTTATGCCTTTTCCGCATGTTCTATCCATATAACAGCTCTTAGAACAACAAATTAGACGCTCGACCCTTCTAATTGAAACGTAGGGTAGGCAAGAACGTACGTACCTAGTATTTATCAGTTCATTCATAATGCTTCGTTAACTTAAATAAAATAAAAGCAATCAAATGTATGTTACTTATGATCTAAGTGTAGGTATATTTACATGCGTTGATTGTATTAGATTAACCTTACTTAGATGTCTACGCTAGGCTTGAGAAGCCTGTGTTATAGACATCTATGCCATCCCTCACTAAATAGACATAAGACATATAGAAATGCATTGTTTAAATATACAAAAAATCATAATTTTAAACAGTTGCTAAGCAGTGTTATTGCGATTTCCTACTCTTGAATTATGTCAATAGAAGACCGATTGAAATATAAGTAGCAATGGTTTGAGTTAGCCGACTACCTAATTATACCTAAATATAGTGATACCCATACTGCCAGCATTTAAGGTAGGTACTCTGCCCTATGGTGTCTGTCGGCTTAGAAATTTAGGAATTAGATATGTAGGTAAGTGTATATCATCATCATCGTTAGCCTATATCAGTCCACTGCTGGACATAGGCCTCCCCTAATGAGCGCCATAGATCGCTTTATTTATAATTTGGGGGCCCATAATCCCCTCGCAAGGCATGCAGGTTGGCATCGCAATTCGGTCGGTGGACTCCACCGAACTGCGATGCAGCCGGAGGTTGCGATTTCTTTCTTGAACTCGCAACCTCCGGCGTCGCAGGCGGACCTTCGCCTGCCACGCCACACATCGTCGTGAACTTTGTGGTGAATGATGATTATTTAAGCTTCAATATTGCACAACTTGTAGTTTTCATAATCCATTTTCCCCACAATTTCTCGTGCGTGTAGCAACCCTAGCCGAAACGTCATGTTTCGTTACTAAGCCCTTCGATAAGGGCTATAAGTAACTCCCGCCGCTAATTATAACTGTGCAGCGACACGATATCTTATTCCTTAATATTATTAATCATTTAATATCAGGCACCATTAGAAAAGTTATAGATCATAAAAAAAACTTGATGCTATGTTCACATGCGCGCCGTGCAGCCCGGCGGGCTGCCTGGCGGGCTGCCTGGCGGGCTGCGCGGCATGCAGCCCGTCCCAGGCCGGCGACAATTCAAGCTGTTCAAACGCACGCGCCGCGCCGCCGTCGCGTCAGTCAGTGCATTTGGTTCGCGGCATTCACGTTCACAGGCGCGTTTACGGGCTCGGGCGTACTGTTCACACGCTCGTGAACGTGAACGTGCACGTTGAATGTCGAGTTGAACGCGCGCATGTGAACATAGCATTAGGGTTCATACAAACAAATACCTACCTTATAGACTAACATTATGTACATCGTACGCCTATACTAAAATTGTTAAGAAAAAATAGGTATTTGAGTGTTTGAATTTAATAGGCTTCGAAATACTGAAGAACAAGCCCTGCTTAGCTTGGGGCTAGATGATGCTGTGTGGATTGTCCATCATTATAATCTATTATCTTATAATATAAGTAATCTAAGTCATTTATAACGGTATATTTTTCATGATTAGATTTTTGAGTTTTCCAATATTTTGGAACAATTTCATGCGCCATGATCACGGAACATTTGTGAAAAACTCAAAATCAAATCATGGTAAATATCCCGCGATAAATGACTTATAAATGTATAAATGTCATATAAGTGTTCAAGTGTTAATAACTATTATAGTTTAAAAAGTTTCGAAGTACAGGTCCAATTTGAAAAAAATATTTGACTAATAGAATCCCATATTATCTCTGACGAACATAGGCTAGGTATAGAAAATTTTCAAAAAGTCAGGGTTTCGTATGAAAACTTTAAAAATGCAACCCAAAGTGTGTATTTTTTTTATTAAATACCTGCGAAACTGGGGCGGACCACTACTAGTAGCATAAACCTTATTCACTATTTGAATTTTCATTTAACATATAATATATTAACTAATATATTTTATTTAATTCAATAATGTAATTTAGTACAATAATTTAAGTTAGAGCTCAATGCTTGTGCTTGCCATTTCAAAATTGGAATTAACTACTGTACATGCATGTCGCTAGATGGCGTTAAATATTATATAGTTACAAACTTCACTGATAGATGGCAGTCTCAGAAATACTATGTATAGACTAATACTAAATGGAATGAAGTATAAAAATAGCAAAACACAGTTGTTAAATACTTACTTGTAGTCCAAATTTGGGCTTTGTTGTAGTCCATATTGATACCAAGTTACTAAACCGATTGCAAGGTTACTAAACAGATTGCGAGGCGACAGCAAGGTACTTAGGTAGACTTTAACATATAGAAACTAATCATAAACAAGTACACATACATAGAACAACGTCACGGATCTCACAGGAAGGTCTAGATAATTCAATTAACAATATTAATTTTCAATTGATTATGGATTGCACTGACGTCAATATCGCTACCGATCTTCTTACTAACAGCCTTAGGAAAGCAATTAGAGATAATACTGAAAACTATAATATACCAAGACGACAACGAATATATAAACCATGGACAACGAAAGGTTTGCTTAAGTGTATGAAGAATAGGGATAATCTACATAAAAAGCACAAAAAAGATCCCAAAAATGACACTTTAAAATTAACATACAAAAATTACAGAAATTATTGTAACTCACTATTAAAAAAGGCAAAAAAGAACTATGAAAAGCAACAGATTGTTAATGCCAAAGAAAATAAGAAACACCTATGGACAGTCATAAAGGAAATAAGTGGATTTAAAAAACCCACTGATCTCTCAACAAACCTACTGAATAGTGTCAATAAACAGGCTAGTGTTAATGAGGTAAATCATTACTTTGCAAATACTGGAAAAAAGCTTGCTGACAAACTTACCTTAACAAGTAACTCTGCTGCTGGAATGGTACCCATCTTAGATAACCAAATACCCTCACCCCCAAGTAACTCATTTGTATTGCTTCCGACTGAAGAAGAGGAAGTTTTTCAATTGATAAACAATTTAAAACAAAAATGCGCGGTAGGTATCGATCAAATTCCTGGCGATATAATCAAACGATACTCTCACTTGCTAACTAAACCTATAACTCACATCTGCAACCTGGCCTTCTCATCTGGTGAATTTCCGCAGGCATTTAAAACAGCTGTTATTAAGCCAATTCATAAAAGTGGTGAGAGAGACCGTGTTGAGAATTTCAGACCAATCTCAATCTTACCTACTCTTTCGAAAATTTTGGAAAGATTAATGAACGTGCGACTAACAAAGCATCTCGAGTCAAACTACATGCTGTCGCCCTCCCAGTATGGTTTCCGCTCAAACAGGTGCACTAATGACGCAGTCTTGGAGCTTACTAGCTCTCTGATGACCAAATTAGACGATAAAAAGAAATGTTTAGTCGTTTACTTGGATTTAGCTAAAGCCTTCGACACGGTCTCTATCCCTCTCCTTATTAGGAAACTGGAACACTGTGGAATACGGGGAATCCCCCTCCAGCTTTTTAGTGACTACCTGAACAACAGGAAACAAAGAGTAAAAATAGATAGCGTAATCAGCGAAGAACAGCCGATCATCTGTGGAGTTCCCCAAGGTAGTATACTAGGACCATCGCTATTCCTGGTGTACATTAATGGGCTATGCAACACACAACTGCAAAACGGCAAAATACTGACCTTCGCTGATGACACTGCACTTCTCTTTAGTGGTGATTCTTGGGATGAGGTCTTTCATCTGGCTCAGACTGGTGTGAACACAGTAAGCCTATGGCTCAGAGACAATATTCTCACGCTCAACTCAAGCAAAACAAACTACATGGCGTTCGCGCTAAGATCCGATCTTCTACCACCACCAACTCTGAATATTGCCATCCATCACTGCATACCAGCTACAGATGGCAACTGCTCGTGTCCCAGTCTGAAACGAACTGATCAGATCAAATATCTCGGTGTTACCATGGACCAAACCCTTACCTTTAAACACCATACAAACACCCTTGCCAACAGATTACGGAAAATGATATACATCTTCAGGGGGTTAAAGCATGTCGCAGATCGTAAGATCATTCTTATGGTCTACAAAGCACTAGCGCAATCTGTCATTAGC
This sequence comes from Eupithecia pulchellata, assembly GCA_963931895.1. Taxonomy (NCBI): domain Eukaryota; kingdom Metazoa; phylum Arthropoda; class Insecta; order Lepidoptera; family Geometridae; genus Eupithecia; species Eupithecia pulchellata. The sequence continues at coordinate 4,980,128 of OZ007546.1, read as the reverse complement.
TACTGCATTACATCATGGGGTGGTGCGGCAAAGACGTACCTTCTAGAACTAGAAAGAGCTCAAAGGGCTATCCTGAAGGTAAGCGCAGGTTTGCCGTTTCGGTTTCCAACGACGGAGCTCTATAGCACCTGGAGTGTCTTAACTGTGAGGCAATTAATGTTACAGGAAACTGTATTACTCCAACACTCTCAACTGGTCTTTAACCCGAGTTCTACGAATAGCAAGAGAAGGAAGGGAACGGTTTGTCGTACCCCACTCTTCAAAACTAAACGCTCGAGTAACTTCTACATTTTCCTCGGACCCTACATATATAACCTTGTCAATACAGAGCTATTAATCTACGCACTGCCGAGATATAAATGCAAGAAGGTAGTATCCGAATGGCTCAAGACTCTATCTTATGATGACACTGAAAAGCTATTAACCCCCCTCGCCTAGCCCCTTCTAATCTTCAAACATAGTTAAATTATTTTATTGCATTACATTCTATATCTACATACATACCAAAATGATTATTAACTTTTTACCTTGCAACTTGCACACACACACATACTTAATTACATACACACTGTTCTCTCGTTGCCCAGACTCTCATGAGACTGGTGCCTCGGGAGACCAAGCACACACATGGACGCACTCACAGACACACACACACACTGTTCTCCCGTTGCCCAGACTCTCATGAGACTGGTGCCTCCGGAGACCAAGCAAACACATGGACACACTCACAGACACACACACACACTGTTTTCTCGTTGCCCAGACTGTCATGATACTGGTGCCTCGGGAGACCAAGCACACACATGGAAACACTCACAGACACACACACACACACTGTTCTCTCGTTGCCCAGACTCTCATGAGACTGGTGCCTCGGGAGAACAAGCACACATTCAACCACACTCACATACACTGTTCTCTCGTTACCCAGACTCTCATGAGACTGGTGCCTCGGGAGAGCAAGCACACAAAGAACTACACACACACACACCCACACATACACACACTGGATGTTATCAGACTTCAACCTGTATAAACGTTAGGATGTTTCCTAACGTTTTTATATTTATAATCTTCCTTATTTATTTAGTTTAGTACCTTTTATATAAAATAAAAATACTCATGTTACCTCCCGCGGAATGTGTACCCTGGTGACCTGTGCTACAGGTTTTTCATAAACCTTTATCAGGCACCAGTCTCTCACAACACAGGTTCAGTAACATGTTATTAAATTATCTTTTGTAATAATTTAATATTTGTAACCTAGCTTAAGCTCTTTTTGTACTATCATTATCATTTGTGAGAGAAAATAAATAAACTTTATTTTTTTTATTTTTTTTTTTTTATAACAGTATAGGCCAAGCACGGAGATTGTTCTCTAGGGTAGAATAGACAATAATGGCATAGCATCGCCATACATTGCGTACATTATTGATGTTGAAGAAATTAATTTCAAATAAATTACGCATTCGATGACAAAGTGACGTAATTTTTCTCTATTCTACCTTAGACAAGAAAGCCCGTGCTTGCCCTACAGGAGTGAGAAAACTCTGGGAAAATAAAAGAGTAACGTCCCAACAAATGCAATTATTTAATGCAATCCAAAACATAAATCGACACAATCTAATTGTTTACCGTTATTTGTTTATTTTTCTAATAATATCCACCATTTATAACTACTTATATTGATTCACTGATTTGGCACAATAATTTACAAAGCTAAGGTTAAAATTGAGCTATAGAAGTATAAAAAGATTGAAATAAACAAAATGTCAAAGCAAACACTTTATTTTCCAGTTTTACTTTTGTAATTTTAATTGTATTTTGTGTCGAGTCCAAAAGTCCTGTAAGGTGTAAAGGAAATAGAGCACTTTGATATTTGATACAACCGTTTGCGACTGTTCGCAATTACCTACGTAGGTACTAGATAACTGATATACATAATAATATACTAGTACATCATCATCATCATCACCAGCCTATAATAGTCCACTGCTGGACATAGGCCTCCCCTAATGATCGCCATAGATGGCATCATTATTTATATACTAGTACATGGGTAGATATTTTTTTATACATAGAAAACGACCAGAACACACTGAGCATATTGTAGCGATATAATGTACGTTAATATGTCATAATCATAACATATTTGCAGATCGTACAAATATTTGTCCTGTATTGCAGATATTTTTATTGTTATAATATTGTATTATGTATATTAGTCATCTAGTACCCATAACACAAGCTCGTCTTTACGTTCGGCATTATTTATTTATTAAATCATAAGTAGTAAATATTCCGTCATAAATAACTTTACAATTACTATAGTTCAATTTTCTTGCCGTAACAAATTATTTAATTTAACAAGGAACAACTTTAGTAAAATATATTTAATGACAATCTTTTGAAGCAAACGCAATTCTTCGGTTAAAATTCGTAGGTAATTTAGTTTTTCTACGTTTATAAAACGCTAAAGTGATATGGCTAAGGCTGGTTTCACCTACTTTCAGCAATAAAAACTAAATAAGAACAAGCTAGAGGTTTATGTTTCCAATTTTTTGTACATAAGCGGAAATCAGCATTTTACTTTTGACATTGAAAATGCTTTTTTTGAAATGGCAGTGAAATTTATACAATAAAATCTCAATTCAAAGAATATCTTGGTTAAAAAATATTATAGAGACAATTATTATAATAACTAATAATATAAAAAGCTAAGACGTTCATAGTAAATAATAATTAATAATGACAGGGGTCAATAACCTGTCAATTCAAAAATTATCTTAACAGAAAAAAATATTTAGTAAAATCTCCTTATAGAAGGAATGGTAGAAATTTAAAAAGGGCTATTTTACAAAACCTCACTGTTTTCATTTACATAATTAAAATTTTAATTAATAAATTAAATAAGCTCTCACAACACAATGAGCATAGAATAACAAACAATACAACAATACGTATCACAATAACAACAAATGTCAAAATACAAATAAATAACAAAATGCGCTGCGTCTTTCGTTAATCTTAAAATTATAATCATTAAAATAAATGCTCTTAAGTCATAATTATAAAATTATTTGGTTATTTCTGGTACTTAATGGCAGGAAAAAATTATTTTGATCAAATTATTCTACATTCCTATTTTTATTATTAGTTTGTATTAAGATTGTGTACAATTATAACCTTTTTAATGTATTGATCGTGCAATAAAGGAATATTCCATTCTATTCTGCCGGTTTCTAACCGAGATGTTACGGGGCGTGTTACATTCGCAGCGAGCATGTAACGCCAAAATTGCTGTTTGGATTAAACGGAAGATCAGCGTTGTAGTAACTAGCTATCACGACATATGCTGAGTCGACGCTATTTTGTAGCTTTAAGTTATCAAACAAGTGGGTAGGTATGTTTTATTAATATAATTTTAATGAATTTAAGTAGGTACAGTCCGTGTCACATGAAAGTGCCCCCCCTATGTATGTGGGACACAATAGTTGTTATTGTTGGGAATTTCACACTTTGAGTATTATGGGTAGGCGGTTCGATCCTGAGCGGCGGCGTGATAAGTTTTTGCATGTGAAAATTTGTGACAAGTTACAAGGGAATTAGAAGTTGTCGAAAATATTTTGTAGACAAGGGGGATACTTTACTGACGCGCACTGTACATAAATGGTATAGTTTTAAGCTATTATCTGATCTTTAAAATCGTCGCGTTGCTCATTAGTCACATTACAGAGCGCTCGAAATTCGCTGCGTAAGTTGTTACATCCCGTAACATCGGCCAGTACCCGATTTAATACTCATACCTACATTAAAAATTATTTGGAAAGGACATAATTATCTACTCCACGGCCACTCCACAGATTTTCGGTGGACTATAGCCACGAAAAATCAGTGGAGTGGCTATAAAAGGAACTCGATCAACTCAGTTGCTATTGGTAGCATCTCCAAATATCTTTCGCAAAGTATAGATAGTCACGTAAAGCAAAATGTGTGCTTTGTGTAGCAGTAATAGGGTTCAATATCCTGTCAAAATCTTCAAGAAATCCTATGTAGGGGTGACATTATTATATCTACATTTCTACTAAAGCCAGGTACAGTTGCGGATAAATTCTAATCTAGGAAAGGTATAAAATGTTACAAACGATATGACTTATTTCTACAACACATATATTTTGATACTTAAATCTAACAATTGATGCTAATTGATCGAATTTATAATCATATTTATTTGTTGAATAGTTTTGGGTACCTAACTCAAGATTCATCTACGTATTGTGAAAGATATATATTTTTTTTATTTTATAGCTTGAACCTTGTACAATATCTTTGGTATATAAATAAGCTTTCAATTATTCAACAAATAATACTAATTATAAATAATTTAATCATAATAAATATGAAGAACGAAAATTTAACGGCAGACATTCTATTGGTACTTTTTATCCCGTGATTCTAACGCAATGAAATACTGCCATCTGATTGGCTAAACGAAGCCGCCATTTTGCTTATTTTAAAACAATGTCAATGATCCTTATTTCTACATTATAGAGTCCAATATCAAAGTCAATGATTCTTAAAACTACATCTAAATCTCTTGTAAAAATCGGTCAACTTAAAGCAATAGCTAAGGGTTTCATTATTCAACTTAGAACTTTGTGTTGGAAGAAAACATACGAACAGCTCCTGAAGAAGACTACGAGGATTTTTTCCTTTTGTAAGTCATCATTGAAATGAAATGTCAGTATTCTTTCAACACAACAAGGTTCGTTGCTAACCCGCTGACATTCATAATGAACTCGTCAAACTACAATTCTTTTAAGTCCTTCATTTTCTTACGTTAAGAAAAGACAGATCGACTGTTAGTTTCTCTAAAGTTGGTGTGGTAATTTGACAATCGCATATAAAAATCATATAATATTAGGGTCCGGTTAAAAATATTTACAGACTGATATTAATAAAAAAATAATAATAATAATCTTTGTTCAAAATCAACCCCTAAGACGGGTTATTGACTGGTATTACGGGACGTAACGTGTCACACAGCGAGCGTTCGTGCTGTCAATACTTTGTTTTATGACATAAGAGATTCCTTACCCAAACCGTGTGAAGCCACGTGTTCTAAACATAAGCGATTCAGAAACGTGCATGGTGTGGAAACGAAAAATTGTTTTTTCTAAGGCTCAAGACTAGTTCTAGTAAGACTAGTAGCTTTTCTAGCGAACGCTTTTATTTGACAGTCGTGTCCGAATCGCACCGTATCACGATAGGAAATAACATATATGGCATAAAGACTACGGTTTGGTCCGTACGGCTCCACGCCGCGTAGCCGGTTTGGTTCGCAATAGTAGACAGCGGCGTGAAATCGGTCAAAACCGTATTTAGAACACGTTGTGACGTCACACAGTTTGGGGCAAGGAATCTCCTGCATTTACAAGGCTGTGACGTCACACGGCTTTGGCAAGGATTCTCCTATCTTAAAGACAATAAAGGCTTCTGGGAAAGTTTTCTACGAGCAACGAGTCAATTTAGCAAACGGCGTTACGTTTCATGTTCGCTACAAATGTTACATTACGCCTCAAACACCTGTCTGTACCCGACTTTAAAGAAAAGAGAATTGACTTGCAATCCAGATTACGGTCGTGAGAAAAAATCTACTTAGCTATTGCTAAAAGATGAGCGATGTTACATAAGAGTAACCGTGAAATATCAAGTCAATGATTCTTATGTCCATGGAATAGAGTCGTTTATCTCTTTTCGAGCATGTTTGATGCGACTAGCATAGCAAAGCTGCCTAGAAGATACAGCGAGGCGGGAATCGAAGATAGGAGTCTATATCTGTCCTCTGAAATGAGAAATAATATTAATAATAATAAATAATAAATATTAATAATGTAAAGAACGTTTTAGCTTCTGAATTAAGCCAAAGATCAAATGTTAATATGGAAATACACAATGACTGAACCAAATTATAACTAGTATTTACAAATGAAACAATTGAGCTAATTGCAGACTGCAAACAATCTCTAAGCAGCTCAACTGATCCATATCAATACCAGTCGAAGCGTCCCCAAGATGCCGGCTGCATTGCCTCGCTGTATGGCAATGCTGATGCGCTGCGCCACAGTTAATTTACAATGACCACCCAATATGATTCAATGGTTGCCTGGAAGAATCGCTAATGATGTATAAATTTAAGGCAAGCGCGAATAATTTCTTCCTTTTGAGTTCTGGGCATGTTTTTCTATATTCCCAATAGCTGATCTCTCAATGACTTTATTAACTTAAATTTAAGAGTATAATATATTATATAATTATTTTATGAGATTGGAATGTAGCGATTTTTCTTTTAAATGTATTTTTTCCTTCTTTTTTTTTTCTTTTTCTTAGAGCATATCAATTCAGAAGCTAACACGTTAATAAAAAACCATACATACCAATTCTTATAAACTGATTCAAGTCGCGAGGATGTTATTTTGAAATGTTTTACTTTGATTTTAAGGTTTAATTTTGAATGATCTAGTAGGTATATTATTATGTTTTTTCAGTTTTGAGATAGGTAAGGGTTTGAAATAATAAGTAATGCATCAAAAAATAATGAATGAAAAGCCAATGATCAAAAAATCATGCAAAACATGTTAAAAAATTTAATGAAAAACGAAAACCTGCATGCAGAGGAGAAAAATAAGACCCAAAGGACAAAAACAATACTTTTATTGAATAAACCAAGTTAATAAGTACCAGTCTTATTGTTAATGTTAGTAAAAGATACAATAAATAAACCTACCTACGAAAACATAATTGAGCTAAACAATACTGCTATCTCTTTCTAACCTCATACAGTAGAAAGAGAGGGAAACCAAAATGGCGGACATAAAAGTTACGAAATAGAACTATCGGTGATCTTACTGCTTATAGTTTTGAATAGAGCGGGCAATTTATCGCAGTTAACTTTTTTACTAACACTACCCACTAGTGTTGTACCCGAATATATCGATTCCTGCGTTTCTTTCACCGGCTCAACAACAATAGGGTTGTCATCACTATCGAAAATAATTTCCGGATCATTCTCAATTATTTCCTCGATAGACTCCCAATTCGTTTGCAATCTTTTTTCTACAGGGCAACACTCGCACATGCCATAATCGCATTCTTTTTTACCCATAAAATACTCTGCGTCATCTAAAATCGTTCGTTCCGTATCCTTCTTTTTCATAGGGTAATAAACAGAGAACTTTCTAGCCGAATACTTGAGTAAATCTTTAACGTAGGTATTTTCCTCATCTATAGGCACATTTTCGCCTATATCATGAGTCTCAAAGGAGTTTTTCCGACTGTTTGTGGGAGAATATGTATCGGAGTTTTTTCGGCTACCAGGAGGAGAAAGCGTATCGAAGCTGGCAAGTAAACTATTGATTCGTTTCTGACCTGTCATTGTGATTGATTTTTTGGTGGTGGCCCAGCCGAGGGAACGTTGAACTGCCATTTTCCATTTGGTGTAGCGCGCGTCGCGATCTGGAAATAATAATAATTGATATTTGTTCAGGGTGTTCTGGTCGTTTTCTTTAAATAATAAAAAATATCTATCTATTTTATATATGGTTATATGTAAATCAGTCATCTAGTGCCCATAACACAATCTCTGCCTTAGCTTGGGGCAAGGTCATGCTGTGTGGATTGTCCAGCTTTATTATTAACTAGCGGCCCGCCCCGGCTTCGCACGGGTATTAAACAAAAATTTCAGAAATTATACACACTAAAATGATGGGTTTCACAGTTTTCATACGTATCTTTACTTTTTTTAACAGCATTGGGGTTTTTGACATTGACTCGACATTCCAAAACTGACACTGGCCGTAGAGAAAAAGCAAGCACCGTGCGCTATACAACCTCTTTTTCTATTCTGACGCGCCATAATAGAAAAAGAGGTTGAATATACAGCCCACGGTTCAATTATTGAATTTTTCATGCGGATCCCTAACTTTTTTGAAAATATTATATAGCCTATGTTCATCACGGAAAATTAAGGATTCTAATGGTGAAAGAATTTTTTAACTCGGTCCAGTAGTTTCGGAGCCTATTCAATTCAAACAAACAAACAAACAAACAAACATACAAACAATCAAATCTTTCCTCTTTATAATATTAGTATAGATTATTAATAATGTTCGAGTTCCATAAATCTATACTAATATTATAAAGAGGAAAGGTTTATTTATTTGGATTGGACTACGAAACTATTGGACTGATTAAAAAAAATATTTCACCATTAAAATCCTACATAATCGCTAATGAACTAATAATAATAGATCTTCATTTCTTTTCTCGTGTTGTAGAGTTTTGTCTGTATTACATTGAGTTCATCTGTTTCAGATATGGATTTAACGCCTGATTTCATAAGAGAAGTAGAAAACCTTTGACTTTCTTGTATTTGTAATAAAAAGCTCAGTGTTTAGCTCGGGTGAACATTACTTATTTAGCCCCTCGAACAATCTCGGGACTAAATAAGTTACTTCCAACCCTAGGATCCTTTATGTTATCTGTGCCTGTGTTATGGTCGAGTAATAAGATCAAATGATAAGAAAATTATAAGTGATTCTGCTCACTACTAGATGTCATTAAAATAACGCATGGGGCGACATCTAGTAGTGAAGGGTGGCGTTTTTTCATTCGATCTTGCGGGAGGATTCTAGCGCCATCTAGTGATCTTTAAGGCGAGGATTACCGACATGAGCTCTCTCTATAGCGCCTCGGCGAGTGTGAGCGAGACGGCGCGCAGGCAGCCGACCACGATTTTGTACATATTTACATGTTTTGAAAAATATTTGTATGGCATATAAAAATATTTTCTAGTGATGCACTGCGTAATAACACTTGCAATGTTTTGGTATAAATTTGGTGTCCTTTTATTCATTTTTCTATTCACACTGATCATTCAAAGTTTCATTTAGACGTAACTTTGTAATTTTTTTCTATCGGGTGAAATATCACCAATCGTGTTTTTGTCGAGTGATGCACTAGAAAATATGTTTGAATTTCAAAACTATAGGCCTTATAGTTATTGAGGCCAGTTAAAAATCCCAAAATCCTCGCCTTAATGATGCTGCGTTCGTCCGCTCAAATATCGCCCGAAGCGCGTCACACTTTTTACTATGAGATGAGTCATCTGTCCTTTATGTTATCTGTGCCTAGGGTAACAATGTACTATTAATGCAATATTTACCATCATCAGTAGTGGTTGGTAGGAAGGTATCGTTGGCTGTGTTATGTCGCCGCCACGCCTCCATAGACCATACGCCCACGCCGTGGCCGGCTGCGACGCCCACGCCCAGCGCTGACATGTCCCAGTCGTGGGCTCGTACTGTGGGAGAGGATACATTATTAATAACAAGCGTTCTGATACTTATGCATGCTATACATATAAACCTTTTTATTGAATCTATACTAATATTATAAAGAGGAAAGATTTGATTGTTTGTTTGTTTGTTTGAATTGAATAGGCTCCGAAACTACTGGACTAATTTGAAAAATTCTTTCACCATTAGAATCCTAAATTTTCCGTCATGAACATAGGCTATATAATATTTTCAAGAAAGTTAGGGATCCGCATGAAAAATTCAATAATTGAACCGTGCGCTGTATATTCAACCTCTTTTTCTATTATGGTGCGTCAGAATAGAAAAAGAGGTTGAATATAATAGAGCGTACGGTGCTTGCTTTTTCTCTACGGCCAGTGTCAGTTATGGAGTGTCGAGTCAATGTCAAAAACCCCAATGCTCATGGACACATTGATCCGTATGAAAACTGTGAAACCCATCGTGTTAGTGTGTATAATTTCTGAAATTTTTGTTTAATACCCGTGCGAAGACGGGGCGGACCGCTAGTCTATCTACAAAAAATACAAATGCATCAAAATCCGTTGCGTAGTCTTAAAGTTCTATGTTATGGTATTTCCTTTAGTTAGACGCTTACGATAGGAGATATAATGTCTCAAACTCAAATATAATAAATAAATAATGCTGGGTAATCCACACAGCATCATCTAGTACCCATAAAACAAGCTCTGCTTAGCTTGGGACTAGATGATGCTGGATTGTTCAGTCTCCCCTAATGACCGCCATAGATGGCATTATTTATCATTTCGGGGTTCTTGCCCATAATCCCCACGCTGTGCATACGGATCGCAGTTCGGTGGAGTTGTTCTGCAGAGGGCGCTGCTGCCCGCCCCCCGGTGTGTTTCCCTTAGTCGCCTCTTACGACACCCACGGGAAGAGTTGGGGTGGTGAAATTCTATGCCGGCACCACACAGCCAAGCCGGGCTGGTTTATTGTGTACTTAGGTGAGTTATAATAATTATAATTATTCTACTAACAGACTGGAATCCCGATCAGATCAGCTTGCAGCTGCATCAGTAGATCGTTGGATGTCATCTTGCCGTCCACGTGCAGTTTAGCGAGTGGAATGCCGCAGTCTTTGTTCATTGCTTCTAGGATATCTCTGTAAGATAAGGTTATATTATGTTATAGTTATTGTGTCTTCTAGACCTGCGTGATCCATCGTCGGCCACATCTTCTCTTTCCATCAGAGATCGTGGTCAAACGGAGGTCTAACAGTTATAATATAAAAAAAATGTAAAAAAAAAATTATTACAAGAGAAACGAATATTGAGGTTAGGCTAGTTTAGGACCATACGGATTCAATAAAACACTGAAACTCTGTAATTGTGTCAAAAAAGAATTTTTCTGTTTATGTTTTTGTGACTGGTTATTTATTTGATGTAAAACGATGTAAAACGATTGATATTTTTGAAGCGGTGGGCGATTGTCCGCTTTCGACACAGGAGGTTGCAGGTTCGATTCCCGCCTCGGGACAAATATTTGTGCGATCTGCAGATACATATTTGTACAGGGTGTTCTCTGCGTTTTCTATGTATAGTAAAAAAATATCTATTTGTTTAATAATATTGTATTATGTATGTATTGTGTATAGGCCGTGTGGTGCCGGCAAGGCCGTGTGGTACCGGCATAGAATTTCACCACCCCAACTCTTCCCGTGGGTGTCGTAAGAGGCGACTAAGGGAATCAAACCGGGGGGTGGGCAGCAGCGCCCTCTGCAGAACAACTCCACTGAACTGCGATCCCCAACCCGCATGCCCAGCGTGGGGATTATAGGCAATAACCCCCAAATGCGATAATGCCATCTATGGCGTTCATTAGGGGAGGCCTGTGTCCAGCAGTGGACTGTTGTGGGCTGGTGATGATGATGATGATGATGATTATGTATGTATATCAGTCATCTAGTACCCATAACACAAGCTCTGCTTAGCTTGGTGCTTAGCTAGATGATGCTGTGTGGACGGGAAGAGTGGGGGGTGGTAAATTCTATGCCGGCACCACACGGCATATCATATTTATCTTATAATACAAATACAAATAATTTATTTACCAGAAAATCGATTACAGTATACTTAATGCTACATTAATAGAAAGAAAGAAAGAAAGAAAAACGTTTATTAAATAAATAGTATATATATATAGAGGTATATATTTAATAAATAGTTTCTTATAATTATTAGAGCTATTGCGTTGTGGTTTGATGTAAACATTGTAACCCATGGTCCCCGCACTAGGCTAGGCCTGTTTCGCGGGAAACCCAGTGTACAGGTGCATTTCCATGAGAGAGCGGTACACTAGCAATAATACAGAACAGTGTTTGTCGTGAAATAAAAACCAAAAAATAAAACTAAAATGAATTGAAACAGAAAAAGAAACATAAAATAATAATTATAATAATAATAATGCTGGACAATCCACACAGCATCATCTAGCCCCAAGCTAAGCAGAGCTTGTGTTATGGGTACTAGATGACTGATATACGTAATACAATATTATTAAATAGAAAGATATTTTTTATTATACATAGAAAACAACCAGAACCCCTGAACAAATATCTGCAGATCGTACAAATATTTGTCCCAAGGCGGGAATCGAACCCGCAACCTACTGCGTCGCAGGCGGACCTTCGCCCACCGCGCCAAAGTGGTCGTCAGTGATGAAAATATTACTAAGATAATCAAATACCATGAAGGTATCAACCTAAGGTAGATCGAAAAAACGATACCGAAGTAGTATTTCTACCACTCATTTGTTATAATTATAATAATTTATTTATTTATTTATTTCCTAATAACTTTCTACTATTAAACAAATCAAATCACTTATTAATCGATTTGGTATAAACTGGTGAAGTTACGCTCCTAGTTGGAGTATCGCGAACAAAATAAGACTGCGCAGTGGTTCGGCGGCAAGCGGGCGGGCTTTGTGACGTCATCGCTTGCGTTCGCGCGGTCAGTGAGTCTCGCTAGGTATTTTGCCCATAACTTTGTCAGTTTTGGTCGTAGAACAAAAATTTTTACACTGTATGTCTTAGTTTTTCAAGGTCTATAAAACTGCATTCATATCAAAAAACTGTACGGGTCCTCATTGAAAATTGTTGCCATACCAGTATAAAACAGCATAATATTATTATGTAATTCATTAATTCTATTAATAAATAAAATTACAATGATCTAACTAAATAAAAAACTAGTATTTACAATTGAATCAATTGAGCTAACTGCAGACTGTTGCGAACAAACTACAGGTAGCTCAACTGATCCATATCAATACCAGTTGGAAGTGTACCCAAGATGCTGGCTGCATTGCCACGTTGTATGGCAATGCTGATGCGCTGCGCCAGATATTGACCAGCTCTTGGGTCACACGTCGCTTCGACCAGACGCTCAGATAATTTTTTGAAGATTTAATTTTTTTTTATTCTATTAATTGCATAATAATATTGTGGTTGTTAATTTATTTTATTTTAATTTTTTTAAATACTTCTTACCGAATAGAAGTACAGATATATTTCTTACCTTGTTTGGAAGCACACCGCTTCTAAAGCTGCTCTGATGATGTGGTTCTTTGTTGTGAAAGCAGTCAGACCACAGATTATCCTGAAACAAAAAATATACATTCATTTTATTCTTTATTTATTAAGGGGCCGTGTGGTGGCGGCATAGAATTTCACCACTCCCACTCTTCCCGTGGATGTCTTAAGAGGCGACTAAGGGAAACACACCGGGGGGCGGGCAGCAGCGCCCTCTGCAGAACAACTCCACCGAACTGCGATCCCCAACCCGCATGCCCAGCGTGGGGATTATGGGCAATAACCCCCAGATGAAATAACGCCACCTATGGCGCGCATTAGGGGAGGCCTATGTCCAGCAGTGGACTGATATAGGCTGATGTTGTTGTTGTTATTAAGGAAATGCAGTAGCTAATTTTTTTTACAGTTTTAAGTTATAATTCATTGTAAAATGTTTTCTATAGTTTATGAGATTGCGTTTGTAATTTAAGAATGTGAAGTACTGATAAATTACAGTTTTTATAAGTATTATAAGCTACATGGTAATAGACAAAGTGACCTATGTTAGATACAGCGATCCTATACATAAGGTTGAGATCGCTCTTGAGAGATAAGCCTGCCAATTATCACATTTCTTTTAATTTTAATTTTATTTTTTAATTGTTTTGTGTGCAATGATGGACTTTCTACCTATCTATGGTCGCAGGACTAATGATGCCTTGCGACTAGGTGGGATGACGCTAATGGTTATTAGGGTACTTCAGCAATACGTCAGCACTGCTGACGTCACCAACTTAAAAAGGGTCGTGGGATCGTTGGAGCCATACGGCGCGTACAATCCACAATTCCCTAGCCTTTAGAAACTGTATGTTTGTAATCAATCCTATTCATCACAAAGATAACCAGGGTACGGAAATAATTCAAAGACTTAGCTGAAGAGTCAGTGGGCCAGCGCTATCTCGCAAATGTTGTCTAGGATGAAGTAAGAATTCCGCGTAAAAATCTTCTCTATAGTTCACTAACGATCCGCCCCGGTCCGGCATTATTTATTTATGGCAATGTCTCACCCTCTTGCATCCTTCCTCCAATAAGGCGCGTACAACCCACTGAACGCCGCACAATGTACACGTAGCCGGTAGAAAACACCTGCCCAGCTACTCAGTGACTTTGATACTATCTAGCATGCTTTCAACTCACACTCGGAGCCTATACTCGCAGTTTCAAGGACTGGCTTCGTAGCTTTGTAATAAATTAGTTTTCGAAATAGCTCGAGAATAAGGAAACCAAAGAGACAGTGATGCGACCATATCTCGCAAAATAGAAGAATGAACTCGACAAATGTAGTTTACGATAAAGTAACAATTCCGCGTAAAATCTCTAGTTTACGATTTATGATGCCCTGTGACCAGCCTTATTGTCTAACTTGAAATCCATTACTAGTGAACTTAGTGAACTTCAAACCGATTACCAGCTGTAGACCCAGTCAGAATGTTGTCGGTATTCTCTAAGGTATTCAACTGGTCTTCGGTTTCAGCTATTTACACAATACGAAAGTGACAATCGAAGTTCAGGCTAGGTTTGAAATGCCAAACTGAAGCCGGTTACGATTACCAGTTGAGTTAGACAATAGATCCGCCGGTGGGATGTTGCTATAGTCGTAAGGGGATGCCAATGATGATGATTATGATGGTGATGATGTTGACGATATGGTGATGTTGACGATGATGGCTCACCCTCTCGTAGGTGATGATGTTGACGATATGGTGATGATGACAATATTGGCTCACCCTCTAGCATCCTTCCTCCAATAAGGCGCGTACAACCCACTGAACGCCGGCACAAAGTACACGTCTCCGGTAGAAAACACCTGGCCGGCAATATGTTCGGTATCTTTCGCGACGTCTTTGATTAGCTTGAGGTTGTTTCGGAGGAATTTCATGGCGCCACCGGCCACTGCGATTGAGCCTGAGAATAAAAAAATAAAGATGTACTTTTTAAAAAAAAGTGATTATATTTTTTTCTTATTTTGTTCTAGCGGCCGCCACTAAAATAATAATAATGCTGGACAATACACATAGCATCAGCTAGCCCCAAGATAAGCAGAGCTTGTGTTATGGGTACTGGATGACTGATATACATAATACAATATTATTACATTATATAGATATTTTTTTTATAATGCATAGAAAACGACCAGAACACCCCGAACAAATAGCTACAGATTGTACAAACATTTGTCCCGAGGCGGGAATCGAACCCACAACTTCCTGCGTCGCCCACCGCGCCACGGAGGTAATCAACGATGTGAAGTTATCACGCATTGCGGCGTGAACATGCAAGCGACTCATTTAGCTCTAAAGTGACTCATAGATAGGACCGATGTGAAGTTATCACGCATTGCGGTGTGAACATACAGGGACTCATTTAGCTCTAAAGGTGACTCATAAGCAAGACTTACCCTCCAATGCATACACGGGCGTCGCGTCCGGCCCCATCTTGTACGCTACCGTGGTCAGCAACCCGTGCGTGGAATGCACGCGTCGCTGCCCCGTGTTGTAGAGCAGGAAGCAACCACTTCTGTAGGTGTTCTTACCCTGGCCGGCTTGTCAGCCTTGGCCGAGCTCTAAAGTGACTCATAGGAGTCATAGGCAAGACTTACCCTCCAACGCATACACGGGCGTCGCATCAGGCCCCATCTTGTATGCTACCGTGGTCAGCAACCCGTGCGTGGAATGAACGCGTCGCTGCCCCGTGTTGTAGAGCAGGAAGCAACCACTTCTGTAGGTGTTCTTACCCTGGCCGGCTTGTACGCAGCCTTGGCCGAGGAGCGCTGATTGCTGGTTGCCGAGAATCTGGGAATTCGGTGAATTTATTTATGATTATTACGTAGATTGATAATACATGTGTAGCTTATTCAGTAAAATATGTTAGGACGTCAAAACTAACACTACCTGAGGAATATAACATTCCAAGCAAATCCAGAAAGAAATTAGAAAAATAATTAGAAGATTGTTACCTAAACCTACATTATAATACTCTTACTGAACGGTGAGAACTCTGTGTCTATTTAAACCTAACATAGGCTTTAAGTCACATTTAACCGAAACGTAATGCAAACTTTACCTAAATAAATAATTTTATTCTAAATTCTATGATAGCAAAGTTTACCAAAATCTTAGATTTTTAAGCAAAATGTCTTTAAAAACTCTGAACTCTTTGGCGTAGTAGGAGAAATTCCACCAGCGTTAGTGATTACAGGTTCAATTGGTTTTGCAAGCACACACTTCAATTGGTTTTGCAAGAACCATTCCACCTCTCCCAAACATTCCAACTTCTTGGTAATATTTGTATTTTGTATTTATTTACCCAATGATGAAATCTATCTTAACGGGCGTATCATAATAAAATCCCTATTCTTAACAACAAAAATCATAAAAACATCTTTTTTACCGTTTCAACAACGTATCAGTGATCGTTAAAAAAAAAGCCTTCGTGCTTTTATTTCCCGACGTTTCGACCACGTTGCAGTGGTATCGTTTAACAAAAGTGTACGACATTATATTATACTTGATTACTCACCCCAGATATCCTAATCCCGTCGAGCACAGAGCTATCCTTCACAACGCCAAACACTTCGGAACTGCTGCGGATCTCGGGCAGATTGTCTCGATGGATGCCGAATAATCTGGAATGGAATATTTTTTAATATAAACTAGCGACCCAATTGAGCTATAAAATATTACAGATATTTTATAGCTCAATTTACTGAGATTTGTTTTGCAAGGCTTGTGGCCTTTTAGAGCTTGCAGCCGTAATATGAAATGATCTCTATTATGCAATATAACACCTTACCTGCAAAGCATAGGGTCCCAATTCAAAGTATCCAGGTTCATAAGCAGTGTTCGCGACGCGTTTGTGACGTCAGTCGCGTGGATACCTCCAAAAACTCCTCCGGTCAGATTCTGTGGACGAAGAGAATTTTATAAAACATTTTAACTACATTTTACATTCCAATATTATGTATTTTTTTTTTATATCTGCACAGGGTAATATTATGCATATTTTTTTTTTATATCTACACAGGCGTTTGAAAGTAGTACTATTATTTGACATTTCAAATAATAGCTGCTGAGTTTGCTGCCATACTAAAGATGAGAAGGACACACAAAGGGAGATCATAAGGGTTTCGAACCATCTAAAAGCATTTCAATGGATCATCTTGAGGACGCTTACGAATGGTATCGATATGGTTGATCTACCTATTGATCGTTTGCAAAAGTCTGCACCTAACTCAATTGTAAATAATAATTTAGTTATTTAATTAAAATTAATTTAACTAATTACTTACTTAATTGTAACTAATCTATACTAATATTATAAAGAAAAAAGATTTGATTGTTTGTTTGCAATGAATAGGCGCCGAAACTACTGGACCGATTTGAAAAATTTTTTCACCATTAGAATCCTAAATTTTCCGTGATGAACATAGGCTATAGAATATTTTCAAAAAACTTTGGGATCCGTATGATAAATTATGTTTTGTTAAATACCCGTGCGAAACCTGGGCGGACCGCTATTTATATAATTGTAATTTTATTTGTTCAATTTATCAACCCATTATTGTTAAATTTATTGCCCCACTCAAAATTCGACCTTACCCACAATATCCAAGAGTCCACAGTCCCAAACAGCAGTCGCTTGTCGCGACTCGCGCGCCGCACTTCCTTACAGTTATCTTTCAACCAGCGCATCTTCAGAGCGCTAAAGTACGGCGATATGGGCAGACCGCAGATATGTTTCAGGTAGTTCTTATTCCTGTCCGGGACTTTGGCTAGGATGTTGTCGACTGTTGTGTCTGTGCGGATGTCGTTCCACGCTGGAATTAAATGTCGTTTAATTGTTAAATACAGTTATCTTTCAACCAGCGCATCTTCAGAGCGCTAAAGTACGGCGATATGGGCAGACCGCAGATATGTTTCAGGTAGTTCTTATTTCTGTCCGGGACTTTGGCTAGGCTGTTGTCGACTGTTGTGTCTGTGCGGATGTCGTTCCACGCTGGAATTCAATTAATGATGTCAATTATTTCTTTTTAAGTATTGATATAAATGTATGTATTAATTTGGTACATCCCCTGCCTTTTTTATACCCAAATAATTCTTTCCATCCAAAAATTGCCTGGAAGAGATCACTTCTAAGCGATAAGGCCGCCATTGTACTTGTCTTGTGTAATGTCTTTTGTTATGTTCTATTTCTGGTGTTCAATAAAGCATATTTGTATTTGTTGATTACCATTAGATTTTTTTGATTTATTGTAATATCTGTAGATATTTGATCCAGGAGTTCTGGTCGTACTTATGTATGATAAAGGCGAGGCGGGAATCGAACCCACAACCTCCTGCGTACGCGGACCTTCGCCCACCGCGCCACAGAGGTCCATGTTTCCATGAGTCCAACTAGTTTTACCTATAGCAGGATGCAAGGGCTGCCCAGTGTACTTGTCCCACGCTATCGTTGTCTCCCTCTGATTTGTGATGCCCAGCGCCACTATGTCGTCTTTGGAATATCCTGAAATACATCGAAATAAAAATACAATACAATACAATACAAAAATGCATAATAATGCACACATCGTTTATTTTGTCAGTGTTTCGTTCTTCTGGTCGTCTCAAAGGGTTATAATCAGTGTTTTAGAATAAGCAAAGCTTTTAGCTGAGTTATTGCCTTTTTGACGGGTTGCAGCACACACACAATTTTTAAATCTCTTTTTTTAATTGTTTATATGTACTTTTACTTATTGTTCTCTAATTTATCTATGTTATTTTATGATGTGCCTTTTTTATTGTGACCTTTGTAACATGTGCTGCAGTTTTCAAATAAATAAATAATAATTATAATATCTATCTAGTGTTTAAAAATGTTATTTGTAATTAGTTGTTACTAGTACATTGCATGTTTACCTATGTCCACGAGAGCTACTGCCGACAAATTGCTATACACTTGGCAGAAACGCTACAGTGAAATGTACTTGTGTCTTGAAAAATAAATAAATACATATACATCATCATCATCATCATCAGCCTAATTTATTTATTTATTTATTTCGTTGCTCACATGTACATGTATACAGCTTGGGTCTTAATACTAAGCTTATGTCAATTAATCCACTGCTGGACATAGGCCTCCCCTAACGAACGCCATAGCGCCCTGTCTTCAGCTTGTCGCATTTAGCATCTGCCAGCAGTCTTTCGCAGATCGTCATCCCACCTGGCAGGAGGGCGTCCTGCACTACGTTTACCGAGTCGCGATCTCCAATACAACTAAACGTATATTAATAAGTTGCTCACCTAACTCGGCCAGCTGTTCGATAGCGTTCGCAGCACAAAGCCTGACGTGATGCATGATCTCCAGGGGATCCTGCTCATACCAGCCCTCTTGAGGCTGGATCTCAGTCTTGTCCATCTGGGAGGAAGCCAGCTCATCTGTGTTTTCTGCTTCGTAAATCTGTAATAGATATTATATAGCTATTCAGTAATATATAGTATTATGTTATCTGTGTCTATACTAATATTAAAAGTCGAAAACAACAAGCTAACAAGGTAAAGGTTTCTTGTTCGCTTCTTTACTTTACCTTAAAAAGATTGAAGTGAACAATGAATCAAAGTGATCACTTTATTTTCCAATATTACTAATGTAATGTGTATTTTGTGACGTGCCCAAGAGTCCTGTAAGGTCTAAAGGAAATAAAGCACTTTGATTTTGATTTTGATATAACAAAAACAAAAACAACATCAGCTTATACTAGTCCACTGCTAGACATAGGCCTACCCTAATGAGTGCCATAGATGGCATTATCATTTGGGGGTTATTGCCCATAATCCCCATGCTGGGCATGCGGGTTGGGGATCGCAGTTCGGTGTAGTTGTTCTGCAGAGGGCGCTGCTGCCCGCCCCCGGTGTGTTTCCCTTAGTCGCCTCTTACGACACCTACGGGAAGAGCTGGGGTGGTGAAATTCTATGTCGGCACCACACGGCCCGATAAGAAGAAACAATAATTTATTATTGTTTCAACAAAATCTAAAGCCCTTTATCAAAACAGTTCAGACAGGTGCTTCCACTTTAAAAAAGAACATAGCAACAGAACTGAAAGGGTTAAACCAATAGGCCCTATCAAGTATCAGGTTTTTCCAAATAATAAACAAGGTTTGTCATCACAAAATATTCTGTTGTTGATAGACGTGAGCCAAAGGTCATTTGCAGGTCAATAATGTCAAGTCGAGCTATTGTTCTAATGATTTCAAGATCTAATACTGATGCTTCTTGTACTAATAGGTGTTTTAGTTAGTTAACTTTAAATACGTATTTATAATAATTATAAATACGTATTTAATATAATAATTCATAAGATAACCAATATAATAATTCATAAGATAACCAATTATTGGTTATCTTATGAATTATTATATTAGGAGAGATCTGTGGCGCAGTGGGTGAAGGTCCCCTGCGACGTAAAGGTTGCGGGTTTGATTCCCGCTTCGGGACAAATGTTTGCACGATCTGCAGATCTTTGTTTCGGGTGCTCTGGTCGTTTTCTATGTTCAATAAAATATCTATTTATGTAAATAATGTTAAGTATATCAGTCAGCTAGTACTAGTACCCATAACACAAACTCTGCTTAGCTTGGGTCTAGATGATGCTGTGTTAATATGTCCAGCATTATTTATTTTATTTATGTTTATATATTTATTAATTTGCTCACTTGCACATAATACGGTTAGGACTAAATGTCAGTTTAGGTCAAAAGTCATGCACTCTGTAGGGCACTGCAAAATAATTTATGTAAATAACAGTAAATTGAGTTCAATACTGATGCTTCTTGTACTAATAGGTGTTTTAGTTAGTTAACTTTAAATACGTATTTATAATAATTATAAATACGTATTTAATATAATAATTCAATAATTCATAAGATAACCAATATAATAATTCATAAGATAACCAATTATTGGTTATCTTATGAATTATTATATTAGGAGGGATCTGTAGCGCAGTGGGTGAAGGTCCCCCTGCGACGCAAAGGTTGCGGGTTTGATTCCCGCTTCGGGACAAATGTTTGCACGATCTGCAGATCTTTGTTTCGGGTGCTCTGGTCGTTTTCTATGTTCAATAAAATATCTATTTATGTAAATAATGTTAAGTATATCAGTCAGCTAGTACTAGGTCTAGATGATGCTGTGTTAATATGTCCAGCATTATTTATTTTATTTATGTTTATATATTTATTAATTTGCTCACTTGCACATAATACGGTTAGGACTAAATGTCAGTTTAGGTCAAAAGTCATGCACTCTGTAGGGCACTGCAAAATAATTTATGTAAATAACAGTAAATTGAGTTCAAATTAAAAATGGATCGGTATCAATAACTTACTAAGGGTCAGGTAAACCATGTATATCAATCGTAATTAAAATTACCTATAATATAGGTCCAAACCGGTTCGCACGAGTATTTACCAAAGAATTTGAAAAAAAGGAAAAATTATTTGTCTTTAAAGTCAATATATATACATACATTTGAATTCAAATGGTGATAGAATTTTTCAAATCGGTCCAGTAGTTTCGTAGCCTATTGACTTTAAAGACAAACAATTTTTCCTTTTTTTCATTATCCCTAATGAAAAAAACCAATAGAATATTTGAAAAAAATAAAGGATCCGTATGAAAACTTCTATAATCTGTTTTAAAAATATACTAGAGGTATTTTATTTTTATACATATTTGTTAAATACGCGTAGCCTGGGCTAATTCTGTATATCCTTGTGCTTTAAATAAATAATGCCAGACAATCCACACATCATTATCTAGCCTCAAGCTAAGAAGAGCTTGAAATAATTATTTATTGTTCTTCTAAATAATATAATAACTTACAACAAATCTAACGGTCTTGGTTCCATCATCGATGACCCCAATGAGGGGTTTCTTTGTCCCATCCCTCACAGGCATCTCGTTACCTGGAAATAAATAAATAAAATAATATAAATAATCTATATACCTATATTAGTTTACCAGGTAGATGCGGATGCAAGCTGAAGACAGGTCGCTGTGGCATTTGGGAGGTCTAGATCCAGCAGTAAATAAATAATGCTGGACAAATTTAATAATTAGCACTCATGTCGCCTGAAACACAGGATTATATTGTTAAACTTAGCTTTATTTTTTTACTTAGTGCTCTTATGTTTTTTTCTATTTACTAGTTTTTTGAACCAATTTTATTTTATTATTATTTATTTATTCGTAGCGGTCATTACGTGTATGGTTTTAGTAAATAAGGTTTATAATTAGAATGTATGTTAATCTCTATCGTTATATCGAGGTGCTGAGATGTCTTTACGAAGCCGCTGCGATGAGTGTCCGAGGACAGTACGGAGTAGCAGACTAAACCGATCCAACTGCGCAGAGGAGTGAGGCAGGGGGATGTCATATCCCCGAAACTGTTCACGAGCGCGTTGGAAGATATGTTTAAGACGCTGGACTGGAAAGACAAAGGCATCAAAATAAACGGCGAGTACATCTCACACCTGCGATTCGCTGATGACATAGTCTTAATGGCGGAGTCGCTAGAGGAGCTGAACCGGATGCTGGACGGTCTAGCTTCAGCCTCCCGATGTATCGGTCTTGGCATGAATTTGGATAAAACCAAAATCATGATCAATGCCCACATTGATCCAAGACCGGTGATCGTACATGGCCACCTTCTCGAAATTGTTTCTGAGTACACTTACCTCGGGCAGATTTTGCAGTTGGGTAAAAACAATTTCGAGAAGGAAGCCAAGAGGAGGATCCAGCTAGGCTGGGCAGCGTTCGGAAAACTACGTCGAGTCTTCTCGTCATCCATACCGCAATGTTTAAAAACGAAAGTTTTTAATCAGTGCGTCCTTCCAGTCATGACCTACGGAGCTGAGACGTGGACACTCACGATAGGGTTGGTCCACCAGTTCAAAGTCGCTCAGCGAGCTATGGAAAGAGCTATGCTCGGAGTTTCTCTGAAGGATAGGATTCGTAACGAATTCATCCGACAGAGAACTAAAGTCATCGACATAGCTCAGAGAATTAGCAAACTGAAGTGGCAGTGGGCCGGCCATATATCGCGAAGAACCGATAACCGCTGGGGTAAATGTGTTCTTGAGTGGAGACCGCGACTTGGTAAACGTAGTGTAGGACGCCCTCCGGCCAGGTGGGATGACGATCTGCGAAAGACTGCTGGCAGATACTGGATGCGACAAGCCGAAGACAGGGCGCTATGGCGCTCATTAGGGGAGGCCTATGTCCAGCAGTGGACTAACATAGGCTGATGATGATGATGATGATGATGATGATGTTAGTCTCTAAGGTTTATATGGGTCCTAGAATAAGTTTTGTAAGATCTATATAACTTTTTTTATGATGCCTGAAAAGAAGATTTTTTTATTTATTTATGAACCCGTGTTGAAAGGCTTTCTATCACCCGTGTTGAAAGTAAAAAATAATTGAATAAATTATAAATAAATATAAATCATATCTTCCTTTGCTAGTAAGATGCAAAGTAAAACAATCAAAGTTTTATAACATAATATGAATCGCTATAAGCAGATACAATTTACAGACATACAAATCGCAAGACTTTATCACCTAGATTATTTATAATTACAGCTATTAAAATGTACTGGGATACCACTTTATCTTTATTTTAGTTAATCTTGGTAGATATTACGGAAAGTTTCGAATATTTATCAAATACTAGCTTTGCCCGCGACTCCGTTCTCGTGTTCCTTTACTATCTCGCGGGAGCATGACAGCTGAGTTAAAAGTATCTAATGTCCGTTCCCTGGTTTTAAGCTATCTCCCCACGAATTTTCAGCCAAATCGGTTCAGCCATTCTTGAGTTATAAATAGTATAACTAACACGAATTCTTTTATAAACTTAATACAAGCTATTTTCACAGAGGAATGCACATGCTATCGATAATATTAAGGAAACAAAATCTCAAAAAAAGACAGCACTATTTTTTTTTTACTAAAACAATCTGAAAATATACAGAAAAATGTAAATCTCGTGATCTACAAAAAAATGCTGCACATAGTTACATGTGGGTCCAATCGATGGGTATTATCTATACTAATAATATAAAGAGGAAAGATTTGATTGTTTGTTTGTTTGAATTGGCTCCGAAACTATTGGACCGATTTGAAAAAATCTTTCACCATTAGAATCCTAAAGGACCGCTAGTTTTTATTATATAAAGTTTTTATATATGTATAGATTTGTCTTTATTTTTTTTATTGTTAGATTAAACAAGTACGACAAGTGCGAGTGTAACTCGCGCGCCGAGGGTTTTGAACTTTTGTCGTTTAGGTAGGTACGTATATTGACGACCTGTTAGCGCGGTGGGCTTACAACGCAGGAGGTTGCGGTTTGATTCCCGCCTCGGGACTA